>JACVVK020000297.1:672500-762500 GCA_018292915.2 Batillaria attramentaria | reverse complement strand
ACCTTTGCAGCCGACCTTTTCTAGGCGTCGCTACGGCGCAGTGTGCCGGTACGCGAGGGTAAAAGAGTCAATCATACACGGAAGGGGACGGGAGAGGTACACAACATTCAACACTCACATGTCACAGGTCGATGTACCCAAAATACCGGTACATGTACACCGTGAACTGGAGACGGCACTCGTGCACCTGTGTTCCCTGTGATTTGCTTTGGAAATGTTCAGCCCTCAAAATTTGAAAAATAAATGCAAATCTAAATTCCGAAACTTAAATAGCTGAGCTGACCCTTCGCACCACGTCATTGTAATGTGTTTATGTCCAGTGTGTGACAGAATGTGTGTGATTCACGTGAGCGTGCGTGCTGGGTTCAGTTCGCGGCGCTTTGAGCCGATTCATGAAATTGGGTAAAGCGCCTATACAATACTCATTATTATTATTAGTAGCAGTATTCGAAAATACAAGGGTCCTTGGGACCCTCTCTTCATATTTTTGAGCGCCCTTTTGTAAATTTTGAGAGTCCATCTTCTCAGTTTCGGTGTAAAAAGTCTGAAAGCCCAAACTGTTTGTTTATGTTTACAAAAGTATTCAAGCAGGAGAAATGTATGTTGATTGTAGCATGTCAGCACTGAAAGCGGATCGGCAGAGCGAGGAGCCCGTACTTACCAAACAGAGCATTATGATTGGAAAAGTGTCCCAGAGTGCTCAGCGGAAGTGCGATGCTGCAAGTGTCTCACTGCCGCTAGTTACAGCTAGCTTATTGTTCATCGAGTATCCGGGAGAGTGTTGGAAAAGTACTGTTTGTTATGGCGAGACGAAAAACATGCGTCCCCCGTGACGCGCTGTTCTTTAATTTGTGCGTCAGTTTAAGAGTTCTGTGCGTACAAACACGCACACCTGTACGTAATCGGGAACACTGGAAAACTGAGGCCCGTAATCATTCTTACGTATAAACAGGTTCATAAATCATCCTGAACTGTTTTGCGTCCAGCACCTGCACAGTTACAGCCTGTCACAGACTGGCACCGAGCCAACAGAAGATTCAAATGCGAAGAGAAAGCCAGGTGTCTGTGATAGCGTTGCTGTCAATCATGGGCTAGCAGAAAGTCGGGTCGTGTCATTTCAAGTCCGCGCGACAGCAAGACGTCGCTGTGTTGCATTCGAATGGAATCAGAAATATACCAGGCCAAATACCCCCTCCTCTCTTCCTTCTCCCCCGAGTACATTACATAGAGTTTACAGGATTAGTTCTCGTGGTTTACCAGGAAAGAAACCACTCAATCTTTCATTTTTTTGCCGTAGCTAACGGGCCTCCGGAGAGGTAGCTACGGCAAAAAAAAATGTAACGTCGAATGGTTTCGTACGTGGTAAACCACGAGAAATAATCACGTAAGCTGTTTTTACCACGAGCATTCAGACTCTTACCTCTAGTACTAGTAGGATACATTTTCGACGACATTTTATTTTTCTGGTAGGATGACTAGTGACTTATGTACCCCCTCAAAATTCTGCGCAATGATTTGTCAGAAAAATGATGCGGTGGTTGAATGGGCTTGATGTTAAGATGGAAAATCATTCAAAGCATGTGCTCATATACTGGCATTCAAAAGTGCACTCGCAAATACTCCGCAGAGATTTTTCTGTTCGATCATTTTTTACGTGATCCAAGCAAAATGAAATTTTACCCCCAAAAGTTAACAAAATAACAGTGCACCGGCCTTGACGTATGGGTTCCAAATGTTTGAAATGACGCACTTTCTGCGCGTCTTTGACTGATGACGTAATTGGAGTGTGTTTTTGTGAACTCGTAAACCGCCGTTATGGAAAGTCATCACTCACACTGTCTCTCTCTGTTTCCTTGCTATTTTCGGGCGTACAGCACTCGTAATTAACTCACTGAAAATTTGCACTGGCGAATGGTGTAAAAAGCTATAAACTATGTCTTTTGGTGGCATAGATGAATAGTTTTACGTCTTTCTCTTTCATAACCGAGGAAAAACAGACTTTCCCCCACTTTGTTATTGACGGTTTTTGATTAACATCATTAACTCTCTTCTCACGACCTCTCGAAAGCCACTATAATGACATAAACACATCACGGCCTTCAACTCTTCCGAAATCTAGTTTCTGCACAATTGAATCAATGACTAACAAAATCCATGACTGACTTCCAGCGAGACTTAACCTGCCACTCAGAAATCACCTGCGTGTGACATTGACATAGCCCAGAGGAACTCGAGGCGCCATTTGAAAAGAAGGGCAAAAATGGCTCATACAGGAAGGTGCATGCAATGTAAATAACAGCCGAATGTATAGGGGTGATATATAGGGTACAGGGGGTGTACAGAATAGGCCCTGCGAGTTAAGAGGACACGTGCTTTCATTGTGGAAAGTGTGGTGACGCATTTTCCCACTACTGTTCGCAAGCAACGTGTTTTAATTCACAGTATGGACGTGCACTTAACACATTTCGTACCGCGCACGAGTATTCCACGTTTCTGACTCTTTCGGTTTCCGTCCCTCTATGCGAAACTCAGGAAAGATCAACGGTTCTTTAACGGCTTATATGCTCAGTCGTTAGCAGTCTAAGTCCCACCTTAAAACACAACTTTTCTCCATGCAGTAGAGGCCCTCCCCCCCCCCCCCTGCCCCTCCCCTCCCCGCTCTCCATCTCTGCATGCCACCTGAAAAACATCTCTGTGTGTGTGTGTGTGTGTGTGTGTGTGTGTGTGTGTGTGTGTGTGTGTGTGTGTGTGTGTGTTGTTGTTGTTGTTGTTGTTGTTGTACTTTATATACGTTTATGTTTTTTGTATGTTATGTGTAGTTTATGTACGCGCCCTGAGCTCTTGTGAGATGGGGCGCCACAAATACCCTTTATTATTATTATTATTACAGCACATACGAGTATAATCAAAGTGCAACACTTCCACTAAGCCAAATTTAAATCCAGGCAGACATAAGTTTGTTTGTTTGTTTGTTTTTCTTTTTTGTTTCTTTAGTAAAGCCAAGTGCACAACCCCAAACTTGGTAGGAACTTAGTTAAAAACACATTCATTCCGAGATCACTATGCTACACAGAGTGCAACTGTCGTTTTTGGAGCAGGTGTGCTTGTGAGTGCAACTGTCCCTCGAAAATGTCTCAATAAGTAGAGCTCTGAATGCAATACACATAATTCTGTTTGCCGTGCGAACAAGTACTGCAACGGCCTAAAGTTGTTGTAGTCAGCGCTAACGGGAAGGCTGTGGCAGACAGCGCGCTTTGCTTCATATCGTATTTCACTTCTGTTGAATTATCACTGCCAGCCCTTGAGAGGCTGTAACTGTGCAGAAGTCTATGTGGCACGATGCTACGCTTTTTGCATACTAACAGATGCTCACTTCCCTTTGACTGGCACAAACCCGTTTTGCTAGAGCTGTATTGAGTTCCGCGCTGACTGAGAATAACAAATAAAAAGACGGCGATCCCGTAACTCGGGCCTCTGCAGACAAGTGTTGCGAACGTGATGGCCTCTACATGGCGACCTTAGCATAGAAAGAGTTAACACCACCAAAACAACTCCGAACGCTCTGTGAACTTAGAAATTTCGAAATATCGGCTTTAATGGTTCTGTCAACTTCATGGCATGCCTATACATTTAGGGACACGGCGACCTCATGTAGATTAAAATCTGTTACGATCACTCTTCGCACGGCGCCCTTCACTCTGTCATCTTGTCTCCCGTTTAATGTCAGATATGGCAAGCCGGCGTCGTCCGGTCATCACTCACGTGATCTTGACCTCAACTCCTACCTGCCCGCCAGGGACACGAAATCAGGTTAACGACATACGGGGCGGTCGGTATTCTAGTGGTTAAGACACTTGTCACCAATGCGAGAGGTCAAGGGTTCGAGTCCCCACCCGGGGCAAAGAATTTTTCCTCCTCGTATGTGGCACCGTTCATTCGGGCCGATCGTCGGGGGGTTCTCTCCGGGTACTCCGGCTTCCTTCCCCTCTGCTTTGGGAATGTTCAGTCCACCAAATTTGAAAAATAAATGCAATTCTAGATTCCGAAGTTTAAATAGCTGAGCTGACCCTTCGCACCAGGTGATTGTAATGTGTCAAGTTTATGTCCAGTGTGTAAGAGAATGCGTGTGATTCACGTGAGCGTGCGTGCTGGGTTCAGTTCGCGGCGCTTTGAGCCGATTCATGAAATTGGGTAAAGCGCCTATACTTATTATTATTATTATTATTATTAACCTGCTAAAGGAACATCTTCCGACAGTTTAGCACATCGTTCAAAGATGGTTTGGTGGTATAGCATCGTGATCGTGCCACTTAGACACCTGCACAGTGACATCATCTCACACACCTGGAACCGAGCCAACAGAGGGGTACACGCGAAACGACCATCACAAAGAGTCGAACAGTGTTGCAAATGACCACAATTAACCGCTGAGTAGGAGAATTTCGTCGTTTCGCATAGCCTGTAAACCACACCGTCTCGCATTTAGAGCTCTACTGATCATTACGACAGGGCATTTTGAGCGTGCAGGTGCATTCACAAGCGTGAAACTGTCCCAAAACGTAAGTTCGCTTCTGTTAAGCCTAGTACACATGCAAAATGCGCGTATAAGACATGTATTGTACGTTTACAGTTTTACCCATCACCCTCAGTATTCCAATCCTAGCCCGCTAACAGAGTGAAGTTTGACCAGAAGTGAGATAATGATGATGATAATGATAATAATAATAACAGTACTTATAACCTATCGGTTAATGACAGTTCTAAGCGCAAAAAATAGCTGACCAGATAGCTGATCAGTTCGGCAATGGAAGGAACGGTATTCCCACAAATCTAGGATAACAAATCGGATCTGTTTTGGTGGTGTCTAGAATTCTGCCACTTACACACACACACACACACACACACACACACACACACACACACACACACACACACACACACACACACACACACACACAAAGATTCACAAGGAACAAGGGCTGGCACGGAGTAAAACAACGCCAACACGCGTCGAAACGTTCAGCGTCTGCCACAGCGCGTGCTGACTAGGAGATCGAGTTTCGAGCCGTTGAAATTCTCGTTCATACGGCAAGCAGACGTCAGCGTATTGCGTTATGAGCTGTTTGTATCCACGATAGTTCCAATCCCGGCTGGGAGCCATCTGAGGGAGTCAAACCTATTGTATAGAATCTAGTCATTTCAATCACTACAGACTCTCCTTGGCTAACCTTCTTTATCGTAAAGCTTTTGATAATAAGTGTTGGACTTGAATCGATAAAAGACATGTCATCTCATTTAAACCAGCAAGATTTTTAATATATATTTATGTACGTCATGTTTTAAGTAATACCCTTTTATTGTTTTAATGACTGGGCGGAGGAAGACCTTGCATAGCCGCGAATCAGTCTCAGTTGTTTGCGCGGCGTAAAGCCCTAAATAACTAACGTATTGGTGCTGGCCTTTTCTTCAAGTCATTGCATGCCCCGCCCTTGATATCACCCGTGTGTAGTGGAAAACAGTAGGACGATAACACCCCCAAAACACACACCCACTCTTATCTAAGGCAGACTATTTGGAGCGTAGGGTTACATTCACAAGCGCGACTTCCTCAAACCAAAAGTCTCATGTAAAGGCTCGGGGGGGTAATCTTAGAATCAGCGCCTTTTCATAAACCAGGTCCGGCCTCTTGGCTCAAGTCAAGGTTAAAAGCTGAAGACCGGTCGTATAATATATTCATCCACTCCTCTGAACAAGCCATTAGTGTTCAATCTCTGGAACCGTGTAGAGAACACATTGCCTGTTTTTGAAGCCCTGTATTGTTTAACCACGTATACCGCCAGCATGAAATGGCAAAGTATTATCCGCAGGTAGCTATTGACGCGTGCACGGATCACCACAGTGTACGAAAATAGCCTGAATAATCGGCAAGGTGCATTTATAAGCGGCCTGACTGAATTTAAACTGATAGTGTGTGTGTGTGTGTGTGTGTGTGTGTGTGTGTGTGTGTGTGTGTGTGTGTGTGTGCGTGCGTGCGCGCGAGAGGGACTTTCAAAGCTCTAACGAACTGAGTTATGCACCATATTACTGGTCATTGCTATGGTGGGTTCTACAGTTATTGAAGAAATCAGGACTGGCAAACCCATACTTTCTGGCTTCTTTCCCTGTGATCGCCACTAATATACTGTGAACAGAAACAAAAGCTGCTGTGACTGACAGACCTGACTTACAACAGCACATTATTCCACATGCTCGCCAAAAAAGTTTTTTCAACGTTTTTTTTTTTTCTTTTTTTTTTTCTAGACACGCACATAGTTATTTCTAGCAGTCCATACTCGAACAGAATACGAGGACAATACTCCACGTGACTCCGTACAATGTGGGTACCACCGGGACCAGAAGCCTTGGATAAGCGGACCTGAGATGTCTTATTCACAGCATGGGGTATTTCAAACAATCATGTAGGTCTACAAAAACATACTTCTAGCCGGACTGAGTTCCTGATTCAGAACTGCCCCTTACTAAGGTAAAGACTAGTTTGTTCGGGAGGCCGGCACCTTTGCTCATACATTGATAATGGCGTGGTATGGCCTACTGTTGTCGGGGTAGTGTCATGTCGCGAAACACACTGGGCTTAACATGCTCAGTGAACCGTGAAAACTTTGTGATCCGTGAAACTTTTACAGCTGATACTTTTCCACTTCCAATACAATCCGGCTTACAGTGTACATTGTAAAAACAACAACAACAACAACAAAACCCACACCCACGTCAGATACGAGGGCGTGATGTTTGCTTGGTAACTGAACGCAATATTTTCTCGGTGACAGGCAAAACGAGGACACCCCACCCTTCGTCGCTCCCCCCTCCCCTCCCCTCCCCCCCCCCCTCCCCCCACACACACCACCCAACACCCACTCGGCTGCCAAAAGAAACCCCATTCCAAAACGAAGAGCTTCCTTCAGGTACTTTAGTTAATGATCTATAATTTTTTTTTTTCGCAAGCATTTTGTCAGTTACGCGCCTGGTTAGCCAATGCCTAGGCCGTGCTGGGTTATGTTTCATCAGCTGAGATGTTCGTCCTTTGGCAAAATGCAACCGTGCGTTACATGAGTTTCGCACCGCCGCTCCTAGACTTTGACAGAACACGCTGAATGCAAGAGCGTACCAGGGCGCCTTTAGCACAATGTGTGACGGTAAGATTTGATACGATCAAACGCGCGCACAAGAACGCGCACAAGAACACGCACGCGAACACACACACACACACACACACACACACACACACACACACACACACACACCATGCTGTCTTATTTGCGGCATTTGTTCAGTTTTCAATTGAAATGTTCGACATTTCCCAAGCTGATGTGGTTCAAAATACCAATATTTCGCATTAAGTCGAAACTTGGAAATATATTCATACAAAACATTCAATTAATATTTCATGTATGTTAAACAGGGCTCTGTACTTGGACCGGTTTTGTTCAGTCTGTACATGCAGCCCCTTAGCGAAGTTTTGAAACGTCTGTGCATGCTATACCACATGTATGCTGACGACACTCAGTTACAAGCTTCTTCCAGCCCATCCCATTTTCCTCAGCTTGTCCTGAACATGCAAAGCTGCATTGAAACTGTTGTGGCGTGGATGACCAACAACAAACTCAAGATGAATGGTGACAAAACTGAAGTTATGCCCATTTCCACACTCTCAAAACTTAAAGCTGTTAGCAGCCATACTGGCATCGAGTTGTCAGGGTCGAACATCCCCTTCTCTAGCAAAGTGAGGAATCTTGGTGTCTTTCTTGATCCATCACTGTCCATGGACCGTCAGATCAGTCACATGTGCAAGATCACATTTCTCGAAATCCGAAGGATAGCCCATATCAGACCGTTCCTGTCAGTCGAGGCCACGAAAAAACTGATGTCAGCCTTTGTCTTGTCTCGGCTTGACTACTGCAATTCTTTGTTGTCCGGCTTACCTGACGATAAAATCAACCGTTTACAGAGGCTGCAGAACAACGCGGCAAGGCTAGTCCTCCGCAGATCCAAGCGAGACCATGCAAAACCTCTCCTGAGAGAGCTGCATTGGTTGCCAGTGAAGGCTAGGATCGAATACAAGGTTGCCACTCTATGCTACCGCACTCTGCAGTCTAACACACCTTCATACCTTGCTGAGCTCCTCACTCCATACATTCCTACCCGATCCCTGCGCTCCCAGGAAGCTGGGCACCTCTGTGTCCCTCGCTTTAATCTAAGCAGTTTTGGGAAACGTTCCTTTTCTTACTCTGGTCCTGCTACATAGAATACTTTACCAAAGCCCCTCAGAGATTGTCCTACACTGTCGTCTTTTAAATCTAATCTTAAGACACACTTGTTTTTAAAGTATCTGGACTGATCTGCGCGATCATACCAATGAGCTGTGACCTCAAAATGCGCAAGGTCCCATTTTTAATGTCTTACATTCACCTCCTCACCACTGCTATCTTTTAAGGTTTTATCTAGCTCATTCCAATCTATCCTTTTGTTTTGGGTTTTATCGCTTGTTCTTGGTTTTTAATTGTCTCTGTCTATCCCTTATTGTTTCTACTCAGTCGGTGTGTGTGTGTGTGTGTGTGTGTGTGTGTGTGTGTGTGTGTGTGTGTGTGTGTGTGTGTGTGTGTGTGTGTGTGTGTGTGCTCTTTTACTTTTTACTTGTACTTACGTAGTGTACACTTTTTTTTAAACTTCGGTTTTAGAATGTAAGGCGCCTAGAGCTCACCTCCCGGGGATAGGCGCCCTATAAATATTATTATTATTATTATTATTATTATTATTATTAAACATTCAATTCAATCTCCGGACATGTAAAACATTCAATTCAGTCTTCATACAAGTAAAACATTCAATTCAATTTACTGTATCCGAAACAAAGAACAGAAAAAAGTAAAGAAAAATTCAATGACTGCAGGCTAGCCGCCATTAACACACAATAACAGCCAAGTCATAACAAAAACTGCACTGACATGCTAATATGCTCCAGGAACTTACAGGAAATAACGTCAACATTTAACATGAATGAATGACTGTGCTCTCTGTCATGACATGTTCTTGTGCAACATAATTTTGTGCGGCGAGGCGATACATCTTCCTGGTTTGCATTGCTTGCTAAAAAAAACGGCGAATTTGTCAGTTCAGCGGCATGTTCTGGGCAAGTAAACTCTCTCTCTCTCTCTCTCTCTCTCTCTCTCTCTCTCTCTCTCTCTCTCTCTCTCTCTCCAGCCGCGAATTAGTCTTTGTGGCTTGCGCGGCTTTAGGCCCTAAAATCTCTCTCTCTCTCTCATGTGTATGTTTTCTACCTTTTATACTCTTTTCTGTAGTCATTTTGTAGTGCTTTTTTGTGTAGCAACGGCTGATTGAAAACTGACCAATGTATGGCCAAATCTTTTCCGTTGTAAAATAAAGTTCGTTCGTTCGTTCTCTCTCTCTCTCTCCGTGTGTGTGTGTGTGTGTGTGTGTGTGTGTGTGTGTGTGTGTGTGTGTGTGTGTGTGTGTGTGTGTGTGTGTGTGTGTGTGTGTGTGTGTGTGTGTAAGGCGTCTGAGAGGCTGAGTGCTAAAAGACAAAATACGGGGGGGAAAACCCAACAAAATCTTGATGCCTGTCGCTCTGGGGACAATTACACTTAGATGGATTCCCTCCTACGCAGCTCTCTCTCTCTCTCTCTCTCTCTCTCTCTCTCCAAGTTAGTCAGAGTGACGCTGTTGTTCATGATGCACAAAGATGACACCTCCTTGTCTAAACTGTGCCCTGGGATTTCCAGTGACAATACAAATTGATTTTTTTCCCAGGACAAGGTGAGTGAGTAAGCGACAGTCAGGGAGGACACAAAATGCGTCTGAAAATGGAGGGCACGATCCCCTGCGGTTTTTCCTGGCTTACTGTAGCGAACTGGAACTTAAGGAGCCAGCTTACGTTTTCGTGCCAGGCCATTACCAGCTAAACAGTTCATATACCAGGAAGAGCACGGGTGACCAAAGCGTACAGACCACGGGCTTCATTTCCGTCGGGATATAATGACCGTCCTGGCCGTAAAAGCATAAGACATTAGTCCTGAATATTGTCTACTGTGGCGCGGGAGAAACGATAAATGCGCTACGACGGTCTAAACAATATAACGACTGCACCATTACCATACACACACACACACACACACACACACACACACACACACACACACACACACACACACACACACACACACACACACGGCACACACGGCGCGAGCGCGCGCGCACACACACACACACACACACACACACACACACACACACACACACACACACACACACACACACACACACACACACATCACAGTAAATCCAAGATATCCACAGAAAACCTGATCATCAGAAACTGGACTGAATCGTCTTTGCTAATTCCCCGAGCGCTTCCGGTCCAACCACCTGTCGGCAGTTCTGAAACGGCTTTGCTCAGGGGATTTTACTTTTGCAATAGGCCAAGTGTTACTGAAAGGGGCTGCGTTACCAAGTAACTGAGGCATTTTCCCATCCACTCAGTATTCAGCTGAGAAAACGTGTACGGCGCCACAGCATTCCTAGCGCACTGACGTAAGAGAGTTTGACCGGAAACGATGTGTGTGAACAGGCGACACTTTCCAAGCGAGATAGCTGGTCAGTTTGGCGGTTTAAACGGACTAATTCCGTCTTTGCTAAGCCAACATGTTTTGGAACAATTTCACCTGTGAGTGCGCCTTCACGCTCGCGGAAACACTTTAACTTGATGATTAATACAGCTCTTAATGTGATACCGTTTGAACATTCAATTAAAGCATGCAAGCGGTTGAACATTCAAATCAGTCTACGACTGATTTTACACTACTGGAGCGCTCAGTGTGGTCGCCGCGTCATCGAGCACGCTTCTGTTGCCTCAGTGCCAAACATTACAGACGCTGTCACTGTGCAGGTGTCTAAGTGGTGTGATGATAGAAAACAGCTCAGAACGATCTGTGAGCATAAATAAAATGGTAGCATTAATTAGCTTCTTCAAGGTCGATCTCCCGACATATGTACGATTCACAACATCGTTCTGGGATGTTCAGGTGGTGTCTAGCATCTCAGGCACATGCATAGTTACATTCTCACACAGGCTGCTAGTCAGCCAACAGAAGCCTAAACGCAAGCCGAAAAGCACAACGTCTGCTACAGCCTTGCCGGCAATGTTGACCCTAGAGGTTCAGGCCGTTGCTGCACTCGTTCCACGGCCAGCACAGTGTTGCTTATTGGGCACATATGTGCATCGTTTACGCAGAGATTTCAGAATCTGACGCAGAGATTTTGAGGCTGTACATCGCTGATTTTACAAAATGACCCTCTGAATTTGACAGAATTGGTCAAGTGACCCTCAGTTGTGAAAACTTTAAGGAACACTGCTGAGCATAGATGAGTGCATTGCAGTATTGTACTGAGCTACTTATCATTAGGATCGATTATTTCGAACGATTAGGCGCGCCGGCTTACGCGATTCCTCCAAAACAAAAATTATCTTCTGCAAAGCCTGCAGTAATCTTAGAAGTCGCGCATTTAATCATGTAGTGGAGAAATTCTCGAAAGTGACAAACTGTGAAAAACCATGCCAGTAAACGATTTACTGCGGGAAAGATAAAGGCAAATTTTAACTCACATTTCAGGTGGTGACAAAACCCTGAAAATTGTCGGTTTTATTGATTGAACCTTGTATGGCTGTAATAAGCTTTTCACTAGTAATAAAACCTGAAACACTGAGAGATAGTTTGTGCTCATGAGCATTAGCCAATACATCGTGCTTTGTAACAATTATGTGGAACGTCTAGTCACGCTTTCATATCCGTGACTCACGCCACTTAAAAAAAAATGTTACGGGCAATTGCAGCCACCGCCAATGTTACATGATGTATCAGCCACCTCCACCGCGTCTCATCATAGAGATGTGTCTAAAAATCGCTTTGAATTGCTAGGTAACATTGTCTGCACTCTGTTCATAACTGACACGTTTCTACAATTCGATGTCACTGGTGGCGGTAACGGAGGCACCACTGAAGTAGCAACGACGGCTGACTGAAACTCCCTATACCAGGTTTGTACGGCCTGTGACTGACTGCACTGGCAAACGTCAAAACACTTCACAGATAATTTATGAGCTTGGCCCTTACGTCGGAACAAGACAAGCTTTCAAGAGACATGCTTTTCCACTTCCGACCGGCACACAACGAACTGACAGCGAGGAACACACGCTGGTTGTTCAGCAACCTTGAGAAACAGATAATGGAGGCATAAAGGGTTTCTTTCTTCTTTCTTTCAGTGGTTGACACCCCGGCTGAGGCACACTGTCCAGAAGTAAAGCCCTTGACCGCAAAAACGAGGTTTACAATTTTTACATCTCCTTTGAAGAACGGTAGTTCCATTCGAGTAGTAAACAATTCAGCGAGTGTTTGGCTAGTATTGGTGAAAAGGGTTCACCTGATAGGAGTTATGTTGATATTTTACTTCTAACTCTGCGGCAAGAATCTTAATAATAATGATAATAATAATTAGGATTTTTAAAGTGCCTAATCTCCGAAGCCGGATCTGTAGGCGCGCGATTTACAAATGTATACATGTATAATGAACTAAATAAATACGAATAAAAGCGTACATATATATACATAATAGTCTATCTACATAATTATAGTCAGACATACAGACATACATACAAGCGCTGATGCCTCCATACATACCAACATCCAATACACAACTACATACATACACACTGCAAAAACAACGGGATGGTGTTGGTAACGGGCTGAATGATCTTTGAGGTGGAAATCTGTAGACAACAAAATAGCCTTTGGTTCCGCAGTTTCTACGCTACTTTAAGTGAAGCTCATTTCTTTCTTTATCTATTTATTTATTCAATTTATTTATAAAACATCTGTGTTTTGCCAGTGCGGTTTCTGCGACCGACGTTAGGGGGTGGGGAATTGGGGGAGTCTGGAAACTCAAAGGTTGAGACGGAATCGGACTCGAGAGCAGAGAGTCGTGACTTCGATTCGTAAATGGGTCAGGGTCAAAGTCAAAGTCCAGCCCCGGCCTTCACTACGCATTGCCTCCAGTGACCCCCTCTTTGAAATCACTGCTCAGCTTGCGGTTGACTGAAAACCGAAAATGACCCTAACACTCTCCCATCAACTCCAACAACCGGTCTGCTGTCGAAAACAAACAAACAAAACAACAAACAAACAAGCAAACAAACAATTAACGACACAAACAAACAAAAACCAATAGAGGTGTACCAATATGGCATTTATAGCAAGTGGAACGCTGCGATGGACGGTGACATAAAACAGCTGGCAGCCTCAAAATTCAAAGATACTGCCCATACTGATTTTGACTCTTGACTTCAGCGTACTTACCTTCAGTCCAGACAACTCATTCGTATCATGCCACACATCTTCCTTTTCTCGGTTAAGAGCGTGAGATACTAGTACGAGATTGCAGACCACAATACGCCGTGATCGCGATAGCGTAGCAGACGACAGGTACTGAGGATTCCCGCGCGCTATCTGCCGCGCCGGCTCGGACACGGGGGTCAGTCAAGATTGCGGAGTTGTTCAGATTCTAGTAAGATTCAGAATTTTTGATGCTGTGAAGCCACATGTTTGAAATATGAGTACCCCCCCCCCCCCCCGGATTGTATTGTATTGTTGTATATATATATATATGTGTGTGTGTGTGTGTGTGATAGGTATTGGGTGGCGCTGCACCGCGGCGACGCGCTTCCCCCGGCGGAAGCAGCCCGAATTTCCCGAAAGGGGATAATAAAGTAGTAAAAACAACAACAACAGACGTTTCTTGTCAGATTTCGTTTGATCCGTGTGAAGGAAAGGAGTCGTTTATCAGCCACACAACGGCTTCCACTACAGGGGCTAATGCCACCATTTTTATGCTCACAGATCGTTCTGAGCTGTTTTCGTGGCATCTGACAACACACCACTTAGACACCTGGACAGTGACAGCGTCTGTAATGCTGGCACTCAGCCCGGAGAAGTGTACTCGATGACGGGGCGACAACACTAATCACAGTCGCTCCAGTAGTTTAACAACAGTCGGAAAATTTGAATGTTCGACCGCTAGCTCAAAGTGTAAACAATATTGTATCGCATTTTGAGCTGTACTAATCATCGAGATAGAGTATTTCGAGAGTCCCGGCGCGCTCACGAGCGAAACTGTTCCAAAACAAAAGCTGGCTTATCAATGATGGAATTAGGCTGTTTAACACATTACTGCAAAATAAAGACGCGCGCAAGCATGTATTTCAATCATATTAAGCTACAGACTTCAACACAAGTCAAGGACCACTTGCAAATTTGGCTAACATTCCTGGAAGATGTCCGTGCAGCACATGGTGGTTTTTCAGCTTCAGCAAGTTTTGCAGGATGCATTGGTAACCCCTTAACACTTTCACAGCAAAAAAAAATTGAAAGATTCCTGGGTCTCTATTTTTGTGAATTCTTAAAAATTAGACCTGTCTGTCAAGGTGGTCCTTGACTTATGTTGAAGTCTGTATATGGCTTCACCTCAAAAGCAAACGTCGAGACTTTTCAATCGAAGTAGCACCAGGAAAAAAATCGCAGTCTTGGCTATCCCCCGTGTGTGAACTGTGCGAACGCAATGGCGAATGAATGAAGTCACGTGATAAGGGATTAGCCTATGCATGTAACGGCCGGTGTCGTCAAGGTAAACCATGTCCATTATGTAATTCTGTTTATAGTGGGTGATGTGAAGAGAGACAGGTGGACCCAAATGAGGTCAAGGGAAACATCGCGTGATGTGCTGTCCCACTTCTGCCCGCCACACGCCCACTACTCAGCACGAGTATACTGACTGACCAAAGTGTACAGATAGTAGCCAACGTATAACGTGTGGGTGGGTGGGTGTTTGGGGGTTTAACGTCCTTCTCACCACATAGAGTGATATCATAGACGGGGCAACGATGAAAAAGCCAGCACAAATATTTGGCCCCAGCCGGTATCGAGTATAACGTGTGTTCTGTTCTGTTGTGTTCTGTTATTGCTGCTGTTGTTGCATTTGAAGTTTTTCCGTTTATGGTCCCTTTGGTGAATTTCGGCTTGCTTCCATCGAAAAAGAGCGTCGCCGCGGTGGTGCGCCGCCCACCGCTTTATTGAGTTTTGCTGAAGGGGGGGGGGGGGCAAACTCAGAGGACCCGCAGACAAAATCCCAATGAGCAGCCCGGAGGCCAAGAGAAATCACAGTTGGTTTAAACATTTTTATTCGTTGAAGTCGGATCACCGTCAAACAGCAAACAGTAATACATTGAAAGAGAGCACAACAAGCAACAACTTATATACGTGCTCATCTGAACCAGTTTACAAAGAGCATGGCGGAGAAACTGGCGTGGAAAAACTGGACTGAAATGTAGAGACGTGGGAAAAAAATAAAAGAAGAAGAAGAAGAAGAGAACAGGAAGAAGAAAGGAAAGAAGAAAGAGCATATCAAACTTTCCTGTGAGTGGTGGTGGCAACAGCCCGTCCGCGTGGACACAGGTTTAAAAATTTAAATGGCGAAGCGACCCGATAAGTCAATAGATTTTTGTGCTGTTTGAAAAAGGTTTGTATTTTGCTATAAAGATTGGGTGGGGCTTCCTCTCAAGAGGATATCGGCGTTGAAGTCGTACGGTAGTAAAGCTATTGTAAGGCTACGTGCACGATGAAACAGTTCACATCACAGTTTGACCTGGGATCAAACACACAATTGGTTTAAACAAGTTTATTGCAATACGCTTTGTTCAAAGTAAATAAACAATTTCTGAGCATGAACAAGCTGGGCTTATAATAATGCTCAGGGGTCAACAAACAAGTGCATGTCAACGGTATTGCAATGGCGGTAATTACAATAAATTAGAGCTAAGAGAGAGAGAGGGAGGGAGAGAGAGAGAGAGAGAGAGAGAAGGGGGAAGGGGGGGGGGTCTAAGTGTACTCACACAAAAAAATCACTGTGACAGCTGTGACGGCCTGGACACGGCGCTACCCACTGAGCCTCTGCTAACCCAGTCGAGAAATGGCTGGTTAGTTGCGGGTTTGCTCTTTTCCGCCACACAAAAGGGTGAAAATTATTCAAGGCGCATCAACGAGGAAAAGAAAGGTCAGCACAAACTTGTCGTTTTTTCAGCTGGGATTCAAACTGACGACCCGAACGTTGAAAGTCAAACTGATGCCCTACCAGGTGAGCGCGTGTCTCCAGCAACGGGTGCAGTCACCCTGGACGTTCCGAAGTCGCTCAGACACTACTAATGGGGCCGACTGAAACATTCAGCCGATCCCCGGCATTCATCAAATATAGATCACGTCCATGGCAACCAAGTCAAATGGAACATGGCAAATGGCAACTGTTATTTCGGACGTGAGGATGTACGACAGCAGATAACTGGCCGATTTTGACTTTCTCAATTTTGATACTGTGTGTGTGTGTGTGTGTGTGTGTGTGTGTGTGTGTGTGTGTGTGTGTGTGTGTGTGTGTGTGTGTGTGTGACTCAAGAATTTAATTTAAGTCAGTAACTCTGTTATCGTTAGGAGAACATTAACTTGCCCACGACACAAATCGGTTAGAAACAGCAGCTTACTACTACAGGTAAACTCCCGGAAGTAAGAATGACTCAAGTATTTAATTCAGTAACTCTGTTATTGTAAGGAGAACACTAACTTGCCCACGACACAAACTGCGGTTAGAAACAGCGGCGTACTACTACAAGTAAACTTCCTGAAGGAAGAATGAAACGCTTGTTTGCGCTGACATAATAAATATTGTAACTACTGGCTCTGCAGAAAACAACAACAACAACAAAACAACAACAACAGAACAGCAGCAGCAACAACAACAAACCAAAAAAAAAAGTACAAGAATCTGTTATCTACAGACAATGTGATGAAAGCGCCATTGCGATTTTAAAAAAAATTGATCGAAACCAGGACACGGAATCGAACATGGAGTCCACGCCCAGCAGCCGCTGACGTGGCTAAACCTAAATGGTGGATGAGGTTTCATGCAAACGTGACATTTAAATGGCTCTCACAACGAGTATCTTTGATGGTGGCAAAATGACGGCGAAAACAAAAAGGTCTTGCACATGTGATACTGAGAAAAGAATACATCTTTCTGTTTTCTATCACTTGTTGAGAACGGCAAAAGACGTATATCGCTGTAAGATTAATTCAAAATACTTTATTGTCTGTTTAAGAGAGATTCCAAAACAGAAAATCTTCTTTGGCCTCACAGGATGCTCTTGTCACAGATAAGATCAAGTACAGTCATTAATGATCTTGATCGTCTACTGTTTTGTTCACGTTGATATTTTCCCTTTACTTCCACTGTCCTTTATTTTCTCTCTTTACTGTGCGCACACCGGCTAATGGTTACAAAAGAACAACCAGGACAAGCCTCAAGGGACAACGATGACATTTCCGGCAGAGGTGAAGAAGAAAGGGGGCGGAGTGAAGGAGATGGCTTCCTTGTACCAACGGCTCTTTTTATGTTTTGGAATAGTTTCGCTCGTGAGTGCGCCTGTACGATCGAAGCACTCTATTTTGATGATAAGTACAACTCTTAATGCGATACAATGTTGTTTACACTTTGCGAGAGCGGTCGAACTTCAACGATTTTTTTTTTTTTTTTTTTTGCTGCCGCCCCTCTTTTTGCCAGTTCCAGTGGTGTTCCTCCCAGGTGATGGGTGGAATCCACAGAGGGCTCGAAAGCTGGGGCAGTTTTTATTATGCATGATGATGGAGATGAGGATGATGGTAAGGTGATACTATGGAGGTCCGTGTGGTTTGGGACTGCGGGACAGGGCCGCATTCCACGCTTCCTGTCATAAATATCCCGGCATTAACCAGGCCCGGGAACTACGGCACCTGCGGTGCCGGCCGTGTAATCATCTACATCGTAAGACGTGTCATACCAAGGGAAGCACCCCCAAAGTCGCACCCTTGAAGTGGGCGAATCTCGGCTGTGTGGCAACAGCCTCCTCATCGGGCCCATGGCGCACCCGCTCTGGGTAGGAGCCGACGTAGGTAGGAAAAATCCCGCTTGCCTCGGCTGGGGCTCGAACCCTGGTCTCCCAGTCCATGGTCCGAAATGCTAACCACTACACTACGGGGGCCGGTAAAACTTCTACGATTGTTGTTACTACACTTGTGGAGCGATCAGCAGTCAGTGTGGTCGCAGCGTCATCGAGTACGCTTCTGTTGGCTCAGTGCCAGCATTACAGACGCCGTCACTGTCCAGGGGTCTTAATCAAGTGTTGTGACGATAGATACCACGAAAACAGAACGACATGTGAGCATATAAATGGTAGCATTAGCCCCTTTAAGCGTCCGCTAATAAACTGCACGTATACGTGGTGATACTAGACTATAAACACACGTGGACGAATGTACGTCATACCTTTCCATTGCTGACAGCTTCAATTGTAGAGTAGGTCGTGTTCTTGACATGGAGACAGCCCTTCAAGCACCTGTGGTGGGTGTCACAAATACTGTAGTTTGGTCAGAAATTGTGGAAGTCACACATCACATTCATTCCTACCTGCAGAACGAGTTGTTTTGGTTTTTTGTGGCCTAGATTGTCAGTCAGTGTACAGAGAAACGTATAAAGCACAGTGGTTTTGTTATGGCTGATCACCTCATTCAAAGACATGCAACGAATAACAATGTTATGTCTCTCTCTACCTTGTTCCACAACGTAGCTGTGTTTCTAAGCAGGTACGGTTTTATCTACGTCTTTGCACCGACCTGCCTTCAAACGAGTTTTTTCATTGGTTCGTTCTTTAAAAAAAAAAAAAGAAGTACGCGCGTCATAGCCGATAAAGCGAATTTTCATTGGTTTGTCCTCTTACAAATACGCATAAGTTATCAGAGCTGATAAAAAGTGTCATAGCGGGTCGCTACGAACCCAGACTGGGTATGTATCACCCCGTGCGATACACTTCGAGATCAGTTTTATCTCCGATCTTGACATTGAACTGATATTCGCGATTAAAGAAGAGACTGACAAGGTCCAGGTGACCCAGCGGTCTCCTCGATACATAGTTCATGTCAGCGCTGTTGCGATGCGCTGCCCAGGATATAATATATAGCATGCAGCGGCACAAAGGTTAAAGACCCATTTAGTTATCTCACTTAATTATCTTGTTTTTAGTCTCTCTTTTATTTTGTATTATATCCTTGCGTGCGTGCGTGCGTGCGTGTGCGTGTGTGTGTGTGTGTGTGTGCGTGCGTGCGTGCGTGCGTGCGTGCGTGCGTGTGTGTGTGTGTGTGTGTGTGTGTGTGTGTGTGTGTGTGTGTGTGTGACTTATTTCATATTATGATCATAGTATAAGGAGCGAAGCGAATGCATGTGTCTGAAGACAAGTTTCTGTTTTAAAATGTATTTCTAGAACAGACAATAAAGTATTTTTGAACTGGAATTTGAATTTGAATTGAATAGATTCCTAGATAAACTATGCTCCACAGACGACAACTTTTGTTTTGGCACAGTCGCGCTTCTGAGTGCACTTGTACGCTCTGCAGGTTCAAACTAGTCTACCTCAACGATAAGCAAAGCTCTGGATACAAAACCCTGACGGTCAGCTGGCTGTGCGAACGAGAGTTGCAAAGAGTCGAAGCTCTCCTAGTGCACCTGTACGCCCGAACTAACCTGTTTTATCGATAAGTATAGCTCTGAATGCAATACCCCGACGTCTGCTGGCTCTACGAACGAGAACTGCAACGACCCGAAACTCTTCTAGTCAACGCCTGCCCGCACAGCTGTAGCAGACACAGCTCGCTTTACTTCGCGTTTCGATTTCTGTTGGTTGAGTGCAAGTCAAAGCGAGGCTGTAACTATGCGTGTGTCTAAGTGGGTACCGGCGACGCTGGGTACCACCAATGGGCAGCTCCCAATGATCTGTTTTTAATAATAATAATAATAATAATGACGACTTATAAGGCGCCTATACATGAAATGAAGCGCCGTACATCATAACTACATACACCGCTTTCATACACACAGACTCACAGGGAACATTCCAAGTTAAACAATATCTCACAACAAGTAGGCTGACACGGCGTGGAAGGGCAGAGTAAATCAGTAATCAGTTTTAAATAGCTGGGTTTTTTTTTTTTTTTTACGTTTAAACAGTTTTTATTCATTTTGGACAGAAAATTCACTCACACAATCAGTTTCGACAATACCGAGCACAACAAGTTAAAAACTTATGAATGTGCTCATAAGTACAAAGAAACATTTGCGGCGGAGTATTATAAGACAGATCTGTAAGAGATAGAGAAGAGAGAGGATAGAAAGAATGACCAATAGATACAGTACAAAGAAAAGTGCAGTGGGATTGCGTCTGCGACGGCGGCAGCGGGCCGGCGACTGGTATTGGAAATTGGAATTTAGGTGTCAAAGCGACCTGATACTTCTATAAAGTGCTGTACAGTTTTAAAAATGTTTATATTGTCATTCAAAGGAAGACAGAGATTCCCTCTCAAGAGGGTGTTTGAGGCAGCGTTTGAAGCTTTGGAAGAATGGGGCCTTTAAACGAGCTAGATAAAAAGGCATTATGCTTCTTTTTATGATTCTCTCTGTATCTCATACATCTGATATTATATTTTGTGTTCATTTCTTTCCCGCCCTGGATGACAGAACTATGTCATTCACCTACGATTATTACTTCATTATACAGGCACTGAACACATCTGAAATGCTGAACAACAACATAAAGGTGCATGTAATCGTATATCATGAGCCATCATTGCAGTATCTAAAACACACGATATTGTTATTCTGTATTGATTTTGTCACTGTGCACAACTGATGTCAGTCATCACGTATCACCACTTCATCATGCAGACACGTGTGCACGTTGTAAACATCACATGGATATACTGGGGTGGTCGGGTGAAGGACGGTGGTCGTGAGTCAGTCGGTAAAGGGTTCTAATCTCTGTAGTACAGGAATTTTCCAGTTCCCCCCGTCTTTGAAACGCACACACACACACACACACACACGCACTGAATGCATTGACGATGTACTGCCTTCTCTTACTGATCTCCTGAATGATATTTTGTCTTCTGGTCGTGTGCCGAAATGTTTCAAACAAGCTATAGTCAAGCCCCTACTCAAAAAACCGTCTTTGGATCCGAACGTTCTGAAAAATTTCCGGCCCGTTTCGAACCTTCCGTTCATGTCAAAACTACTTGAGAAAATAGTCCTTTCCCAGCTGCTTTCACATTTGGATCAGAACAATCTATGGCAGGTTTTTCAGTCCGCATATCGACCCCACCACAGTACAGAGACTGCTCTGCTTCGTGTCTTTGATGACTTGTTGGCGGCTGGCGACTCGGACCAGATCTTCATTCTGACGCTCCTGGATCTAAGTGCCGCTTTCGACACGATAGACCATGATGTCCTTTTGGGTCGTTTGGAGCGTGTATTTGATATCCGTGGTGTTGCTCTTTGCTTATTTGAGTCGTACATCCGAGGCAGGGAGCAGGTGGTCTCTGTACTGGGACACGAATCAAAATCAACTCCTCTGCTGTACGGTGTTCCCCAGGGCTCTGTGCTAGGCCCTATTCTGTTTTTGTTGTATACGCAGCCCCTCTCTGATATTGTGAGTACTTTCCAGATTTCCCACCACATGTTTGCTGACGACACCGAGCTGTACGGTTCTTCTGCACGCGCTGAAGTTGACTCTCTCCTGTCCAAAATGCAGTCATGTACACTTGCTGTTAAAGAGTGGACTCTCCATAACAAACTGCAGTTGAACGAGGATAAGACGGAGGCTCTTTTGGTTTTTTCAAAATGTTCAGATCTGCCCTCTTCTTTTAAGATTGGACAGACTGACATTCATTTTTCTCAATCTGCAAGGAATTTAGGGGTCATTTTTGACAGCACTCTGTCGATGAGAGAACAGGTGAATAAGGTCTGTCAGTGTTGCTACTTTGAGCTTCGGCGCATTTCGTCCTTTAGGAAGTACCTGACCACTGACTCTACAAAGACCTTAGTGACTTCACTCGTTCTCTCTCGCCTAGATTATTGTAACTCGCTCCTTGCCGGTCTTCCTCAAAATCAGTTAGACAAAATTCAAAAAGTAATGAACTGTGCCGCCCGTCTTATCTTCAAAACACCAAAGCGCCAACATGTCTCTCCTCTCCTATCTGATCTGCACTGGCTGTCCATCCAAAACAGAATTCATTATAAACTTGCCACTCTCTGCTACAACATTATCTCAGGTTCTGCTCCCCCCTATCTGTCCGCTCTCATTCAGCTCTACACACCATCCCGCAACCTCCGTTCTTCCTCTGACACCCGTCTTCTCCGTATTCCCATCCGCCGGAAAAAGTTTCAGGGCCAGCGTGCGTTTTCATACATTGGTCCTGTAGTTTGGAACGGCCTCCCCTCTCACATCCGCCATGCTCAGTCGTTAGCAGTCTTTAAATCTCAACTTAAAACACATCTTTTCTCCATGCAGTAGAACCAACCCCCCCTCCATCTCTGCATGCCACCTGCAAAAAAATCAGTGTGTGTGTATGTGTGTGTGTGTGTGTGTGTGTGTGTGTGTGTGTTGTAAGTTATATACGCTGTTTTTATGTTATGTTTATGTACGCGCCCTGAGCTCTTGCGAGATGGGGCGCCACAAATACCCTTTATTATTATTATTTATTACACACACGCACACACGCACGCACGCACGCACGCACGCACACACACACACACACACACACACACACATTCTGACAGGGTTTTACATCAACGTCGGACATCATTCATAGACCGATTCATTGTCTGATTCCTTTAGAATTTCTAACCTTGGGACAATAAAGTACTTGATTGATTGATTGATTGATTGATTGATGGATGGATGATTGATGATACAGCACGTGTACTTTCTTACGAAGGCGGACATAATTATGTCCTATTATTTCCGCGCCTCAGTGGACACCATCCAGAAAAAAAAGTCCTATACTTTTACGGTCACCAAGGACACGTGTCCTATTATCGTTCCTACGGATATGCAGTTCTGCACACACAATGCCCACGACCTTGGTAAATGACGAGCGAAAGTCAGGCGCACGCCATCAGTGTCTGATTACCTTCCTTATCGATTACGAATGGAAAGCATCCTGAATAATGCAAGTCTAGCGTAATATGAACCGTACCTCTGCCACTGTCTTGAAAAGTAAGCGAAAAGAAAGACGAGAAAGTGAGAAAAGACTTTCGCTGGAAGCGCTGCATCATACAGGATCTCCGGAGAATGAGAAATGTGGTTCTTACCGGCGTGCGGAGGCGGGTGGGTGGGGTGGGTGTTTTGGGGATTAACGTCCTTTTCCACCACATACGGGTGATATCAAAGACGGGGCAACGATGAAAAAAGCCAGCACAAATATTTGGCCCCAGCCGGGATACGAATTCACGACCCGAGCATTAGAAGTCCAACGCTCCGCCATTCGGCCACCCCGGCTCCCCGTGCGGAGGAGGACATATCGCATTCCTGTTTTGCCTCTAAACTTTTCACGAGATTTGGGAACAAGATTTCTTGCTCTTCTGTTTCAGCTGCTACTTTGTTTTGTCTCCTCACTTTACTCAAGAAAGAAAGAGATAATTATGCAGTTCTGCAGCAATATGCTCTTTGTAAAAGTCATGGCCGAATAATCAAAACTTATCAAAGGTCAGTATGTATGTCGATGAATATAGCATTTTCCGCTTGCATAATTGTTTCTAATGCACAGGTAGTATTAGTTAGAACTTTAAAACATCCATGGAATAATCATGATAATAATGATAAGAATAATACACGTTCTGGTGTTTTGAGCACGTGCATGGGGTTTCACTGATGGGGTCCTCATTACTTCCATTCAAGGCCGGTAGTCCCCCCACCCCCACACCCTCCAATCCTACCCCCCTCCCTCCCAAACCAACTAGCTAAGCAAACCACCTCATTAGCACTCAACAATGCCCTACTTCCGAGGCGACAATTCTCAAAGGTCGAAGCCAGTGTCACGATACGAAGGGAAACAAATCGAATGTGACATCTGAAACCTTTAGCCTTTCTCCCTCGCCATCAATCAGGGCGGTAAACTGATAACCACATAGCTCCGTCTTTGTCACAAGACACGAGTGGCTCCACGCAGTTTCTCACTGAAGTAGGAATCAGATGAATACTTGGAGCGGTCTTAGCCGCAAATTCCCTTAGCACTGATTCACGTAACCTACCGGCTTCAGGCCAGGCCGAATAATCTGAAGTGGGCAATTGCATTATCCGCCTGGACGGAATCAGGAAGAGGTTATCGTGGTTGGGAAGGAACCTTGAAGAAGAGAAGGGAGAGGAAGGGGGGGGGGGGGGCGAAAGTGTTACCCCGGATTAGCATTGAAACCGAGACTCAAAAAAGATAATAATAATTTTGTTGGACTGACAATGTTGGAACATCCGTACTGATTTCAAACGTTTTACAACGGAGTCCAGAAATGAAATAATTTATTTTAAATTTTAGACATGCCCTGAACTGACAGAGAAAAAAAATCCTGCAGGTCAGTCTCGCAAGAAATCAGCACTGGAAAGACCATTGATACATTGATATTATACTGTACCATAATAATGCATTTCTGTCAGGACACACGCAATTAAGTCAGCTGACATCTTAGTCTGTACAGAGGTCACTGACCTTCCGGTATCCCCGCGCTGCATCATGGATAATCAGCGAAGCCCTGGCCAGTCAGCAGATTTGATTCCTGATTTGAGTCCAGAAAACGGAACAGCTGTACGATGCTTCATCAACACGTACAAAGAACTACTGCGCTGTTACCGCACAAACACTGACCCCCGCCGATAATCAACACCGCCAATACGTCAGTGTTTCAATTTGTACACTTACAACACTCTGCTGGCACAAGAGGCGGCCGCAGCAACTCAAGAACTGAGAGGCGGATACCGTTTTTTTTTTTTTTTTTTTTCACGCAGCTGAAACTTTCACTCAGTATCACGCTGAGGCCGGCTGCAGCTGCCGAGTTAAATTGTTTGAGCGTACGCCAAGTGAGTGTGTTCCGTGCTGTAATGAGCCATGAGTTACCCAGATTCAGTGTCCTCTCTCTGACGTAAGCCGGTGTTCTCCTGGGGATTGTTCTTGGAGTCTGCTACTGATCATGACTGACACAGGTGGTTCCACCTGTCTGACAGCCGCTGACTCGGCTCACACAAAAACACGACCTGAGCCGCCGGCCGGCATCACTGACCCTTTGTGTTGCATTTCCGTCCTGTCTAAATACTCAGTTCAGGAATCGTTTAACTCCGGCTTGACACAGACGAGTATCACTTGGTCTCAACAGCTTCAGTGAGAATGACTCGATTCGGTACTGATTGCTCAGTAGAACTCGCGAACAGAAATTGACGCTGCCGGCTTTAGTCGCAAAACAGACAGACCGCCACCAAAAGACAACCAGGAAACAGTCTCTGCTCAGTGTAAGGCTCAGTATACAATGTAAACCCAGATCGCTTTTCCAACACTTTCTCCCTCAGCCTACACAAGTCAGAAGCTTTGCAGCTGTGTACTGTGCCTGTATTCTGGCGATACGTGGCCGAATGTTGCAGATTCACCGGCGCTACATAGGCGCTGTCAGTGCTCGGCACAGGTATGGCGCTGACCTGGCAC
Organism: Batillaria attramentaria; assembly: GCA_018292915.2. Classification (NCBI taxonomy): domain Eukaryota; kingdom Metazoa; phylum Mollusca; class Gastropoda; family Batillariidae; genus Batillaria; species Batillaria attramentaria. The sequence continues at coordinate 736,788 of JACVVK020000297.1, read as the reverse complement.
GTGCGTCCTGGCCTGTTGCTCCCCTCATCCTGCCCAGCCTGGGCATAACTGGTTTTGAAAGGCGAGCGTTATGTGCCAATGCGCCGTAACCACAGGAATCCATGTGCTCTTTAGCAGGAACAGCATGGGGTAATGCTGGTGCACGCTCTTAATAGACAGGGCTGACGTCATGACGGTTTTGTGCATTTTTATGGTTGTTGTGGAGTGCAAGTTCCAGTGTCTTATGTCAGTTTTTCTGGTTGGCGCGTTGTTTGGTTCAGGTTAAAGTTGATGTCTTTTACTGTGGCTAAGGTATCCCTGCTTCTCAGTGTCTCAGTCTGTGTCGGTCTACCGGTCTCACTGATTTTCTTAGTCTATCTGCGAGTGTCCGAGTCACCGCACACACACACACACACACACACACACACACACACACACACACACACACACACACACACACTGTCTCTATTTTCAAACCAAACTCCTAAATAAACACTTTACACCGGAGATAGAATAATAACAGCAAATAACAGCAAAATTATCAGCTTGGTACATGTAGTTCCATACCGTGACCAACTGGTTTGGAGTCCCATATTTTCTCCCCAAGTTCCTTGAACTCTTCGAAGCACACACACACACACACACACACACACACACACACACACACACACACACACACACACACACACACACACACAACGTGACCACTGACTGACTGTGACCACCAGTATCAGGACCAAAATACACACACACACACACACACACACACACACACACACACACACACACGCACGCACGCACACACCGTGGCGCCTGGACAGCCATAACTTGAACTGTGCCAGCTGAATCAGACTATTAATTGTCCGCAATAGTACTTATTGTGTGTTCATCTAATTTTGAAGTACAACTCGAAGAAACAAAATAATTTTATATTTGAGGAAGTTTTTCTTCTGTGATGTTAGCGAACTGCCAATCAAACTCCGCCTTCAGCCTCAGTCACTGCCCATTGTTTAAATCCCATCTCAACTGATACTGTTCTTTTCACGTTCAAGCTTTTGTTGCTGAACTCCTGCTGAGTCTGCTTAGTATTTGTACGTTTAGTCGCCTGACGTCGCTGCGCCTGCCAAATTGGATGTTAGAGTGTGTGAAAATAGTGTGTGTGTGTGTGTGTGTGTGTGTGTGTGTGTGTGTGTGTGTGGTGTGTGCCACTGAGTGTGCCAGTCAGTGTGTGTGTGTGTGTGTGTGTGCGCGCGCCACTGTGTGCCAGTCAGTGTGTGTGTGGTGTGTGTGTGTGTGTGTGGTGTGTGTGTGTGTGTGTGTGTGTGTGTGCTACTGAGTGTGCCAGTCGGTGTGTGTGTCTGTGTGCCACTGAGTGTGTCAGTGTGTCTGTGTGTGTGCGTGCGTGCGTGTGTGTGTGTGTGTGTGTATGTGTGTGTGTGTGTGTGTGTGTGTGTCACGGTGTGTGTGTGTGTGTGTGTCACGGTGTGTGTGTGTGTGTGTGTGTGTGTGTGTGTGTGTGTGTGTGTGTGTGTGTGTGTGTGTGTGTGTCAGTGAAGCGCAGCGAGTCCTTTGCCTATGGAGAGCAGCGCTCTAGACTTGAAAAACTATGTATTATTATTATTATTACATAACCACACAACCACCTGTCTGCTGTTCGTGTGTGTGTGTGTGTGTGTGTGTGTGTGTGTGTGTGTGTGTGTGTGTGTGTGTGTGTGTGTGTGTGCCAGTCACCCTTAGGCACTAAGCCTCAAACTTTGTGTATTTCCCATCACAACATCTCTCAGGTCAAACTCGAGGATCGGCAGGGTTGCACATTTCCAACGGCTTCTACATGACAAAGTGTCCTGGAAACAACAAAGTGATAGGACACAGTGTCCTGGCCACTTAGTGGCAAAATAATTTAATTGGACAAATGTCCGCTTGAGGTGGGACAAATAGGACATTTGAAATTTTTATAGGTCAATGTCCTGGGACCGACTTAAATGTGCAACCCTGGGATCCGACCTGTCTCCCGCTGGTCACTAGCCCGCTGAGCGCGACTGAGAAGGAGAACGGCATTCGATTATTTTGATCCCAGGCAAGGAGTCTGGATCACTCGAGACAACGATCGGAAGATTACAGTTCAAGTTGTTCGTTTATTCTCAGTCTGTTCAAGTCTACTGCTGGTGTGCTAAAGTCTGCACTCACCGGCCGTCTTCTGTTCCTTCTTTTCCGCAGCTGGGCGCAAATGACTGAAAAACTGATGATACAGAGTCGTTAGTTCCTAAGCGAACAATCATCACAGTCATAATAAATCTACGTAGGTGTATCGTGATCACGACTGACAATACGGCTGTGGCCTCAGCCTCAGTTTTACTGCGGACTTGCGAGTCACCGGGCAACGACCGTCAGGGAATGAAATCTTGGGCTTTTGACCACAAATGTCACCAGCTGCACCGTAAAACGGCGGCAAAATTCAAATATTTCAGTCCTGATTCTATTGTTGGCTATGGTCGCAAGATGCATAACAACACTGACTACCGTACGTGGCACAGGCAAAACCCGAACATTCGAAACTTTCCGCTGTAAAAAACACTTTTGACCACCACTGCGGTTGGGAAAAGTTACTCTGTTCTCTTTTGTGCAATATGTCTTCACGAGTTGTCTCCACATTTGATAAGGGCGATAACTTGTGCATTTTAAAATTCATAAGGCACTCTCTGGGGCACAGAGTCTTTCAGTGGAAAGTACCTCTGTGCACGGTGGGGAAATGGCGCTCACTGCGCTACCGTGACGGGCCTAAATTGTCTCGGTGCTCTCAAACACAAGGTCGCGCACTATGTCATCCTTGACCAGCTTTGAACCCAGAGGGATCCTCAGTGGCGCAAGTGATGGCAGGCTGTCTTCAGAGTGAAAGTAGGCGTGTTTCTGAATCAGAGAAATACATAACATGTCTCTGTCTGAATGGACAGATCTATTATTACATTCAGTCCTAGAGCACGGGTGTGTATGCTTTTGTAATCGTCTCTTATTCCACCACAAGGCAGGTACGTGATCGTCTGCACCGTGCAATAATACTTGCCTGTAGAGTGCAACACCCTTGCCTGTCAGAGTGCAACCCCCTTGCCGTTTACTCACATCCTGTTGGATCAGTGTACCACGTAAACAGTGCCATCAAAGCGCAACAATAATTGTCCGCTGGCAAAGATTTTGCCCAAACGAAAAGTGGTCGGATATTCAAGACTTCGTTTCAAATCGAATCATATGACACACAAGTCTCTGCTTTTCTAAAAAAAAAATCGCCATTTTTAAAAATGGCGCTGGGTGTAAGCAGTCACATTTTCACGCCCCGCCGAAAAGGGACTGCACTCTGGAGTCTATTCATAAGGTCTAATGCGAGTTGTTTGCAGAAACCGTTTTCGATTAGGCACGGAAATTGCCGAGTTAGTTATCCCGAAAGTAGTCGAACTGGTTTCGGAAATCTTCGGTAGATATCGGCTTTTAAGGTCAGGGAAAGACCCGAAGGTTCCCTCGTAAACAATCGGGAGCGCTCGGAGAAGATCGGAACACTTCGGCTCATGGGTACTCTCCGCCGCAGAAGCGCAGCACCTCTCCCGGCGTATATCTGCGATGGAGATCACCAAACAGAGATAACTCGTGCAATCTTCATTTCACTCTCTGGGGCACAGAGTCTTTCAGTGGAAAGTACCTCTGTGCACAGTGGGGAAATGGCGCTCACTGCGCTACCGTGATGGGCCTAAATTGTCTCGGTGCTCTCAAACACAAGGTCGCGCACTATGTCATCCTTGACCAGCTTTGAACCCAGAGGGATCCTCAATGGCGCAAGTGATGGCAGGCTGTCTTCAGAGTGAAAGTAGGCGTGTTTCTGAATCAGAGACATACATAACATGTCTCTGTCTGAATGGACAGATCTATTATTACATTCAGTCCTAGAGCACGGGTGTGTATGCTTTTGTAATCGTCTCTTATTCCACCACAAGGCAGGTACGTGATCGTCTGCACCGTGCAATAATACTTGCCTGCAGAGTGCAACACCTTTGCCTGTCAGAGTGCAACCCCCTTGCCGTTTACTCACATCCTGTTGGATCAGTGTACCACGTAAACAGTGCCATCAAAGCGCAACAATAATTGTCCGCTGGCAAAGATTTTGCCCAAACGAAAAGTGGTCGGATATTCAAGACTTCGTTTCAAATCGATTCATATGACATACAAGTCTTCGCTTTTCTAAAAAAATTTCGCCATTTTTGAAAATGGCGCTGGCTGTAAGCAGTCACATTTTCACGCCCCGCCGAAAAGGGACTGCACTCTGGAGTCTATCTTCATTTTTGCATGATTCTAAGGTTGTTCCCCTTACACTGGTTTTGCGACTCCTCAACTCTTAAGTCACTCTTAAGTCCATTAGAGTGATTTCCCCTGAGCAGAAGTTTCGATGGCGGTAGAAAACAGAAAGGCTACAGACCGGTATTAGCTTCCGGGTCATGTAGTAAGAACTCGGCTAAATATAGTAGAAAATCTTTGCCCCTTTTAAAATTTGTGTGCAGAGTAAACAGTGGCAATCTGGTGCTTTTTGTTGGCTTTGTAAACAAGTTTCATGCCAGGTAATAGTAAAATTAGTGAAAAATGAGGCTGGCTTGTGGACTATTTGTATTCATGCGCGGCTGGCACAGGAGCCAGCAGACGACCGTGGAATGAGGGGGTATGTGGTCGCTGCCAACATTGCCAAAAAACGGAACATTGGAATTTGTTTAAATTTCCTCTACGCATGAGTCTATGTCTGCCTGATTTTTGTGAATTTTTTTGGTGAATTTTAAAGCATTTCTAGGGTGTCATCTGCAGCAGTATGTGTAAGAGGAATATATAGCGTTTTCCTCCAGATTTGCATCTCTGGTATGTAGCCAAAACGATGATTGAGCCGGTAACTAAGAAATGAAAAATCCGAGAGACAGGTAAGAGCGTTTTCTGACCGTTTTCTTACGTTTGAAAGATGCCGGCGACCGCTCACGTCAGCCGCAGCTGATCTAAACGAAAGGAAAGAAACTTGATTTATTGTCAAAAGCAATTGCCACCACTCAGTATCTGCAGACATCAGCAACAACAATAAGAAATCCTTCAAGGAAGATCTTGATTGAACAAATACCCAAACTGAACTGAAGCGCGCCTCAATGGGAACTAATTAAGACTCGATTTTTTTTCCCAGGAGAGACTTGGCTGCATACGGCACGCACGCACGCACGCACGCACGCACACACACACACACACACACACACACACACACACACACACACACACACACACACACACACACACACACACACACACACGCACGCACGCACGCACGCACGCACGCACGCACACACACACACACACACAGAGTCAGTGATACGCTTCATGCACGCGCTCACAGAGAGACTGAGCCACGCGATTGTGCAAATTAAGAACAACCATCGCCTGTTTCGTTGTTTATACCCACCCCACATATTATCACGTATAAAAAAACTATGCAGATATGCAAGCGGCAACAAATTGCGCCCGGCGGGCAGGAGAAGACAAAACAAACTTTGTGGATTCATCTGACATGTCTGAAACTGTGATGATTCACCTTCTATCAACAGTGCCTTTTACCTTTCCTCACCTTCGCAGGCATGATACGTGGAGCAGTCTAAACAAATGTCGAACATCCGTGGGCGCATGATGTCTAGTAAACTTAGGCTGATGGAGAATGATAGGGCGAAATTGTTTTCCCCTGTCCGTCTCACTCGATCAGGTGCAGTGCCAGGCCGCCATGCCGCGAGCTGCGATTCCAAACCGAACAGCAGTAAAAACGGGGACGTTGGGTGCTGTGTATAATAATAATAATAATAACTGTGGTTTGGGTGGGCGCTTTACCCAGTTTCTTGAATTGGCTCAAAGCCGGCGCCGCCGCAAGCTGAACCCAACACGCACGCTCACGCGAATCACACGCATTCTCTCACACACTGGACTGACATGAACAATCACGTGGTGCAAAGGGTCAGCTCAGCTATTTAAGTTTCGGAATTTAGAACTGAATTTATTTTCAAATTTCGTGGGCTGAACATTTCCAAAACAGAGGGGGAGGAAGCCGGAGTAGCCGGCAAAGACTGTATATAACATCAACAGCGAATTTGATTGGTTCTAATCCGACAACATAAAATGCCGCTGTGTCGTTAATTGAAGTTGTTTTAGGTGGTGGTGGTGTTGTTGAGGTTTTTTTTTCTTCTTCTTTTTGGTTGCTGTTGTTTGTTTGTTTTCCATTACAATCGGGGTGGCCGAATGGTAGAGCGTTGGACTTCTAATGCTCGGGTCGTGAGTTCGATCCTGGCTGGGGCCAAATATTTGTGCTGGCTTTTTCATCGTTGCCCCGTCTTTGATATCACCCTATGTGGTGGAAAAGGACGTTAAACCCCTACCCACCCACCCACCCACTCCATCACTTACAATCGTAAAGGAATTTCGGGTTGCTCTTCCAGGTGAAATGCGTCGCCATCTGCACAGCACCACCTTTCTTTTTTTTCTGCATGCATGATGTGTTGTAGTCCACTGAGTACATCTGACTCAATAAGCCTGAGTCAGATGCCTACATTTACCAAGGCTGTTGTCAGTAGGGCGGCGAGAATTTTGACAGTCAGTGTGTCGGTTAGGTGCCAGCTTGAGCCGGTTTGAATCAGCGTTGTGGCAACTAGAAGGTCGTGAGTACTGTGACACTGCACTAGTCCCGAACGAAGCGCTGTGCGTTTTCTGTGTCGCCCGACAGGTCCGCAAAGACTGAAATTATAGGTGTGGGAAATCCGAGACAACGAAAGGGGGCTGTACTGTTTACTGATGGCGGCTGGTACAAATTTCCACCGCAAGATCGCCGGTAAATCAACACTTGAAGCACTCATCTACCCGCGTGTAAACCAATCTTTCAACAGTAAGATGTATTCCTTTTCAGGTTCTTCTTCGTTTCACTTTTACTTAGTTGCTCCCTGCTGCACGAACTTGGATGCGCCACGGACAGAAGATTTCCAACCGTGTTTTCACAATAGTGTGCTACAAACTCTAGTCTGTAGAGTTTGCAGTATACGAACTAGATGTTTTGCAGGACATTTGATATTTATGCATGCATGTGTCAGTACACTGACGCAGGCGAGACAGGCACCACTATGACCGTAAAAGAGTCCGCACGTAAGCTGCTGGACTCGACGACTTAAAATAATAATAAATAATAATGACGCTTTACCCAGTTTCATGAATCGGCTCAAAGCGCCGCGAACTGAACCCGACACGCACGCTCACGTGAATCACACGCATTCTCTCACACACTGGACATAAACGCATTACAGTCACGTGGTGCGAAGGGTCAGCTCAGCTATTTAAATTTCGGAATTTAGAATTGCATTTATTTTTCAAATTTGGTGGGCTGAACAAGTTCCAAAGCACGGTGACTTAGTGAGGAAAAGATTCCCAACCAAATTCCTGCCCACCTGGGGGGGGGGGGGGGGGGGCGCAGGTGCATCCGCAACCAACTTGGTACAGCATGGTACAGTGGACGCCGGATATAAGCAACTCGGATATAAGAAAACTCGGTTATTGCCAACGAAGTTTTTTCCCCCGGCCAAACTCTTCTTTATTATGTATTACAAAAACTCGGATACAAGAAACTCGCTTATAAGAAAACTCGGTTTTAGGAAAGCAAATTTCTTGTCCCGCTTGATACAAAAACTCGGATATAAGAAACCGAAAGTACATTTCCAAGAAAATTTCACTCATTGTAAGAAACCGAAAGTACATTTCCAAGAAAATTTCACTCAATCTAAGAAAACAGGTCAGGTCTGACGTCACTTAGGACAGGCACATGATGGCGCATGATTTTCTTTTCTTGAATTGGTTCTTTACCATTGGGTTCCGTGCAAAATTGAATGTTGGCAAGAAGAAAAAATACGAGATGCATTTTTGTTGTTCTATTGTTATATGTTGTTTTTATTATTATTTTGTTTTTTTGTCTGATTGGGAGCTCAGTCTCTCTCTCTCTCCCTCTCTGTATGTCTGTCTCTGTCTACAGGGCTCGCGTTAAGGAGAATAAAACTATCAGTATTAGACTAACTGTTGATCAATTCCTTTCTTTGACAATATACGTGGTCCATCTTTCCTCCATACCCCTTCCCCCTCCCAACAGAAAAAAAAGCTAATTTGCAGGTTTTTTCAGCCAAATTAGACACGGAAAGCATCGCATATCATACTCTAATGGGACGAGTGTTTTATAGAGCAAAAGTTGATACATAATGCACTTTTAATATATCCTATAAATACAAGGGAATTCTCTCTCTCTCTCTCTCTCTCCCCTTAGTTCTTTTTTGTTTGTTTGGTTGGTTGGTTGGTTGGTTTGGTTGTTTTTTTTTTCTTTTTGTTTTGTTTTTTCTTACCACATGACCGCCAGCGCTACAGTTGGGAAGCAAAAACTGTATTTTCATGTTCAAACAAAAAAATCTGACATTGAAGGACACAAGCGCACTGGTGTATATTAACTCTACACATATATATTCTGTGCAGGTCTTTAAGAGAAACCAGATATTTCTTAATTTAATGCAAAACATACACGAACTGAGAAAAAAGAAATGTTTTAAACCTTTTTTTCACTGAACTCGGTTATAAGAAATATTTTTCAAAATACTTTCTTATATCCGACTTTCAGATATAAGAAAACTCGGATATAAGAAACCAAAAAATTCACCCCCCTCGAGTTTCTTATAACCGGCGTATACTGTACTGTACATGTCTAAAAGATACAATAATTATTATGCTCTTTCTGCCGTACTACTAATGCACTGATAACAAGAATTTTCAATAAGGCTCCTTTATATTGATCAGTGCAATTGATACTATGATTTTGTAACTGCAAAACGAGAGAGAGAGAGAGATCAACCCATGTGTGTGTCTGGAACTCAGTGACCGCCTACGGGCGATTCGCACTGTTGGCCTGGATCATCAGATGAACGTTGTCCTTAATCGGTACAGACGCACTCTGGCTGGCGTCCAAGGCTACAAGCCAACAGAAACCGCTGACTTGATAATGTACGATGGTCAGGTGACAGCCACGGGAACCAAGGTGGGAAAACGGCATCATCAGCAGATCACCCACGATACATAAAGATGCTGCAAAGAGCCAGGTCCATCTTTAGCCATATCTGGGCTCATAATTACCGTTCTGAAACTGGCCGCGGCCGTTTTGGTTGGTGACTACCATCATACCACTTGGACACACACACAGTGAATAATAATAATGATAATAAAATTCATTTGAATGTGACGCCTGTCCCTCGTTAGAAGCTCCAGGCGCCATTACAATAGGAGGTATAAACAAAATTGACAGGGTATTAAAACAAAACACATTCTTGAAAGTAAGCATTTCGAGGCACACGCACAGTGTTGCGGTCAGTCGCTTAGTAGAATTCAATTCTCGTTCGCGTCAGTGTATTGCATTCAGAGCTCACTTACTATTATGGTTATTTGACGCGCACAGGCGCACTAACAACCGCAACTGTGACGGCTGTTCAGCACGTTAACACACCCGCTACAGTCAAGACGAGCTACTTATCCATCACACACACACACACACACACACACACACACACACACACACACACACACACACACACACACATATGACAAGAGGCCAAACAACTGTTTTCTTTGGGTTTATTTCAACAAGGAAGATTTTTTTTTTGGGTTGAAGAAGTATTTTAGAACCCTGCCCTACAAACAAGATATGATTATCTAGAAAAGTTGAAGATTCAGGCTATAATACTGATCGTTTTTCCATCTTATTATAACTGGAATTCTTTTTTTTTTTAAGTACAGCCGTCGCGTGATGGCAAAACAAAGTGAGTTCCCTGACGTCGCTTACAACACAGTGTGTTCACTGACGCCTCTTGAGGAAAAAAGACTTTCATCTTGAAATCGCCCGTTTTCCCCTGAAACGGCGACACGAACTTTCTCTGTTTTGCCAATACAGGACAGACGCTTATAAATTGTCTTCCTTACTCCACAAATAAAAAAGCAGCCTTTTCGCACACTCTTTGAAATCTTTCTCTATTCCCCCCCCCCCTTTTTTTTTTGGGGGGGGGGGGAGGAAGATCAGTGATCAGAAATCTGTTCAACTGTTCATACCTGTTTGGTAAATGTAAAAAACTTAGACATATGCAATGCCGTCCTTGAAAAGCTGTGAAATTATTAAGAACCCATGCTTTGAGTTTTACTTTTCGTCAACAACAGCAAGACATTTCACAATGCAGACGACATCATAATATCGAACAGTTTAACAAATAACATACGCGCGCGCGCGCACACACACACACACACACACACACACACACACACACACACACACACACACACACACATTACATATTCTAGCAGAACAACAGACGACAATGCCATACAATGAACCAAACAACTTACAATGCTTAAGAACATCTCAAAATTAATGGTTTCCTTACAGAAAATCGGCGATACACTTTGCCCACAATTTCCACCTCTGTCAGGTGTTACAGTTCAAAATGTAAAACAGATTTTTTCCAGGTTCATCCAGGTCGATTCATCCTCAATACAACAGCAAAATGCGGATTCTCACTGTTTCAATGTCACAAACAGATCAGGCAATGCCCAGAAACCGATTCATGTTTTAAAGGAAAATAATTGTTTGCTTGCTTGTACTCAAGAAAAATGTTCTACTGTGAAGGTTGATCTACACGGCAATTTGCCAAATAAGAGAGAGAGAGAGGTGGGGTGGGGGTTTGGGAGTTTAACGTCCTTTTCCACCACGTATGGGTGATATCAAAGACGGGGAAACGAGAAAAAGGCCAGCACAAATATTTGGCCCCAGCGGCCGGGATTCGAACTCACGACCCGAGCATTGAAAGTCCAACGCTCTACCATTCGGCTATCCCGGCTCCCCGAGAGAGAGAGAGAGAGAGAGAGAGAGAGAGAGAGAGAGAGAGAGAGAGAGAGAGAGAGAGAGAGAGAGCATTAAAAGACATTTAAAAAATCTCATAATGTTCAGAAGAGTACAAAAAAGGTCGACTGCTGACGACAAACAGTCTGCGAACACACACGGTATACCACTGTATCACAGATCAACAGTCTTCAAGACCAAGCTGGGACGAACACTCTGATTCACGACACAACACGCTGGTCACTCTTGCCACAATCCACAGTTAAAATATAAAAAAAAAAATCTTTAAAATCAATGACAATAAGCCAATAAACTGCAATGCTAAGTCTGGAACAAGTGTTGCATACAGGGTTGTCTAACACACATACACGCCCGCCCCCTCCTCCTCCCCCCCCCCCACCACCACCAAATGTGAAATGCAATGGTCTCACATATTTAGGGTGTCAGAGTGAAAAACAACAACGATAAACAAAATAAACCTACCGTCCCCCGTAGTGTAGTGGTTATCACTTCGGACCATGGACCGGGAGACCCGGGTTCGAGTCCCAGCCGAGGCAAGCGAAATTTTTCCTACCTAGGACGGCTCCTACCCAGAGCGGGTGTGCTATGTGCCCAATGGGGAGGCTGTTGCCACACAGCCGAGATCCACCCACTTCACGGGTGCGACTTTGGGGGCGCTTCCCTTGGTATGACACGTCTCATGATGTGGATGATTACACGGCCGGCACCGCAGTTCTCAGGCCTGGTTAACGCCGGGATATTTATGACAGGAAGCCTGGAACGCGGCCCTGTCCTGAAGTCCCAAACCACACGGACCTCCATAGCATCATCTTACCATCATCCTCATCTGCATCATCATGCATAATATAAAAAAAATTGCCCCAGCTTCCGAGCCGTCCGTGGATTCCAGCCATGACCTGGGAGGACCACCACTGAAACTGGCAAAAGAGTTGGGGCAGCAAAAAAATACAAAACACACAAACAAACACACACACACACACACAAAACCTCCACTGAAAACAATCAGTCCCAAATACAAAATCTGGCTCCGACGGCCAACATCAAGACTGGTCTGAGAGTTAGCTCTCTAGTCGCGGACTTATGAACATTAGGTTGGTACAATCATCAGCGTGCATGGCCGTGGAATAGTCGTACACTTGTCTCTGCCTCCGTTTACGAATCTCGTACGAAAGTCTTTAGCCTGAGCTCAGTCAAGCTAGTTCAGACTTTTACATGTATCCTAGTATCCATCCATACATCTGGCCCCTGTGGAAGAACAGACGCCACAGGCTCGTTAACAGTGTACGGTCGAATACAATCCACACTTTCCGTTTAAGCACATCTCCATATTTCACAGCACTGCAGTTCATCCAAATGTCACATAAACCATACATTTATATATATTGTGAAAGATGAGAGCGGACCCGCAATAATGCCACAGGAATGAAGGAATCAAGACATCAGTTTCAACAACTGTTCGGTGCACAAAAACACCAACGGCATCAAAACAGGTTCAATGTGGACACTCAATGTACACAATGTAACACGCTGTGTTTCTGTATTTTGGTTGTTGTTGGTGGTGGTGGTGGGTTTAACGCCGTTTTCCACCAGGTAAGTGTGATATTAAAGACAGAGTAATAAGGGAAAAAGCCAGCACATTTTTGTTGACTCTCATTTGAGATACGTTCTCACAAAAGAGACCATAAGTCGAAAATTATCAATTTTGAGATCTACATATCACTGCAATCTACTGGTTATGCAGTTTAATTCAAAAAAAAAAAAAAGAAAAAAAAGAATGAAAACTGTATTACTAAAACTGACAGAGATATCAGCAAGTATCAGAAGTTGGCTACTCACAAGGCGGCCATACTGACCCCCGGCACTCTTTTCGCCTGTAGCGGCGTTCGGCCTACCGCGACTTACGGTCCCTTTCGCGAGAACGGGTCACATTTGAGATAGAAAATCATGACTCGAGCACTAAGAGGCTGGTCAGACGCAGCCATTTTGCACGCCTACCAGCGGTAAAATGCACTCTCGCCCAATTAAATCGGCTCGCCGGAGGGTCTGAAGCGCGACGCAGTCGGCTCGCCAGTGAACAGAGCACTGTCCTATTTTTTCCTCGCCACGCTAGTCGATCGCCGCTGACCCTGCATTTGTGTGCGTACGTGCGTGCGTGCGTGCCTGTGTGTGTTGTTCAGCGCCGGACCGGCCGTGCAGCTTGTAGCCAAAGAATGTCGCTGCATGTGACCGCAACCCCCGTCAAATACACATGTATGCGGGTGCCTCGCAGGCTCGCTCGTAAGATCCAACACCCTAGCGGCATGGCTAATTTCCTGGCTCCCCGTGTAGGGTTTGAGTTTCGCTTCTAGAAACGTTAGGAACACATTTCGTGGATTACATCTGGGTTTGGACAAGTTGTTGTTGTTGTTGTTGTTGTCATACGTAGGGCACAGCTTTCCACAGTTACATGCGACGCCAACTGCGAGCCCTTTGAAAGTGAATTACGTGTGCACAAACTGCACTAACATGCACACACTATGAAAGACATTGGAAGTGCCCGATATTAGCAAATGAGCATGCAAATTATACATTCACAGGAAAAACCACATCTACACATTAGCGGTGTCCCACTGACCAATGACAAACCTATGTGGACAGGGGTATAAGACATGCTAGACAAGTATAATTATGTCCACTTGTAGCTGCAGGTATTCCTGAAGATACATTAATTTTTCTGCCACAAAATCCGAGCCTACTGCATAAACACTGAATATCAAAAGTATGTATGTATTCTATTCCGACACAACTAACAAAATCAAAGAAAGTGCAAAATAGGCAAAATATTTTTATGCTCTTTTAAATAAAAACAAATCAAAACAAAATTGCAGCTGAACTGAATTTGCGGGGGAAATTTTTCTTCAAAGTGTTGGGGGAAAAAAAAGAAAAAGAAGCAAAGTGCAGCACACTAAAATGGACGTCAGTTTCTCATACATGTTCAGCTGTATGCGTGTTGTAGTTTCCACAAAACATCTGTTAAACTGGATGGACAGCATAATCACAGATTTGCCTAAAAAAAAATTGAAAGCAGAATTATTTGTCCAATTTGGAAGATTCGGGACAACTGTGTCATGGAAGTACCACATAAAACTATCGGCCAAAACTGTTCGGGAAGACACTGAAAAATCTTCTGGACGATTTATCATTTTCATGAGGTCTGTGGTTCAAATGTCCTCCTAAGGAAAACAAAATGTTGCTCTTAAGACAACAAAAAAAGAAAAAAAAACAGTAAAATATCTAGTCAATAAAACAAACAAAATGCACTGGAGCAGAAAATGTATGTCCTATGTGAAACATCAGCAAGCATAGCATTTGGCACTTCTGCTTGGCCGTAAAATTTATGCATGTGTTGCTGTACATTCATAACACTGTAGAACTCATCCCGACGCATCCAATAACTAATGAGCCACAAAATACTGGATCTGAATCATCCAACTCTGAACTAAGAGAAAAATGTCGGGTACAGGCTGTTTTAAGCACAACTGGCTTCTCTCTCCTAGAGAACGTTGATTTTTCACCGTTTTTGCCATGTTCTCCTAATCAGGATTTCAGGCTGATTTTTCTATTCACCATTTCGTGTGTCAGGTATCAGCGCGACACGCAACCGAAGCCAGGTGCTCAGCCGTTTGGGAGAAAAATGCATGAATGTATAATCTGACTTGACTGACTGCATGTACACGTACGAGTAAATAAACGGACATCCTACTGTAATGTAACACGAATATGCAGCACCCTCCCTACTAATCTTGCCTGTTGCTTGGATTCTGATGCTCTACAGCTCGCTATTGTCACCCTGTCTCATCATCGAGACTTGCGTTTTGTCACCTTCTTGACTGCGGTAACCATGGTCAACGTACACTATGGTAAAACGATGTGAAAAATTCTTAAATATACCAATAATCGTAGATTGATTAGGGTGTATAACACACATCAATTGCTATAACAGCGGTGCATCCCCCTCCACCCCACCCCCCAAAAAAAAAAAAACAAACAAACAAACAAACAAACAAAAACCCCCAAAACCCCCAACAAAAACAAAACAAAACAAAAAAACCAACAACAAAAAACAAAAACAAACAAAAAACCCCACACAACAACCAACAAACAAAACAAATAAACAAACAAAAAAACAGAAAAACAAAAACAAACAAACAAAACAAAACAAACAAACACAGGTGCTCCTGAGCTGCAATGGAACTGGTCATTAAAAAAAAAAAACACACACACACACACACACAGTCACACACATCCAGACTTCACAGATGGAAAAAGAAAGCTACATGTACAAAACTGCTGTCCACGCACATTTTCTGAATACAAACAAAATTGTTTTCACAAGTTGTGAAGTTACGAACGTGACTGTCTCTAGGACCAAGGAAATAATGTTCGGCAAAGTCACAAAATTGTTAGGAATCTCTTGACAAATTTGACAATGGAATGAAAGAGAACAGTCACAGTACTCAAACACCATTGGCTGGCTTAGGGTGTAACGTCTTTTTCCACCACATACAGGTGATTTTGAAGTCAGGGAAGACGCCAGCACAGTCAGGCACCGGAGTTACACTCAAAGCACTGAAAGTCAAACGCACTACCAGCTGGGCTATCCGGGTTCCCCACTCACATAGATAATGCACTACCAGCTGGGCTATCCGGGTTCCCCACTCACATAGATAATGCCACTTTTGTAACCACCTCTCTGTATGTCTATATATCATTATATAGCAACCAGCAATGTCTTCACTGCGGTGGGGGTGGGGGGTGGGTGGGGGTGGGGAGGGTCCTTTTTCCTCATATAATCATGAAATCCTTGAAAACAAATGCGTGTCTATGAAGGCCACTTTTGCACTGTTGCTATTATACCTTTCCCAATGTCCGCTTTGGTGACCACCTCACCTCTGTATTCTTGTACAAGGTTCCAACCACTTTTTTCAGTGTTCAGCCCACTGTTCTTCCTCATATGTTATAACCTTGTCATTAACAACGACACATGCTTGTTCATAAAAGCCACTTTTGCACTGTTATTACCATACGTTCCCAATGTCTGCTCTGATGACCACTTCTGTATTCTTGTGCGATGTTGCAAGCAATTTCTTTAGTGTTGTTCTTCTGAGAACTGAGTGTTAGTTCTCTTCTGATCATGTTATTAAGAGACACTTTAGCACAGTCAAGTGCTACCACACTTTTCCCGGTATCTGCTCCTAAACCAGCACAAGCGTCTCCTGAGAGTGAGACACAGTTTAACACTACTGTGCAAGTGCCCGCACTATCCGAACACAGACGTTTATGGTACAGGATGGCCATGCTGTTGTACGGAAACTGCATCACCACAACCACAATAATTTATGTCCAGTGCCTATGTTTATGTGTACGTCCAGTGACAAGGAAAAGAAACATCTGCAACTGCTACAAAAGTGTCAGATGAAGGTTGCGCAGTTGCAAGGAAGACAAGCCGTGTTGTTTTCGCTCCTCACTGTACCGTTTTGTTTTGGGAAATCAGAAGCTTGTTTCCAAAGACATAATCACCACAACAAAAACATGCATCAAGTTATTGTACCCTCCTATCTGCAGGTCAGATGCATGCTTTGAGGAAGTTCTGAGAAACATTACTACAAGATCAGTGTCACATTTTGTTCTCCAAGCATGTGATGGCACAAGTTTCACTGGACGATGAACGTTTGGTCACAACAAAGTTTGCACATGAAACTGTTGCTGATGGTATAACCACAGCTTCAAGGTTACGACGACTAGGTAAAGTGTATATTCCACAGTACTGACAAAACCTCTCAGTTTCACTATTTTTGTTTGTTAATAGTCTAAAATGTCTCTCCAGGTACACTTACTGAGCATCATGCCCCCTGTGTCCTTAACCAGATGAAGCACCGCAGCCTGTTCCAAGATTCATGAGCCAAGAGCTGATGAGACAAAAACTGAGACGACAATACATGTTGTGTGGTCTCCTTCGTCACTGCACAAATGACTTGAGTTCCTCCAAATACCTTCGTCTCGCATCATAGATGGCATCGTGCCAAACAGCATGATACAGTATGGTGTGGTTAGGTACTAAATGGTATGGTAGCCTTTGGTGCAGGCATCCATCTCAGTAAAATCACTGAATATGTCACATGAGTGGAGGATCAAATAGTTGAAATCTGTAAACCTATGAACTTCTGTTCACTCTCTTGAAGGATGCATCAGGGTGTTTGAAGGTCCAGGTGTGGTGGTACATTGAAACGACGATTGGAAAGAGCACATGGTAAGTACCAAATCATAAATAAGGTACATGGTATGGTAGGCTTTGGTGCCCACATCCATCTCCGTTGGAACGTTAAAAATGGCACAAGACTGGAGGGTTAAAGTATTTGAAAGCCAGACCACCTCCGAAATGCTCTTCACTCTCATACTTGGGATGCATCAGGCTGTTTTCAGAATATCCATGAGATAAAAACGCCGAGACAAGAACGCAGGGAACAGAAGACTAAAAGCAGATGGCTCTACTTCATCACTGAGACGACAATGGAAAGAGCAGGATACTGCAAGCTGAAGGTTCTACTCAATCACTGAACGAACGACTTCAGCTGGGCCAGGACCTCTGGGTCAACCCGTTCCATGAGGAGGTTGAAGCCAGCTTGACCGTGGAGCTGCTGACACTGAGTCATCTGGGACACAACGTACTCCTGAAGGTTGACAGTGTGCACAGGGTCTTGATACCACATCTGACAAAGAGGAAAAAAAAAAAAAAAGAGAGAGAGAGAGAGAGAGAAAGAAAAAAGTTATCGCAATTCAAGGATTGCTTTAACTTGCCTGATACAACCTGAAGAACATGCACGCTCAAGCTACAATACGATATGAGAAGCATCGTACGTTTGATTATCCTGCCCCTTTCCTTTGACTCCTTAGGTTGGCTTGTTCATCGTTATTAGTCCAATTTTACTTTTGAAACTGATTAGACTATAACTTGCAATCACTACACTGCTAGCAAGCATGACAAAAACAAAAAATACTGTCACATTTTAATGAAATTTTAACTTGATTTAATGAATAGAAATTATCCTGCTGACCTCAGAGCCCTGCAGAAACAAATCAATTTCATTTTCACAAAGACATCAAAGATACTGAGATAAGATTTCATACAAGTGTTTAACAACATAAGCCATACTTGGAGTTGGATATGATTACTTAGCAACACCTCCGATTAAACCACTACAACAACCAACTACTTTCTACACACCTGTCGCTTGCGCTTGTCATGTGGTGTGTCTTGGTCATCTCCCCCTAGATTGTCGGGATCGCCGCTGAGAACAAGACAACTGAAACAGAGGCACGTCGTCCGTTCTGGAGTTTTTAAAATGTTATTTTTCAAGCTGACAATTCAAACATCACAGTTAAGTGTCTAAACCCAGCATGTACAGTTTAGTTGTTTTTAGATAGAGAGAGGGAGAGATACAGATGAGTTTTTTTTTTTTTATATTTAAAACAATAACTTTGCTACCAGTATTATGCATTTTTCAACAGCGATACAAAACTAGTCACTCACTCGGTCTGTGTGCCACCTTCGTCCCCTCGGCAAACGTCGTGCAGGACCTGGACAGTACTGCTGATGATTCCCCCAAATCGCTCTGTGATGACACTGAAAAAAATCATCTTCAGGTCATAGGTCAGAATATCACAAGCATCTTAGCGCGTTCAACATGACCCAACATTCTGCATGAATGTGGAATATGTGGTGGAAAAGGACATTAAACTCCCAAACACCCATCCACCCCCACGTATACTTCGTTAACACAGCCTCAGTTCTTTGCAATGAAACAGCACAACAAACGCAATGATTTTATGAGTCAGTTATGTAGAACAGTCCATTATAGACGTACATGTATCTAAGTAAATACTGAGAAACACATCAAGCACAAAAACTCAAAGGAACACCGTCCCCCGTAGTGTAGTGGTTAGCACTTCGGACCATGGACCGGGAGACCCGGGTTCGAATCCCAGCCGAGACAAGCGGGATTTTTCCTACCTAGGTCGGCTCCTACCCAGAGCGGGTGTGCTATGGGCCCAATGGGGAGGCTGTTGCCACACAGCCGAGATTCACCCACTTCACGGGTGCGACTTTGGGGGTGCTTCCCTTGGTATGACACGTCTTATGATGTGGATGATTACACGGCCGGCACTGCATGTGCCTTGGTTCCCGGGCCTGGTGAACGCCGGGATATTTATGACAGGAAGCGTGGAATGCTGCCCTGTCCCGCAGTCCCAAACCACATGGACCTCCATAGCATCATCTTACCATCATCCTCATCTCCATCATCATGCATAATAAGAATTGCCCCAGCCTTCGAGCCCTCCGTGGATTCCACCCGTGACCTGGGAGGTACACCACTGGAGCTGGCAAAAAGAGTTGGGGCAGCAAAAAAAAAAAAAAAAAAACTCAAAGGAACAGGTACCTCTCCACCTACACTTTCATTTCCCACTGGCTTTTGAGTATTACCACTTTCGGGGAATAAAGGACTTGCTTCATAAGCAACCCACTGTTAATTATTTCTACTGATCTTTTTGGTAGTGAGCGGTGGTCTAATAGGTAGCGCGTCGAATTTAGCTGCTGCGCTGCTGAACGGCCGTCACCAATGTCATGGCAATGAAGCGTGGGTTCGAGCCCAGGTTGAGCTTGTGATATGTGATACCGGTTTTTCCTGGCTGCCGGGCTGCTCATCAGGGGTTTCTCTCTGGGTTAGCTGGCTTTCCTCCCCCAGCAAAATTGTAAAAAAATATACGATAGGTATTGGGTGGCACTGCACCGCGGTGACGCGCTTCCCCTGGGGGAAGCAGCCCAAATTTTCCGAAAGGGATAATGAAGGAGTGAAAATTTTTTTTTTCAAAAGTATCAGGGTAAAAATGAGAACAAAGCATTGTATTTGTTTTTGTTTTAGCTCACCTGTTGTTGAAAGTGAGGAGTGATGCGAAGGCGAGACCACAAATTTTCCGTCGCTCTGGCTGTGTAATGATGTCTAGTCTGTCTAACCACACATCAAGCAGCTGCCCCAGGACTGCCCAGCTCTGCAGAAACAAAACACTTGCAAGTAAGCTAGTGGGTTTCAAAAGCTCAAGTTGGTAAGACTGATCAAGACATTTGAGGGTCACTAGATCCAGAGGCAGCGCAAACTTTGGTGGTTTTTTTTCTGGTTTTTTTTTTTTTTTTTTTGCTGCTCCAACTCTTGCCAGTTCCAGTGATATTCCAACCAATGCAGTTAATGGGTGGAATCTACTGCGGAGGCACAGAAAACTCTATTCATGACATGTGCCTAATCTATTTGTGATGTTCAATTCAGTCAATATCCTTACACTCTAGCTACAGGCACTTAACACACGTACTATCAGCACCAACAAATCTAGCAGGTTCTAATGTCATTTTTATCCAGACGATCTGATAAATGTGTCTTTCACAGGGAATTCTTCAGTGGGTGTACATGTACTCACGTCTTTGGCAGTGCGTTGCGCAATGTGTTGGATCACAGACCACAACATTTCCTGGTTCTGCAGTAGCAGGCGTGCGAAGATACTCAGATGCATGGCCAGCAACATACAGCTCTCCTGAAATACACACAGATGCAGTGAAATTTATTTGACACATTATAACATCACTGAATGGCTCAACTGTTGTGGTTATGTGTGGGTTTGACCAAAGGCGGAGTTGTGATATGTGATACTGATTCTTCATGGCTTCCAGGCTGCCCATTGGGGGATTTCTCTCTGTGTCCTGTGGCTTTTGGAAAATAGGTAGGTGGGTAGAGCTGCACCACTGGAAAGCAGTAAATTTCCTAAAAGGGATAACAAAGTAGTAAAAACCCACAGAAACAAAAACAAAAACCCACAAAAAGAAGAAGAAGAAAAAATCCCAACACACCACCACCTTCACCACCACCTGATAAATTGTTATCTACAACCCAAGTACTTACCTCCTCTTCCAACATCGCCTGTAGTATAGATGGCAGCAGTGACATGAACACGTGAGGTCCCTCGGATGGAAACGCCTTCAGTACAAGTTCGATCACCCGTAATATCATCAACACCCCCTCCGCTTTTACGTCTGTCATCAGGGTCGCTAGCGACGATGCCATCACACTAGAGTAGGCCTGAGAATAGGAAAAGATATATAATTATCAATTAGCTTAACCAAATCCATACCAAGGAAGATAGTTAGGTGGGAACCTAATCCTAGGCCCAAACAAGCCCAAGTATAGAAGACTGGCAGCTCAGTGAATGAACGAACCATTCCACTCCTGTCCATCAAAAGCAAAACACATGGCATTGTCAGGCAAACTTTCTTGTCAGACACTATAAGTGATGAACATGTAGTTTGATATGACTGAAACACGGAAAGAGTACGTCCACTGGCGTCATTTCAAGAAAAAGACCATTACATCAATGTCTTTCATCTTGAAATCACCCCTTTTTCAATTTAAGAACATTATGGACTTCATGTGTTTTGCCAACACACGGCAGATAAAGGGGCTTTGGTCTCAGGTCTTGCCGAGTGGAGTTGTCTATTGTCTGTTCACATAATAATAATAACAACAATGTATTGTATAGGCGCTTTACTCAATTTCGTGACTCGGCTAAAAGCACTGCGAACTGAACCCAACACGCACGCTCACGTGAATCAAACGCATTCTCTCACACACTGGACATAAACACATTACAATCACATGGTGCAAAGGGTCAACTCAGCTATTTAAATTTCAGAATTTAGAATTGCATTTATTTTTCAAATTTGGTGGGCTGCACATTTCCAAAGCAGAGGGGGAGGAAGCCAGAATGCCCAGAGAGAACCCCCAACGATCGGCCCGAATGAACGGTCCCTCATACGAGAAGGAAATATTCTTTGCCCTGAATTCTTTGACATGAGAATTTAGAAAAAAAAAAAAAAAAAGAAAAAAAAAAAAAAGAAGCTTGAGGTACACATGTACTAACATTTCACATTATTGAACGAGCTACAATACATGTAATGGACAGAAAGGTGTAGTGGGAGAAGAACCCAAAGAACGGGGACTCCCCATATTTTGGACGTGTTATGAAGTTGTACAAAAAAGCGGGACGGTGGTGGTCAGTGAAGGAGTTGGGTTTTTCCCCTCTTGTCTTTCAATCCATCCAACTACAACCATAGTGGCAGTTTTCCCATAAAATCTAACAAGATGTCTAAAGTGTAAATGGTGCAAAAACGAGCAAAAGAGCAAAAACTGTTACCTGCATGAAATCCCTTGAGCCGAGCAGAACATAAATCTGCATGATCTTCAGACAGACACGAAGGTTCTCAGTGCCAAGTTCTGAAAGAAAAGACAAAATCAGAACTCAAGAAAAAAAAATAAAATTAATCAACCTTTTACGTTAGTTTCAGCAAAGACATTACATTACCAAGATGTTCCACTCACGACGTTATTGCGGGACCGCTGACGGAGTGACGTCCCTTCGCTTGATCAGGGATAACGCCACTCGTCACAATGGCCACAAGCGGGAAATTGCACTGGGGTGGTGACGCCTGCAGCGCGATTAACTGTTCGAATGCGCGATACAAGAGCGATTGTCAAGGAATGTCATTTTTTCGTTTCCCAAGAGATGAAGAAAGGTAAGTTTCTGTCCATGATTTCAGCATTTTTAGGTTAGAAATTGAAGACTGAAGTAGCCTGGTTTCTTTCCTCTAGATCTAAAGTGATCGGCGGGGTAAAGAAACAGCCGCCTTTTTCATTAAATTATCCAAATGACGTACTTACATTTGTGGATTGAAATAGGGTTGGACTTTAAAGGGTGAAGTGTTTGTTCCATTTTTATTTCGTGTGTGTGTGTGTGTGTGTGTGTGTGTGTGTGTGTGTGTGTGTGTGTGTGTGAGTGCTATCCGACGATAATTATACAGTATACAGCAAACACTTTGAAAGTGAATCACTTTTCGAACCGTCACTAGATCCTGTTTGATTTCATCGTGCGGAATACACCGGTCCACTTTCGGCTAAGCCCCGCCCCTTTGGCAGAGTCCGGCAAGCTCTGGCACACACGCACAGTCAAAATGGCGACGGCCCGCGTTAGCTGTGCTTCCAGAGATGACAATGAGTTGGCTTAGTACGAGTTTAACGCAAAGATCGAGGAGGAGAGGCTACATCAATTTTGCTCAAGGGTATGTGCACCGCATATCCTTCAACTGCCCGACCGATCTATTTTATGAACTGATGCTTGTCTACTGTCTGCAATACTCTTCTACTAGCTGCACCCTCCTTCAAATCAGTAGTGAACACCTAAATTTTTACTACCAATTTACAGTAACCAATGTTTTACCAAGACTTATCTCGTGCTAACAACTGCTAGCAGAAGTCACGATAGTCCAACACGTGTGCTGACACCGACAGTGTGGCTGGCACGGGATGTTTACATTGACTGTGCCGGCTACACTGATCGCCGTGTTGCGAATCTCGCCCTGTACGATATGCACGAACCAGATACAATTTGTATGCGAGAAAAGTCATATACGACAGGAAATAAACATTAAATACCTTGGAACACACATAGTGGTGTTTGGTAATCGTCTCGGGATTGAGTTGATCGTGTGGGCGCCCGCATGCTTTGATCCACTCTTTCGTCTCTTCAAGTCGATTCAGAGGCTTAGGGATGGGGAAAAACTTGACTCCAGGAAATCTCTCGGGGTATCTTGAATCGGACTTACACTCGCCGTAGCAGCAGTGTTTGCCTGGCATTGTTTAAATCGATTGTTTACGCGATTTTCCGTCAGATCGCACAGGCTTTCCACGATGTTTCCTATTCGTAAATGGCGGCTTTTGCCGGACCTCATGCGGGAAAACAAACGCACGTGCTTCCGCAGCCACCTCATTGGCTAAGATGGGTCACGCGCGCCCGCTGTGAGTGACGGCTGCACGCACAAGGGGCGGGGCTTAGCCGAAAGTGGACCGGTGTATAGGGTGTGAATCCCCAGGAAACACGTTAGGTGCTATTCGGCACTTCATCCTGTGATGGTTGATCATCATAGTCCAACAGACAGACAGATATTATATAGTATGGATTGATAGATCGTCAACCAAGACGCTCTGTGTGTGTGTGTGTGTGTGTGTGTGTGTGTGTGTGTGTGTGTGTGTGTGTGTGTTTAGATGATCCTGTTAGTGCCTAGTAGCTCTGTGACTGAGACCCACGCTGTTTGCATGGATCACCGTGGTGGGGCCACTAGGCATTAATGGGCCATGGTGTATAATATCAACATTAACGGGCGTATATATTGTACTTCACGTGCAGTCGATGGGTAGAAAACTGCAGACGGCTGGATCTTTGTGCATGAAATACAGCGCCTTTGATGGGTACTTGAGTCAAGATTGAAAATAATGTTGTCATAAAAGCAGAGGTTTTCTGCTGTTTTGAAACGGTTCAGTCAGAGATTTCATGACTTCATTAAAGTCAGACGGCTGGATCTTCGTACATGAAATACAGCGCCTTTGATGGGTACTTGAGTCAAGGTTGAAAATAATGTTGTCATAAAAGCAGATGAGGTTTTCTGCTGTTTTGACACTTGACATGGTTCTGTCGGAGATTTCATGACATCATTAAAGTAGATTGTATCCACTCTTGTTTCAGTTTTACTGTTTTATGTATCCCTCACCTTCTTTGTCTTTCTGTCACTCTCCCCATGTCAGTGTTCGTACTGCACGTAATGTTTGTGAATCCCTGTGTGTGAATTTGGGCACATGTTCAAGTATACTCATGTAGACAGGGAATATCAAAACAAAAACAAAGAATACCTGCATTATTCGTCAGATGTGGGACACACTTGGTGAAATAATTTTTATGACCTGTCAAACAGGGTAAGACGGAAACAACCTTGATACAAAACCAAAATTTCACCGCCACATCAGTGATCACAACAGCACAAAACGATGTTGATCAGTCACAGATCAGTAACATCCAAGAGACAAAAGACAATGATAGGGAAAGCACATAAACTAAAACCTGAAAATGCACCCCCACCCCACCCCCAGAACCCTAGTGAACAAATTTGCACCGATTATATCGGCTGTAATTGCGTCACAGTGAGCGACAACACACGTATGGCGCTATTGCAAAGACATATTATTACCCGCGGTATCCCCGACAGACCAAAGGGACGCAACCCACTTGGCGGACGTCACTCATTATATAGTGAGTGGCGCATCTTGGTAATGTAATGTCTTTGGTTTCAGCAAGACTACAAGACAGGCATACATGATGGATCCTATAACCCCTGATCAATCAAGCGTGCTGGATAAACTACACGCCATGGCCTGTGCAATCAGTTTAAATATGTTTAATCAGTTTAAAAAAGCTTGTGGATGATTTAAACCAGTGTATTTTGACCTTTTGTTTGACAAACTATAACTGCTGGCTTTGAAGAGACCTACAAAAGTTTTACACCCAGCCTACCTAACAAAGGCGGCATGTTGGAGAAGAGTTTGAGGAGGGCAGGGGTTGAAGTCTGGGCGTTGAGCAGTGTGATCTGCCACAACTCTAGACCATCCTCCATCAGGTACACGTGCTGTTCCTGCTTCACGTCCGTACTCATGTCGATCACCGGTAAGATGAAGTCATACAGCTGGCTCGACTCTGGCCCATAGCCCTGATCAGCGAAAAGCAACAACACAACACACATTATCCAATGAAGATGGAGTGTGGCTGCCCACACAGTGAGGCAAGTTGAAAACAGATCACGCACGTAACCCTCTCATCCCATGGGATGACCCTGGGAGTGTTTTGCCCAGCAACGACAACAAGAAGCAGCACCTAACACACATTATCATTCAGCGTGGGGAATTGCTGAAGGAAAAGCAGACTGAAACCTAGGCCAGGGTGCAGCAGTAGCACACTACTGTGGGACCACGGGGGCAACGCCCCACTTCAGAAAAACAAATGTTAGCATATTTAAAGGCATTTACTGGCCTCTACTGGCACCCAGAGGTTAAACTTATATACTGCCTTGGTACTGATATGCAAGCCTTCAAAACTGAAGTCCCACTATTACATGTATCCCCTTTCCTTTTTTCGGCTGAAACTTTGAATTTTTTTTTGGCTGAAAGGATAGGAAATTTGACTGAAAATTGCCAGATGACTGACAATTCCCCAGCCTGATCATTACCATATCTGTGTTCCCCATTACTCTAAGATGCATATGTTGCTTGCTGATTTGGCATATCTGGAAATGTTAATTTTCGAAAGTTCTCAAACAGGAAAAGTTAATTTTGAAAAGTTCTCAGTCAGGAAAATGCAGTCAAGACAACGTAGCCAATGCAGAAACGACATCAGGATGCCACAACTGTACCTGAACTAGATGTATGAGTGTGGTCAAAATGGCGCAGCGCAGCATGTTGTGTTCAGCCGACTCCTGCCACAGCAGGGGAAGGTACTGGACCAGAGCCGCTGTGTACGGCCGTATCTCACACCCAACTCGCTCAATCACAAACGATAACACGTGCAGTACATGCATCTGAAACAGAGAGCACATGCATGCAGTTAAAGGAGCGAATTCTAAGACTACTAATCTCCACAGAAGGTAATTTGTAGTTCTGGAACAGTAGTGCTTGTGGGTGCAGCTGTACATATATATATACACAGTTTGTCTTCATAACAAGCAGACCTCTGAATGCACACCACCACCATCAAAACAGCTGTGAATGATTTGCAAGCCAGACTGCATGAAAATGAGGTACATGTACACGATACATACAAAACTTCAATACTTTTCCCCCTCTGGCTCTTGGGCAGCTCATCAACCATGTCAGGCTGTTATTCTCACGCAGACTTAATATTATCTTATTTGTAGTTTAATAGGTTTTTTTTTTGTTTTTGTTTTTTTAAATTTTATTGTCTGTTGTTGTTGTTTTTTTGTATGTTTTTTTTTTTTTTGTTTTTTTTTTGGGGGGGGGGGGGAGGGAGGGGGTCTCTTGTCTCTTCTTTTGTTAATATACATGTTGTAGTTTAGCAACGGCAAATTATAAACTGGCACGTGTGCCACAACTTCTACCATTGAAAAATAAAGTTTCATTGTCATTGTCATTAAAAGTATCATTCTCATGATTATTTCTGTTGACTGTCTTACCTTTGTATCACACTCTCTGACTTCCTTCAGCAGGTTGAAGAGAAGGGAGAAAATGGCCTCTATGTACTGCAATCAACAAAGAACAGTTTAGAAATAAACAGTTATTTGTACGTCATCGCTGACTTCCAATATCACAACATTCTTGACATCAGTTTTACGTGTAAACACCATTGATCACTCCAAGAAAGAGAGACAGAAAGACAAACAGGATGAACGAAAAAGCAAAGAGAAAGAGAGAGAGACTTACTGGCAGCAGCTGTTCTGTCTTGAACTCAAAATCATCAACAGGTGCACAGGTCAAGGATTATTTACTCAAAATGAATGCCAGGATACACACACACACACACACACACACACACACACACAGCTATGACACACACACACACAGCACAGCTATGAATAAAAAAAAAAAAAAAAATGGAATACAAGAAACAAGACAACTTCACACTGCACAGGAAAAAAAATATCATGGCATACTGTCAAACAATTACAATTAACGATACAAGACAGATTTCACAGTTCTGTATGTTCTGCCTTCATGCTCAGCCAAACACACCAACTAAAGGATATCTGTCTTCAGTGATTGGGCGGCCTCCAGCCTCACTGCCAGGTCCTCGTCTTTGTGCAGTAGAGACAAGATGGCCTCGTACAGAGCCGGTCGCAGATTGACAGACATCTTGACGCCCACCCACTGTCCCATCAGCCACACAACTCGCTTGCGGATGACACGGTAACTGTAAAGTCAAGAAACAATAAGGAAGAGCTAGTCAGGGTCTGATGCAGGTCAGTGTTCACATGCGTAGTGAGCTTTCCCATGCTTGTCGAGTCAATATTCCAGGCATTGCAGCCCTGGAAATCACAAAAATCTTTTTCTTTTCTTTCTTTTTTTTTTTCTTCGGTTTTAGATTGTAGGGCACCTAGAGCTCCTTCCCCGGGGGTATGCACCCTATAAATATTATTATTATGACTAAAAATCGGGCTTTATCAACATGACACTGGGGATGGTGGCTAGACTCAGCCATGCCTGTTAGAATGTGGTCAGTCTGCACCAAGCACTGACGAGAGACTGGCGGGTCTGTGACTACCCCAAGGCTGTTCACGCTTTAACACTTTCCAGTCCCACTAGGCAAATCCCCTTGGGAAGTTTTTCATTATACATGACCTCAACTCTGTAGGTCGTGCCTAGCTCTTACTTATTTGCTCTTGCAAAAGTGTAATGAATAACTTCAACAGCACTTGGCTACACGACTAATCTGCAGAAGATCAACCCTTATTGAGGGAAACTTGTAGCTGGCATCTACAGGAACATGAAATATGAAACATCACTGCAGTATTACTGAGATGCTGGAGCAAAGTTGTCACACTGAGAGATTCTTAATTTATTGCTTACTTACAGGTTTGATTTTGAGATCAGAATTTTAATTTGTTTTTCTTCTGTTATTCTCCTTCATACAAACCTTGGGTGTTTAATCTGCAGCTCTTGCAAAAGGTGATTTGTGAACCAGGAGTCATAGTCTATCTCATCAAACAGATCAAAGGATGCAAGACCAACAGCATTGTACACTGAAACACAGCAAAACATTCACGCCCTGCAGTTATCCTTATGAGGCATAAAATGTCTAAACAAGATTGAAGAAAAACAAAGGAAAAATGAGCTGACCCTTCTTCGCACCACGTGACTGTGATGTGTTGATGTCCAGTGTGTGTGTGAGAGGATGCATGCAATTCTAGTGAATGTGGGTGTTCAAACTGGGCTCAGTCTGCGGCATTCCGAGGCAAGCATCTGGGTAAAGTGCCTACAGCAATACGTATTATCATCACCATTATCACTACATAGATCATGTTTGCAAGCGATTACTGATCATGCCAGCTGGATTTTATAGCGACAGACCTGCGTCTTTCTTCAGGACAGCCGGTAAGTCGTCAGGGTCACATGGCCCCTGGTTCGCCTGCACCAGCTGTAGCAAGATGGGTGTCAGTGACAGACGGAACTCCTTGAAGATCGTAAGGAACAACGTCTCTGTGCAGGGCTAGATTTGACAGACAAGCATTGGGTCATGTAAACTTGTTCCTGATCCTTGTGCTTCTGCAGATTTACCTGCCCTTACAATTACGTATATGAATCAGGCTGGGGGTGGGTGGGGTGTTTGGAAGTTTAACGTCCTTTTCCACCACATAAGGGTGATATCAAAGACGGGGCAACGATGAAAAAGCCAGCACAATATTTGGCCCCAGCCGGGGTTCGAACTCACGACCCGAGCATTGGAAGTCCAACGCTCTACCATTCGACCACCGCGGCTCCCCGAATCAGGCTGGGGAATTACTGAGGAAAAAAACAGACTGAAACCTAGGCTGGGGTGCGGAGTCCTGCTGGGGCAATGCCCCACCTAAGAAAACAAATTTCAGCATTTAAACACAGTTAGTAGCCTCTCCCGGCACCCAAAAGTAAAATACTGCCTTGATACTGACATGCAAGTCTTCAAAAATGAAGTTAGACAGTCCTTTATGGCATTACATGTACCTTACTGTGTGTGAAACTTTTTTACCTCCTTCCTTTTCTCTGGCAGAAACTTAGATTGTTGGGGGTGAAAGGATAGGAAAATTGGCTGAAAACTTGCTAAATGACTGAAAATTCCCCAGCCTGGTGACTGGAAATTTCTCTGAAAAAATCTGTGCCTCTGTGCAGATTAAATTTGACAAACAAGCATAATTATGGTCAGGTGAATCTGTTTCTGACCTTGTGTTTCTGCAGGCATCTGTACCCTACACTCTAAGTACATGAATGGAACTTGTGGTAAATCAAACAGTCCATTTTATGCGTGACACTAAAGCTGCACTCACCCTCAGCGAGTATCTGTAGGAATCACCACCTCCTTCTTGACCTTGAGAACAGAAGACAAAAAGTTAAGAACTGTGCACTGTTTAGAAACTTACCTTTTGACCTTTTTAGGCTTACAAATGACCCTGTGACCGTAACCTTCTGCAGAGGTCATTCAAAATGACATGCTTGGCAAGGCCTCGTCACCAGCCACCATTGTGTGAAATGTAATACTTCTACTATTTATAGTTCCTGAGGAAAAAGGCCAAAGTCAAAAGCCGTCACACAGAGTAGACAGGTGAAGGGGAGCTACAAGTATAACATGGGCTCACTTTGTTACTCACGTGTGTCAAAAAATCGTGAGAATCACAACGATGACTTACAAAACTCTTCTGGATCTGCCTCCCAGGCGGTGAGGTCATCTGTGGTGAGCAGAAAATACTGGGTCACCAGACGGCGACAAACCTCGGACAGCGTCTCAAACGTGAAGAAGTCTTTCAGGATCTTGCTGGCTTCTAGACACACGGCGCTGCAATCGTCTGTTATACAAAAAGAAGCACTGGCATATTACACACAGTCATATGAATTGTTACTTGCAGTACATTTATGACCATACCTGCTTTCTGCATGATACACAGCACAATATTCATAATGTTCCTCGAGGAAACCACACCAAAATGCAGTATAGCATTCTATCATGCTGTTTGTTTGGTTTTTTATTTTTTGTTTTTTATGTTTCACATGAAAGACCGTTAAACAAGGGCATGAAAATTAATTTTAAGACTCAGTTCACCAAACACGTGACACTCACACAGACTATGGGAGAGACCCACCTTTGTTCTTTTTTAGCTTGTAGGTATCACAGAACAGAATCCCTTTCATGAGGTTGAAACAATTCACTGTGAAACGCTCAAACAGGAGACCTGTGCAGAAATACATGTGTGAGACACTGTGATTTGTTCTTCAATTGATCAGGACATTGTGCGGTACTGATAGTATGCACTGCTTCTAACAATAGGCAACAATAAAAATTTATTTTTAATACAGATTTACAGGGCTCAAAATCAGTTATTTTTGTGTCAGTTGGCAACTTTAGAAAGAGTGGTTGATTGCCAGACCAAACAATTGTTCAAAGCCATATGTACATCGCTGTAATTGTTACTACTAATACTAGTGCAAAAATTGTGTGCTGTCTGCACGCAGATCAGCACTCTGTGTGTGTGTGTGCGTGTGTTTAGTCATGAAGTTGTACAT
The DNA here is from genome assembly GCA_018292915.2 of Batillaria attramentaria. Classification (NCBI taxonomy): domain Eukaryota; kingdom Metazoa; phylum Mollusca; class Gastropoda; family Batillariidae; genus Batillaria; species Batillaria attramentaria. The sequence goes on along the minus strand of JACVVK020000297.1, from coordinate 705,618 downwards.
GCAGACAAACTGTAGGATATGTGTGTGTGTGTGTGTGTGTGTGTGTGTGTGTGTGTGTGTGTGTGTGTGTGTGTGTGTGTGTGTGTGTGTGTGTGCGTGCGTACCTTTAGCAGTGAAGTTGTAGGTGAGGACAAACTGTAGCGTGGTGTGGATGAAGCGGACATAGGACACAGGATGCATCTCCAGCAAGTCCAGCAACTACCACACAAAGTCCAACATTCAAACATCAGAGGGGGGAAAACAAGAAACATTTTGTGTGCATTCCGCTCCTCCTGTTATCAATCTGGAATTTTTTAAAAGCAATACAAAAACAGTAGCTGGCAGACTAAACCAAAAATGGATAAGTAAGTGCTTGTATCAAAAGTCCTTGAGCCTCCAAACCCCATCCAGTGACATGCATAACAGTTCCATATCTAACACCAAACAAGCTTTCATTGCCATGTGAATACGACCTGAAGAATTTACTTACAACTTTTGTCATGGTGGTGATGATGCGCTCACACTTCTCCAGCATCTGATGGTTGCCCCACATACTGCGTCCTGCGGCACAGTTAAGTACATGTCATAAAGGGGTTGATTTTGTCCGCTCGCTTTATCACAAAAACATATTTCATTTATGCTAAGATTTCCAGCCCATTCAAATTGGTGGCTAAAATTAAAGAAAAGTTAGGTCAGTAAGTTTTCAGACAACTCTGTACGACATATGCTGGTAAAGTGTTGGACTTACTGCAATCCAACATGGCATCAAGCTGGGCAAAAAGGGAAGACACAAAATTCATGGCATCGTTGTTGGTGTGTGGTTCTCGGAATCCATAAGTTAGCAGCTTTCGTAGTACTGCACACAGAAGAATAGGAAAGAAGAAATCACTTCACTGAAATAAATACTAAGCTTTAAAAAAGATAAATAAAAAATGCTCAAGAAAACACATTTTTGTTTTTTGTTTTTTGTGAGAATAAGAAATAACAGCAATACAAATACGTGTCTTTTGAAGGGCAACAACAACAACAAAATAAAATAAATAAATTTACAAACAACAACAACAACAACAACAAAAACACCTAACACGACAATTTTCTGCAGATCGTTGCAAATGGTTTCTGATATATGTACAACTACAAGGGAAATATGTTACATACATGTATAATAATAATAATAATAATAATAATGACGACTTATAAGGCGCCCATACATAAAATAAAACAGGCTCTAAGCGCCGTACATCATAACTACATACACCACTTTCATACACAGACTCACAGGGAACATTCAAAGTTAAACAATATCTCACAACAAGCAGTCTGACACATGTATACATGTTCATGTCCCATAAATATTTTACACAGTCCTGAAAAGCTAATCCAACTGCCTGTAAAACCAGGAAAAATACCTTTGAGCACCAAACGGCACTGCTCTAAACTGCTGGCCATGTTTTCGTCATGTTGTGCGGCAAGCTGTAGGAACTGTGAGAGGTGCGTTCCCCACAAATGTGTCACGTAACTGAAGATGTCGTTGGTGAGCTAAAACAGGCCATTCACAAACGCATTAACAGTTGCAGTAGTGTACACTGACTTGCACGTGTAAAACTGCTTGGATGCAACTCTACTGTTAAAAGAGTCCATGGCAAACCAACCCCCCCCCCCCCCCCCCCCACCTCAAATCTCGTAAGCCACAGTGAAGTTAGGGTGGGTAAATGTTTTGGGGTTAAACATCCTTTTCAAACATATAAGGGTGATACCAAAGGGCAACAAAAAAACAGCCAGCACGAATGTTCGGCTCCCGGCCAGGATTCGAACTCACGATCCGAGCATTGTAACTTCATGTAAGTCCAACACTCTACCACTCGAGTGTCCCCAACAGTGAAATTAGATTTGAAGGACAAATTTATGATCAACAACAGTTTCCCTGTACAGCAAACAATTACGGGAAACATATCTCATTTCCCTCTCTTCTGACCCAGAAATATTTCAGCTAACTCACGCTTTCAAAGAGCCGCCTATCAGCAGCCAGCCGTTTGGACGCCAAAGTTTTTGTGACGTGATGCAGCACCAGTAACGCTCTCTGCTGGACAAGGACGTCATCGCAGCGCACGGCCTGCAGTAAGGTCGGCACCAACGCCCCCCAGTTGTGGGGACAGTCCAGGCGGGCAATCTTGGCCGTGAGCACTGCCACTTGTGTTGCAATCTGACAATGGTAAAAACAGAGACAGTAACAGAAACTGGGGTGAGCACTGGCTCAAAAGCTAGCATTTCTGACTAGCATGTGCATTACTTTATGACTGTCACTGCTGTCACAGTGAACTGGACATCATCTCAGCGCAATTTTTTGTAATTTACCAGTAACAGTAATATATCACGTATACACCTAATGACCTAATGAATCTCACACACACACACACACACACACACACACACACACACACACACACACACACACCCCTACCTGGGGAAGGGGTTCTCTGAAACCAGAGATAAGTCGAGTTTTGATAAGCTCCTTCTCTCCTTCTGCGATTGCACTGCAAAAGACAGATCACGCACTATGAAGCTTGGATGTGACTTTTCATTTAAAACTACTTCTCTGTGCAAATACGCTATGCAAACTTACCATTTGATCACTTGTGAGGAATTAATATAAATTAGTAAAACCCAAGTTAATGCTGAAACATTTACGTACTCATAAACGTAATTCAAATACTCAAATAGCGTAAGTTTGATCATGTGAGTCCTTTCATCATGTAAGTCTTTTCATCATAACAATTATAAAAAGTAAAAGCCTCGATTCATTTTGCCAGTACGGCAGTAGCCTAGAACTAAAATTTCAGTTGAATTGTCTGCTGTGCAACATTCTGTGCATGTGCTACAATACTTTTCTGAAAAAACAACAATAACAAAAAAAAGCAAAAAAACCCCAAAAAAACAATCAAACTATAATAATGATTCAACGTGCATGCACTTACTGTGGAGCTGATCTTCTCCAGTAGCGATCCACTCCATTTTTGCAGTAAAGCACAGCTAACCAGCGGATGTTTGCATCTAAATCATATTTACAGAAGATTGACTGCAAGAGAAAAAGAATCACAAAATGATTATTAAAAATTTTACAAGTCATACAAATTAAACATACTACATGTATGTATGTGTGTTGTTGTTAAATGTTCAGTAATGTATATATGACTCACTTTTAAAAGCAAACAATTATGATGACAGATTTCTATCATGAAAATTTAATTCACTTCAAAAATACTTTATTCATCCACTTGAAACAATATATATAACAAGTGAGTGCTTGGTCATGCAGTCATAAAACGAAACTGAAGAGATGAAACAATTAGACAGCAATCAATGAATCAACTAAAAACTAACATGTGTACCCATTGCATCCCCTTCTGTTCCCTTTTATTCATGGCATTTAAGACTGCCGGTTTTCCTATTTGATTTTCGCCCCCCCCCCCCCCCCCCCCAACACACACACACACACACGCACACACACACACACACACGCACACACACACTCTCTCTCTCTCTTTCAAATAGCACCATCCCGGTAATCTTGAAGAATAGTATGGACAACTACAATGCTTTACCGATAAAATAGAATAAAATCCAGGTTCTGTCTCCCAGTCTTTAAGCTGCTGCTCGGCTGGTTTCAGAACATTCGCATCTTGGCTGCATGCATGAGACAGCGTCTCTAAAACCACAGGTTCAGCGGTCCCGAGTTCCATTTTTCTACGGGGAATACGTCGAAAAATACGACGCCTACGAACTGTCAAATTAATCACTAAATCACACAGTTTCGATGTTCGGCGTCAACACAAAACACATACTAACAATTTCTGTCGGATGGAAGCAGACATTTTGTGCTTCTCACATTGCTAGTAGTTTCGGTTATCCCTTCCGACAATGGTAAATTCGCCCATCCAAAATATGACCACCTCGACCAAATAGATGAAAGTCTCGACCGATCTTTTGTTGATAACTTCAGTTATTGTTTGTTGGTTTGTTAACTTTAGTTTAATTTTTGTTGTTTTTTCGTTTGTTTTATTATTCTCATTACTGATCTCATTACCTGAAATTTGGTCGAGTTGTTATAACATTGTCGAAAGCAGTACTGGCCGAGTGGCGCTCACAATCTCGGTTTACCCAGAGCTATTTCTGGTGACAACCTTTCCGTACCTCACCAAAAAAGAACGAACCAAATCGTCGAACGATACAAAACTGTAAAATTATCCAGTGACCTTTATGACAAGTATGCTTGTGGTGGTGGTAAATTCCAAACTTTCGCAACTTAGAATGCATGCGAGACCTGTATCCCTGCATTTTGTTTTATTTCATGCGAAAATAGTCTAATTAAAATAAAATCTGTTTCATTTACCGAATTGTGGTGAATGGATATCTGGCTCCCCGAGGCTTCGGTGGCAACGTCGCCTAAACTTCCGGTCGGTGCATCCTGCCTGTTTATCAGCCCCTCTTGATCAAGGAAAAGCTTCAACATGAGCGTGAAAGAGACAGTTGGACGATACGAGGGTCCTCCCAGAGTGAAGAGCGACTGCTTCAAAGCCCAACTGCAACGCATTCAGGTGAGAAATCGTTCCTTTAGACACTACACAACACTGAATTTTCTCGGTTGGTTGACGGACATGTTGTCTGCATTGTGTTGCTTCTAGTTACAGTTTATACGTTCTGTTCTTCTGAAGGCAGCATCTGTCTGCTCTGTTAGAAAAGAATGCTGAAGAAGCTTTGGTTGTTTAGAATTGAGGCCCTTAGCTTTTTTTCCCCCTCTCTCTCTCTCCTTTCTTTCTTTTTTCTTTCTACTATTTATTGATTGTGTGTATAACACACACACACACACCACACACACACACACACACACACACACACACATATGTATATATATATATGTGTGTGTGTGTGTGTGTGTGTGTTAAAAAAGAGATTAATAATAAAATAAAAAAGTGATACGCCAACCATTTTTTTTTTTTTTTTTTTTTGTAAGCAGTGGCTACTACAATGCACCTACCGAGATCAAGATTTGATCAGTGGAGACTGACTGTTCAGTTCAACTTGGCAATATCAAGAGTTAAACATCATTTAATACAAAACAACGTGCTGATGGTCGGTGTAACTATGCATGAGCATGATCTTGCATGTAGTTTTTATATGTGTCATTATTACTTTTACAGGATGATGAGATGCAAGCAGCAAAACTGAGAGCAGCAGACATGTAAGTGCAGCTAGCTGGTCGACACCCCCCCCCCCCCCCTTTGTGAGGGGACAATTTTGTGAACATGGGCTGGGGCATTGCAATTTAACTGTACTCTGTATGAGCCATGCATTGTGGTTTCAGGTTGAAATGCAATACCAAGATCAGGAGGCGAGGGTGAAGGAGTGAGTTTTAGTGGTGTTAGAAACTGTTGTCAGAGATAGTAGAAGATAAAGACTTCTCACCGTGGTGGAACTGTGAAGCCCCATAGACCTTTCCGGAAACCTCTGTGGACTGTTGGAGACATGGACCTGTCGGGCAACCCCAGTGAACTGCTTGCCCCTGTCAGTGACTTGTTGTTGGAGCCCACTAGACCCACAACCTTATAGATTGACCTGCAACCCCTATACACTTGCAACCCCTATGAAATGTTTTCTGCATACACCTTTCCAACAACCCCTATAAGTTGTTGGCCCCATAGACTTGTCAGGCAACCCTTATGAACTGTTTTCCCCATAGACCTTTCCAACAACCCCTATGAGTTGTTTGCCCCATAGACCTGTCGGGCACCCCCTACGAACTGTTGGCCGTGTAGACCTTTCTTGTAACCCCTATGAACTGTTGGCACCATAGGCTTTACTGGCAACCCCTGTGAACTGATGGCCCCATAGACTTTTTCTGGCAACCCCTATGAACTGTTGGTCCCATAGGCTTTTCTGGCAACCCCTGTGAAAGGTTGGCCCCATAGGCCTTTCTGGCACCCGCTATGAACTGTTGGCCCCAAGGTCTCTCTGGCAATCGCTATGAACTGTTGGCTTCATCGGCCTTTCGGGCAAGCCCTATGAACTGTTGCTAGGCCCCACAAGCGGTGCCACTTTCACCCCTTGTAAATGCAAGTTTGGTACAGCTCTATCATCATCTGGTTAAAGGGCCTAAGTGACTACATGTATCATATTCCCAACGCGTAGGTGAATTTGATCTTTTTATTCTGGATGGCTGAAAATGTGTGCTATTGGGTTTCACTTCCCAGACGGGCACTGTGGAGAGTCACTTATCTTCCCCACTATCTCTGATGTCATGCATGATGGGTTTATTGTTTTTTCCCCCCTGGGAACAGGTGGGGGCCTGTTGATTTTGTGTGTGTGTGTGTGTGTGTGTGTGTGTGTGTGTGTGTGTGTGTGTGTGTGTGTGTGTGCATGTACCGGTATGTGTCTGTCTGTCCTGAAGACAACAAGAGGTAAGTGACTGAAGGGGAGCTACTTTTATCTTGGCATCCCAACTCACCCAGAAGTCACCTCCTATGGAGTGACCAAAATACCAAATAGGTGGACAAAGCGTTGTTCTTCTGCTTTTTAAATTTTTTTTAAAAAAGATTGTGTCTGAAGTAAATAGATGTAGGTCGTCAGTGTAGGAAAGATGTCAATTCCATAGATCTAACTCTCTATGCAAATAAAATGATGCACCATAATTATGATGTTGTGGCCTTAGATATAGCAGAAATCAGGCATTGACAAACCCCAGTCTATTCTTGCCTTGCGATCACCACCACTCAGTTAAAAGTAGAGCAAGTACAAGGCCTTCTCTGCCTGGAAAGGATGTCGCATGGGCGGCTTCAGCGGCTTGAGTGGTCAAATGCATTGGTCTGTGTGCTTTTGTGTGAAAGCGTGTTCGACCCCAACCCAAAGCAGAAGAAACTCCAAAATGTTCCCATTTCCTCTGGTTGTGTGAACAGGATAGGTTTGCGTCACTTGTACATCACAGTCATGGATATATCAAATGTGGCCGACCTTGCAGTCTGACTGGATTAAACAGTGTTCAGCTGGACTGCTTAGTTAGGGTAGCTGTCCCTTGCCCCTGTAACCTGCTCCTTGGGGCCGTCTCCAATCACTGTTGTGGCTGTCTGCTCTGACCCTCCCCATACCTAAAAAATTAATAAGGGCAATTGAATCCTGAAGCAGACATGAGAACATGAGCTGTAATGTTGAAAAGTGGTACACATGTACATCCCATTATGTTTGTAAACCACATCGTTTAAGTTTTACATTTTATCTTTTCGACACGTGCAGGTTTGGTTTTCGTTTACCTTTCTTTATTTTTGTGTGCATTTTTCTTTTCTTCTTACCTTACAGATGTGTTGTGTTTTTATATTTATTTCATTTGTTTCTTTCTTTTTTTTTCTTTTTTTTTTTCTTTTTTTTTTTCAAATTGTCTTTGTTGTCACATAATTATCAGTGCACACTTGTTGACATTTTGTTCTGGAAATTTGCTTGTAAGCCTGAACTCTGTAGCTGTTAGGTTTTAGAAAGGTTAACTTATAATCATGTACATCAATTACCAGGGGGAGCTGGGGTGGTTGAATGGTAGAGCGTTGGACTTCTAATGCTCGGGTCGTGAGTTCGATCCCGGCTGGGGCCAAATATTTGTGCTGGCTTTTTCATCGCTGCCCCGTCTTTGATGTCACCTTATGTGGTGGAAAAGGACGTTAAACCCCCAAACACCCACCCACCCCATCAACTACCAGTCACATTAGCTTGAGACTGGAACACATTCTTTTCATTTTGACTTTTGAGTACCATTTCATCTTTGGACACTGGATTTCTCACAGCTAGTATACAGGACCATCCATTTGAGCTGATTGTCGGGGGTTCTGTCCAAGTACTCCAGCTTCCTCAGCTTCTGCTTTTGAAATGTTCAGCCTCATGAAGACCAAACATAAATAAATGTGTGCAATTCTAAATTCCAGAACTTGAAAGCTGAGCTTGAGCTGACCTTTTGGCCCCTGTGACTGTAATGTGTTTGTCCATGTCCAGTGAGTTAGAGAATGCACGCGACTCATGTGTGTGTGTGGGTGGGTGTTGGGCTCAGTTTGCTGCGTTTTGAGCCAAGCAATTTTTTTTTTTTTTTTTTATTACTTTATTGTCCCTTTCGGGAAATTCAGGCTGCTTCCCCCGGGGGGAAGCGCGTTGTCGCGGTGCAGCGCCACCCAATACCTATCTTTTTTTTTTTATTCTTTACAACAATTTTGTAGGGGGAGGAAAGCCGGATAACCCGGAGAGAAACCCCCGATGAGCAGCCCGGCAGCCAGGAAAAACCGGTATCACATATCACAAGATCGACCTGGGATCGAACCCACGCTTCATCGCCATGACATTGGTGATGGCCGTTCAGTAGCGCAGCGGCTAAATCCGATGCGCTACCTATTAGACCACCGCTCACCCCTGGTGAAGGTGAAGGACATATTCCAAATTATTTATTTATTTATCTAGTAGTACATAGTAGTAGTAGTAGAAGTAGTAGTAGTAGAAGTACTAGTGACACTTTTGTGAGATGGATTTCCATGTTGTTATACTGACCAGGGCCACGGATATCAATGAGAAGGCCAAGTGGGCAGAGAAACTGGAGACTAAGGTCGCCTACAAAAGGGTCGCCATCACACTAAAGCAGTGTAAAGCGGAAACGCGACAGGCGGCCAAAGCCAGCATTATGGTAAGTTCTTTTACATGTTCACCGGTATTTCAAGATTACAAGGCTTCACACATGATGGTTTTTCTTTTCACTTGTGAGTGTGCAAGAACGCTTGAAATCGCCTTATGTTATGATAATTAGAGTTCTGTATGCAATACACTTATGAACTATGAACTTGAAATGAATGAAACCACCAAAAAGCTGTGATGGTCAGAAATGGACAGTACCACTATAACAGACGTCTTGTTTTTGGCTTTGCCTATAGCCTTCTTTTGGCTCAGCGCCAGCCTGTGACAGACTATCAAAGCACAGGGGTCTGGGTGGTACAATGTTAATTAGATACCACCAAAACACCGGCCCCTGTAGTGTAGCGGTTAGCACTTCGAACCACGGACCGGGAGACCCAGGTTCGAGGCAAGCGGGATTTTTCCTACCTGGGTCGGCTCCTACCCAGAGCGGATGTGCTATGGGCCCAATGGGAAGGCTGTTGCCACACAGCCGAGATTCACCCACTTTGGGGGTGCTTCCCTTGGTATGACACGTCTTATGCTGTGGGTGACTACACGGCCGGCACCGCAGGTGCCATAGTTCCCTGGGTCTGGTTAACGCCGTCTGGTTAATTTATGACAGGAAGCGTGGAATGCATCACTGTCCCGCAGTCCCAAACCACACAGACCTCCATGGCATCATCTTACCATCATCCTCATTTCCATCGTCATGCATAATAAAAATTGCCCCAGCTTTTCGAGCCCTCTGTGGATTCCGACCTGGGAGGAACACCACTGGACCTGGCAAAAGAGTTGGGGCAGCAGAAAAAAAGAGAAAAAAAGAAAAAACACCAAAACAGCTCATAACTATTTGTAAGCTTAGATTAAAACAACAACAACAACAAACAAACTACTTTATTGTCTATTTTGAGAAATTCAGGCTTGCCGATGCAAGCATAAGAAGAGAAACAAATTGAAAAGGAGTATGTTACTTGTAAATGTTTTGCAGGTGAGAAGGAGAGCGTTGGAGTTACTGCTACAAAAAGACACTGCAGGATACGCAGAGGAGTTGGCAGCGCTCGGCAAAACGTTTCACAAACAACGAGTATAAGGCTTGGGTGGAATGACAACACTTCCTCATTTTACACTGGTTTTCTCTCTCCCTATTGTTTTTTCAACTCCTGTATCTCATTTCTTCTTCTTTTTTTTTCTTTTTTTTTGAAAAAAGTCTGAAACCCACCTTTTATTTATTTATTTTATTTTTATTTATTTATTTATTTATTTTTTTTTTTTTTTGGTCTTCTCAAACATTCTCCTCTTATCCCCTCTTCCCAGAACACACCTTCTCATCACCCCCGGTTGAGCACTGGACTCAAGATCGGAAGGTTGGGCCAAAAGTTGTACATATATATATATAATACAGTCGAACCTGCCAAGGCGGTCACCTGTATAAGCCAAACCACTGTCTAACCTGGTCACCCCAGAGGATCCCCTGACACACTAGCTGTTGACATGACACCCTGGATAACCCGGTCACCCTGTCTAAGGTGGTCAGTTTGACCCAGTCCCTTGGGTGACCGCCTTAGACAGGTTTGACTGTATGTACGCTTTTTCTAGTGCCCTCATGTTTTGAATCACTTTCGCTGTGTACAGAAGATGTTAAACACTCAACCATCCTGTTCTACGTATGATTGTTTACTGAAAAAGCCAAAGAGAAGGTTGTATTTTTGTGCATTCAAAACTGCCAAGGCACACTGAGCATTAGTTGGTGGACAGTTTCTGAGCCGTTAGTCATTAACCACTGACATGTTCGGCAAGAATTTGGCTTACCTGAATGACCCTGTGTATTTGGACCACATGTGTGAGACTAAGGGCCAGAATTAAGTTATGTAGCTTTTCTTTTTTTTTTTTCTTTTTTTTTTCTTCTTTTTTTTTAATACATATATACATGCCTGTACCAAAAGTCCCATGATTTCAGAAGACCTATTGGTGTAGACATAGACACCTGCCAAATAGTTTCTGGTACAGTCAAACCTGTGTAAGGCGGTCACCCAAGGGACTGGGTCAAACTGACCACCTTAGACAGGGTGACCGGGTTATCCAGGGTGTCATGTTAACAGCTAGTGTGTCAGGGGATCCTCTGGGGTGACCAGGTTAGACAGTGGTTTGGCTTATACAGGTGACCGCCTTGGCAGGTTCGACTGTACTTACTTTTTTCCCCCGCTCTCCCTCCCTCAAAGACACTCATGCACAGGTGGGAATTAATGCACACACACACACACACACACACACACACACACACACACACACACACACACACACTGTCACACACACACACACACACACACACACACACACACACACACACACACACACACACACACACACACACACACACACACACACACACACACACACACACACACACACACAAACACACACACACGGTACACTCAACAAATACACAGTGTAAGAAAACGACTTTGAATGTCATTGGGTTGGGGGGGGGGGGGTTGCTACCCCAACTCTTTTGCCAGCTTCAGTAGTGTTCCTCCCAACAAATACACAGTGTAGGTTTTTATTGTCACTGTTCAGACCTGAAGAATCATGTTTCCATATGTGCACCTTGATCATGGGTGTATAAAATCATGCATGTTATTCCATATCATTCCTTTCCAGAAATGTATTTTTCAGTCACTTACACAGTAGTCATCAGCCAAAGTGCATGTTTTTGAAAAGTGTACAGACTGATATGAGATTGTGTTTTAGGGACTGAAATCGAGTTTTTTGTTTCTGTATTTGTAAATATATACATATATGTGTAAAGTTTTGAGAAGAAGCATTATACCGCTCAGCATTAAGCATGTTTTTACAATATATAAATATTTATGTATATCTGTTTCTCTTTTGTTTTCCTGTACTTTGGGTGTATACACAGCTGTCAAGTCCAGATTGGGAATAAATCTGAAAAGATGATGAAGAAGGATTAATTACCAACCGCTAAGAGCTTTTTGTACAAAAGTGTGTGACCTAGTAAACTCACATGTGATTACATGGAAGTGTTAATTATAGAAATAATACACTGAAGTTTGGTAAAGTGAACCACCCAGTTCATATGGTATAGATAGTTCATATGGTATAGATAGTTCATATGGTATAGATGAGCACACTTTACCTTAACTGTATTTGAATTGAAGAAAACAGTGATTTTCTAGCTGCTGGGGTTTTTTGTGTTTTTTTTTTTTTTTTTGGTTTTAGCTTTTTTTTTCCAGGGATCTCACATATTTTTCAAGTTGAGTATGCCAGTGCATGTATTTCACTGTTAACAAAAGCAGCATGAATATTATTATCAATGCAGATTATTCAATTCAATTATATATTATTATCGTGCAGCATTATGAGACCTGGTGTTGGATATTTTTAAACCTTACTTTATCATATTTATTAGAGAGAAAAACAGCATTAAATTCACTCAGCTTGATAATGGCTAATGTGGTGAAAAAAATCTTTTGTACACATATGTTTTTCATCTTTACCAGAGAAAAACAGCATTAAATCCCGAGCTTAAAGAATTTGCATTCCGTGTTTTGTGTGTGTGTGTGTGTGTGTGTGTGTGTGTGTGTGTGTGTGTGTGTGTGTGTGTGTGTGTTTTGGGGAGGATGGGAGGATTTACAGCAGCCAGATCTTGGAAATCAAGGTCTTTGATGAGACTGTCCAAAACAACACTTTTGACCTCATTCACTGACGTCACTTTTTCTATTGTCTAGGAAGGGTTTTAGGAGTGCACGTCAATTACTGAACAAGAACACATTTGACATCATTGTCACATAAGGCAGAGAGACTATACATAGGTAATGTACGGTAGTCTCTCTGCTTGAGGTTATCATGGGGTATTTCAGAGACTGTATAAATTTACTCTATATTTTGTTTCTCTGGGTATATTCTTCTTCTTTTTTTAATTATTAATCATTAATTTGTAGGCTCATTTCAATACTTTATTTTTCTCCAGCTGGTATTTTTGCCCAAATTCTCGCTTATGCTTAGGAGGCCAGCTGTTTCAGAATCATACCAACGGTTGATAAAATGTTAGGTCGCAAATTTTCAAACACACACACACACACACACACACACACACACACACACTCACCGCACCACACACACACACACACACACACACACACACACACACACTCGGAGTAGAGAAGCTCCGGACAGTTTGAATTCTCGCTCGCTGCACCGCCTGCAGGATACGAGCGTAGAGGCGTGCTCACAAACGCGACATATGTGACCCGTTCTCACAAAAGGGACCATAAGTCGAAAATTAACAATTTCGAGATATGTATTTCACTACAATCTACTGGTTATGCAGTTTAATTCAATATAAGAATGAAAGCTGTACTACTAAAATTGACAGAGATATCAACAGTTGAAGTTGGCTACTCACAAGGCAGCCATACTGACCCCCGGCACTCTTTTCGCCTGTAGCGGCGTTCGGCCTAGCGCGACTTTACGGTCCCTTTTGCGAGAACGGGTCACAATTATAGCAGCGGAAAAAAAACGCCCGCCCATTGTCTTTCACCCCCGTGAATCGTGGAACTGGCGCACGCTCTGAAGAAGGAATTTTGAAACCAAAGTACAGATTTTGCATACGCGCTTTCTTTCTTTACGGTTATGTGGTACCTGCACTGTCTAAAGGAAGTTAATTAATTTTACTCTAATTTCAACAAACTCCCATCTATCCAACAACAACAACAACCAAAACAACAACAAAAACAAACAAAACAACAGCTACAACAAAACAGCCAAAACCTTGAATTAGAACCAAAACCTTGTTTTTTTTTTAATTTTACTGAATTACATTTTACAAAAACTTTTTTCTTTTCACTGAATTACATTGCAAGAACAGTTACGAAAACCCAACATTAATACAAAATGAGTTTGAGTGCAAACAATAATTGTTGTTGATATTGCTTTAAAATATCCCAAAGTAACACAACAGTAGTTTGGGTACCGGTACACGTCACACAATTACCAACCAACTCTTTGTCACTAAATTACAACACGAGACGAGAACAATTACAAATAAGTATTTGAATATCTATCCATCCCGGTCTTACAATAATATGTTGTTGTTTGCATAATCCCAATGTGTGAATGCTTTTGGAGTTACAGGCCACCGTCCACCTTCTCACGCACGCACACACACACACACACACACACACACACACACACACACACACACACACACACGCACGCACGCACGCACAAGAAAAAGACACAAAAAAGAAAGAAAAGAAAAAAAAAAAGAAAAGAAAAGAAAAGGACAAAAGCCTAATGAATCCTGTATGACCTTTACCTCTAAGGAGATGTCAATCATAAAGGGCATTGCTGCCAGCCTTCAATTTATAAAACGCACATTTTATGCCGACCCAATGATTCACAAACCTTGCCGAATCCTGTGAACTTGTCCTTTTTGGCCGATGTTATTCCAAATGTATGATTACACACGTGCCCTTTATACCGACTATAACGGTGAGTGACAAGAGTGAATGCTGAGGTAAACTGGACAACACGATGTGCGGAGAGGATACCTTGGTAAGAATCTTCTTTTTCTGACAGGAAAACGCGGAATATTAACTAACAGTAACAGCTGGCAGGATGAATGCATTTGCATTGGAAAACTGCCACTATGGTTGTAGTTGGATGGATTGAAAGACAAGAGGGGAAAAAACCCAACTCCTTCACTGACCACCGCCGTCCCGCTTTTTTGTACAACTTCATAACACGTCCAAAATATGGGGAGTCCCCGTTCTTTGGGTTCTTCTCCCACTACACCTTTCTTTTCATTACATGTATTGTAGCTCGTTCAGTAGTGTGAAAATTGAAATGTTAGTACATGTATACCTCAAGCTTCTTTTTTTTTTTTCTTCTTCTTTTTTTTTCTTCTAAATTCTCATGTCAAAGAATTCAGGGCAAAGAATATTTCCTTCTCGTATGAGGCACCGTTCATTCGGGCCGATCGTCGGGGGTTCTCTCTGGGTATTCTGGCTTCCTCCCCCTCTGCTTTGGAAATGTTCAGCCCACAAAATCTGAAAAATAAATGCAATTCTAAATTCCGAAATTTAAATAGCTGAGCTGACCCTTCGCACCATGTGATTGTAATGTGTTTATGTCCAGTGTGTGAGAGAATGCGTGTGATTCACGTGAGCGTGCGTGTTAGGTTCAGTTCGCGGCGATTTGAGCCGATTCACGAAAGTGGGTAAAGCGCCTATACAATACTCATTATTATTATTATTATTAATCCTAGCGATAATGACATTGAACACGTTTTGCCCGCCTAGAGCAGTAGCTTGGCATGGCGGAGGAAAAAGTGATAATCATAATCACATCTTATGACTTTGTGGAATACCGACGAGTATTTGCGTCATGTATTCAGCAAAGTCATATGATGTAATAGCGATTTATCTCAGTGTCCATCGTAATCATCACATTTTGCGCCAGAAATTGGAGATACCATAGCACACCCGCTCAGGGTAGCAGCCAACCTAGGTAGGAAAAATCCCGTTTGCGGCCTCGGCTGGAATTCAAGCCCGGGTCTCCCGGTCCATGGTCCGAAGTGCTCAGTAACCACTACACTACGGGGGCCAGTGCACCTTTTTCTGATAGCAACACGCGGAATGTTAAATGGCGACAAGTGAAGTCCCAATTCTAGAACAGGCTGAATGAGCGCCTCTCGAGTCTTTGCTTTCTTTGAAGAATGCAATACATTTTCCGTTTATGTCTTGACACACTCGGTCGCAGCCCTGGGCATTATGCAAAAACATCTTCAGCAACAGAAACGGAAAACTTACAATGAGTTATTTGAACTGCATGGCTCCTTGCGCAGTCGACACTGTCGAGGGGTCTGTCCTTTCCACAAAACACACACACACACACACACACACACACACACACACACACACACACACACACACACACACACACACACACACACACACACACACACACACACACACACACACACACACACACACAAACCGTCAGTTTTGTATCAAACAATGATATTAAGGTTGCTCGTTCCTTCGACAACCTATGAGTAGATTTTGATAAGACTGAGTAGGTTTGAAAGTGGTATAGGCATCTAGCAACACCTTGCTCTATCTGTTATCTACGGGTAAAAGCTGTGTTCCGAGAAAAAAAAATCGATTCCTTGAAAATTGATTGATATTTTTTAAGCAAACTGTTTGAGTATAAAAATAAAGAAAATTGGTAATAATTTTTTTCCTGTGAGTAGATTTTCACGAACCTTTTTTTTTCTTCAAGTACGCAAATCCGTTTCACACCACAAATGATTTTCCTTAATACTGCCTAAAAGTTGAGAAATGAGAAATCTGACGATTTCTAACGTCACCTCGAAGAATTACACTCAAAGGCTTTGTTTGAACTGAGCCATAGGGAATACGAGACATGCGTGGACATGACGATTTTGGAACGCGGTGACGTAATTTGCCATGTCGTCATCCCTTGCCTTTGTTGTACTTTGGTCAAAGGTGTCATTAGTTTAGTTCTACTATTTTCTACTATCAATGGCTTTGATTCCTCTCACTGAACTGGCGACCGTCCCTAATGTCACTGGTTCCTCTCGATGCCAGTCGGCTGTGCGGCTTGTGAAATGCGTGCGCACGGTTGGAAAATATGCTTTAGATAGCAAAACAAACAAACAAACAAACAAACAAACTAAAAAACCAAACAGAACAACAACAAAAACAACACAAAACCCTACAATATTTCAGTTTATGATTGTTTTCCAGAGTAAAATTGTCTCGCAGCGTGTCAACTGAATTTGTTTTGATTTCGTCAGCTGTGCATTAGGGTGTTCACGGAGGCGCAGAGGATAGTACAATGGGACGGACAACCTTAACGCTGGCAACACAAGATTACGTCAGGTGTGCATGCCTGACGTCATACGTACGTAATGCTTCGATCATTTTTGTGGCTGGCACGTGGCGGGAGGAAAACACGGCCAACTGATTCACGTCACTAAATAATTGCGTCAGTGGTAAAATGTCAGTAGCTGCCTCCTTCATTTGTGTATATTGAGAGACACGATCACGGTAGATCACTGCTTTTGGAAAATTACTTGTGTTCTTGTGGACCTTTTGGCCTTGCAAGATGTCGATGGACCATCTGAAACGTACTGCCGGAAGGTATGAGAATCCTCCAAAAGTCAATATGCGTTTCTACAAGGAGATCGCACAGAGAGAGCAGGTAAGGGTTTGTTGAGCGCGCGCGCACACACACACACACACACACACACACACACACACACACACACACACACACACACACACACACACACACACACACACACACACACACACACACACACACACATAGAGGCACGCACGCATGCACGCACGCACAAAGTCTCATTGGCACGATATGACACTTAGCCTACTACAGCTTTTCTGTGCTAAACTTTATCGGTGTAGATAAATGTTCCACGTTAAAACAACAACAACAACAACAACAACAAAAACCATAATTATACTTCTTTATTCTTGCAGTGCGTTATTTCTGTAGTGATTATAAATGTTTTCTTTTGTCTTTTTAGGATTTTAAGCTTAGAAACCTCATCGCCACTTTACGAGAGTAAGTCAGTATATAAACCTCGGTTTATTTCACAAACCGCATGATATTGTTAGTTCTGTTGTTTTGTGTTGTGTAATTAGTCTTGGTCATGGTGGTCGAGTGTTCCTATATTTATATAACCAAGTCCAAAATGTTTTCAATCATGAGTATTTTAAGACAAATTCTTAACGTCAGAACCTGTAGCGGCCATGCTCTCTCTCTCTCTCTCTCTCTCTCTCTCTCATCAGTGTTGAGCTGACTTATCATCAGTATTATAGTTTTAGTCCAGTCGCTGTATTTCTGTTTTTATCCATTTTTACTTTTTTCCATTATTGTTTTCTTATTTACTTTTTTGTAGTATAGCAACTGCCAGTTATACATTTCTACCCCCCCCCCCCCAAAAAAAAAAAGTGTCATTGTCACTGTGATTGTCTCTCTTGTCGTGCGTAAAGTATGGAAGGCCTAGGGGATTTTTTTTTTTTTTTTTGGGGGGGGGGGGGGTTGCGGTGTGAGGGGGGTCAGGGGGGCGTGTGTGTGTGTGTGTGTGTGTGTGTGTGTGTGTGTGTGTGTGTGTGTGTGTGTGTGTGTGTGTGTGTGTGTGTGTGTTTTGTCAGACACATGGACACTTATATTCATTTGAATGATGTTACAGTTTCGCGTTGTTTTGAACGTTTTGTTGACTCTGTACATTTCAGTCAATTCTCAAACGTCGTTTTTTTTTTTTTTTTTTTTTGAAAACTTTACAGACAAATTTGTAATTCATTCATGCGTTCAGTCAGTCAGCCAGACAGTCTTCTCTAGAATTCACTCACTAACACAATGTTTTATGCAGCCACCCACTCCTCCATTCGCCCACTTGTTTACTCACTCATTCATTCATTAATAATAATAATAATAATAATGAGTATTGTATAGGCGCTTTACCCAGTTTCATGAATCGGCTCAAAGCGCCGCGAACTGAACCCAACACGCACGCTCACGTGAATCACACGCATTCTCTCACACACTGGACATAAACACATTACAATCACGTGGTACGAAGGGTCAGCTCAGCTATTTAAATTTCGGAATTTAGAATTGCATTCATTTTTCAGTTTTGGTGGGCTGAACATTTCCAAAGCAGATTCATTCATTCATTTATCCAGCCAATCCTTCAATCATCCGCTCACTCACTCCGCTTTCTCACAGGGAAAGGGTCCAATGCGTGATCGGCATGTGGCAGATGAAGCTTCAGCCCAAGTTTGACCACATGCAGTACAAAAGGAACCTCAAACAAATCGCACACGAAGAGCGGCAAGCCAACAAAGCAACCATCTTGGTAACGTCACGTCTTTCATGAAACGTTTGCAGTTTCTTTAACCCAGGGACCAGTGTTGTGTTGTGTTGTGTTGTGTTGTGTTGTGTTGTGTTGTGTTGTCTTCATACCATTTTATGACGTGACAAGGCACACCTTAACAAGAAACCCCAGCGAACAAGACGTGTGTGTGTGTGTGTGTGTGTGTGTGTGTGTGTGTGTGTGTGTGTGTGTGTGTGTGTGTGTGTGTGTGTAGGTCAGAAAGCGAGCCCTGTTTCTACTGATGCAGCGTGACTACCAGCACTATCTTGAGGAGCTGGAGTCACTAGGTGAGACGTTCCACAACGAACGCAAGTGAAGGCTGTACTCACTTGATCACACTCTACAGCCAAATACTGCTCTGTGTTTATCTTCTGAGGTTTTGTTTGGTGGTGGTGGTGCTGGTGGTTTTTTGTCAGTTTTGTTTTTGTCTGTGTGTCTGTTTATTTGTTGGTCTGTTTGTTTGGAGGTGGTTGTGCAAAAGCTGTTGTGCGTACGTCGCTGTTTTACCACCGCAACCACACTCTACTACTGAATAATCCGTTTGTAAGTCTGTTTGTCCGTTTGTCTGTGAAAGATATTGTAGTGTGACTGTGTTGCGTCACTTGTTATGTACTGCTAACCTGACGTGATCGACAGACTAGGACGGCAACACACGCACGCCACGCGCGCGCGCGCGCGCACACACACACACACACACACACACACACACACACACACACACACACACACACACACACACACACACACACACACACATTACTAGTCATTTTACAGAACCCTTGCCACGACCCCCTAAGCCCCCACCCCGAACCACCGCCCATCGCCCACCCCCATGCAAAAACAAGTCACAGGAAAACCAGAACTTCTTGCAAGCGAACTTCTTTGTATCACTATATTTCTCTTATGCACGTTTGTATTGGCTGTAACCGGCCATGTGACTGCACTTTTCGAAACATTACCACGACGCGACCTACTATTCTGTGTAAGACTGAATATCGAGTGACAAATCTTTTAGAGTGATAAAACCAAATCCCAGGTTTTTGGGATTTTTTGTTGTTGTTTGTTTGTTTGTGGTTTTTTAGCTTTTAGGCAGGACCTTACTGACTGCTCCCGTTATGCCAGTTTTATGTGCATGTATTCGGAAGAGAAACGTTCTCATACATACTTTAGCTTGTTTCTATGCTTTGTCAAGTAAACATTTGTTTTGCTCTGTTCACAGCCATTGTCTTTGATCTGCTTATTCAATAGTTTTATACATGAATAAAATGGACATGGCAGCCAATTTCCAAAGCGGGCTAAAATCGTTTCAGAGAGAGAGAGAGAGAGAGAGAGAGAGAGAGAGCAGACAGACAGACAGACAGACAGACAGCCCTCGGACAGACAGACAGACAGACAGAATCACAAATGTGGAACCGGCACTTGTGCGCGGTACGAAATATGTTAACTCACAGAAGAGTGGTATAAAACTGAACATCACACTTCCGAACATCCACCCACCCCACCCTATATCAGTAATCCAGGCTTCATGGATTATGCAAGGGAAGCTACACTGTATATGTGTTTTGTCTTTAGCATTAATTTTTGTCCCACCTGAAACTGGCTGGCCATGCGACACAAGTGCACAACTGATCATGGCCCGGGCGCCAGTGTGCCAATCATTTCAAGTACAATTGCGGCATCCCCCCCCTACCCCCCCCCCCCCATTCTAGTCCGTCTTTTCAATTGTTCCGTCGGCCGGGTCGTGAGTTCGTATCCCGGCTGGGGCCAAATCAGTATTTGTGCTGGCTTTTTCATCGTTGCCCTGTCTTTGATATCACCCGTATGTGGTGGAAAAGGACGTTAAACAACCCAAACACCCATCTCTTCCTCGTCTCAGTAACGGCTGAGTCGCCCCGCCTCACCGAGTCCCACCGGCCTGGGCGGCGGCCGCGGGCTGCATGATGCGCACCGAACAAAAGAGTATAACTGTAAGCAGTCAAATAATGATACTGATTCAGTCTTGGTTCGCTTTCTGAGCCGGCTACTGACATGGCGACACGGAGATCCGCATTTCACGCCGACAAGGGACTGCACTCTGTTGTCGACTATCACTGTACTTGAGTTGTTGCCTCCCTTAGACAGTGTGGCTACAAGTTTTTTTTGCCTGCACGGGTGTATAACGGTCCGGGGGCACCATTTTGAAATATAATAATAATAATAATAAATCCTGTTGTTGTTGTTCTTTTTTCCAGAGCTGCGGTACCAGAGTTCGTAGACTGTGAGGGCATTGTAAGCACGAAGATGATTGGGGGGGGGGGGGGGGGCTACGCCAGTGAAGCCGCCGGTTAGCAAAAGCACCGCGCCCTTCCATGTAATATGGATAGCTCCGGGGAGGGGGCAGGCAACTTTGATTTTAATTTGCCGGCTTGCGGACAGGAAAGAAAGGGATCACAATCGTGTATCATCCAGAAGGCTGTGGCCACCTTTTACTGACATACCATCGCAATATTAAGACAATGTCATACTCATTTTCAGAATAACGTGTCAGTTTAGCTTAGACTGAGCAGCCGTGGTCGGAACCCTTGAATCGGAGTAACCCCGAAGAAAACGACGGTCCATTTTGTTTTACTACCATGTTAGTCCTTGGCTTTGTTAACTTAATGCAGGGATTATGACTTGGCTTTCTTAACTTAATGCAGGGATCATGACTGTACTCCGTAGTAATATATAATGATATGATGTGGTCTGTGCGTATTTGCGTGTGTGACACGGTGTGTGTGTGTGTGTGTGTGTGTGTGTGTGTGTGTGTGTGTGAGAGAGAGAGAGAGAGAGAGAGAGAGAGAGAGAGAGAGAGCGCACAAATACAGACCCACACATGGTCACAACAGACAGACAGACAAACAGACAGAGCAAAGCCATTCCACTTCATTTTTTTTAATTATTATTATTTACAACGTGAGTTCTATCAACATTACTCATTCGGTCGAGTCACCACCGGACTCAGTAGTTGCAAGCGCAATGCACATTGAACAGTTCAAATAATCTGCACAAAACAAAACCCTCTCACACGTGGCATACGGTATTATCAAAACACAAAATATTACGTTAACGCAACGTCCCGACAGGTTTTTTTTTTTTCCCCACTGTTGCAAACGACAACGACGACCATCAATACACAGCCACACAAACACTCAAATTATTTTCATGATAAATCGTTTGGAGTATATATCAATTCATCAACAAGGTACAGAGTGGTGAGACGAAGGAATAGCAGATTTTTTTGTGCTTGAAATTAAATTATATATAGGTAGTAATTAAGTTTATTTCATCAATCTAATCTCTATTACATTCAGTAGGCGTACACATGATCCGGTGAAAATGGCTCTTCATTTATAAAATAAACCAAAAAAAAAAAAATCATTTGAAGAATGTTCATTTTATTTGCAGACATGTACCACGTGTTGTGTTTGTCTGTATAGTGTGAATGTGTATGAGTGATGTGTGTTAGCGCAATGAGTCACTGTATCTGAGAAGTGCGCCATATAAATGAAACTTATTATTATTATTATTATTGTGGTTTAAACAGTAAGCATGGCTTTCTCCATGAATTACGAAATAAATTACATCTACATGTTGTCGTTTTACATGACCGTAATATCGACTGATCTTGAAAACAGGAAACAACAACAAAAACAACAGAAAGCCTCCCAACGAAGAAGAAAAAAAAACAAAAACGAAAGAAAACTGAAGTCCCCCCCCCCCCCCCATCCTCCCCTTCCCTTCCCCGGAAAAAAAGGGGAAAAAAGACCAAAAAAGACAAAAAAGGTAAACAACAACAAAAAAGGAAGGGAAAGGTAACACAAGAATAATCAGACTGTGTGTAAAAGAAACTTCACATATAAGCTTGTGAATTAAACAAACAAACAAACAAACAAACAAACAAACAAACAATAACAACAACAGATTTTGGAAAATAAAAATGTTTTAGACAAGCTACAGCTCTCACCGTTCAGCCTTGGAGGAGACTTTAAAAGGTGTATTGATACCAGTGTGAGATACCACTCAAGCTGATGATCAGATGGAATGCGTTTCGCCGTTTCCACTCTCTCTCTCTCTCTCTCTCTCTCACACACACACACACACACACACACACACACACACACACACACACACACACACACACACACACACACACACACACACTTTACCATCATCAAAGCCACAGAGTATGACTAAAAAAGTTCATTTCTGCAAAAGCTAACCGTTTTCAGCTCATCTGATTTGATCAAAACTTTCTGCTCCTGAAAAAAAAAAAAATCATTCAAACTATCACCTTGACACATCCGATATTTAGCGGTTTACACTTATGACGTGGACTGCTTGCAGTCACTGAGTGTGAACTTTGATGTATTCAAATATTCAGATTGCCAACTACAATTATGACGTTTTCATTGCAAGTGTGGGGAATAAATACAGTGACAGGGACGCAACTCTCTCTCTCTCTCTCTCTCCACCCCTCTATATAATATTTCAACGACTCTACGAAGTATCCTCAAGGTAATTAATAACTGGACATTTAAAAAAAAGAAGTTCCCAAGCCACAATACAACAGAAAAAAATCGTCACTTATATTGCATCCTCTAAACAACAACAAAAGAGTTCTGACCCCCCCCCCCCCCCCCCCCTCGTCCCGCTGGCCTACATAGAAGAAGTCCACAGAGTAAAACTGGTACACTATCATTCGTACAAACATTTGCATTGGAAATGGTCACTGGCCGTAGCGTTTAGCAGTCTGAAATGTAAGCTACCCAATCTATTCGCATGCGTTTCCTGTAGAAGTTTGGTGCCGCCTTTTCCCCCAGTTCCGCTTAGGACGTCACTCAGTGAATGAAAAATGGACAGTCTCGCTTCAGAATGTGACGCAGCGTGATAAAACATGATGTGTATAATACTGCACTGTGTACATCTACACATTTTATTTCTCGGACTGGCGACAATGAGGGTTATCAGCACATGTAAGAAAAGGGGGGGGGGGGGCGGACCTGTGTAAATGATTAGCAGGATATTTTATTTCATGGCTGCGCATTTGGAACTCCACTAAGGAGCAAATTAGGGTCACGTTTAGCAATTCTTTGCCCCCCCCCCCCCAAAAAAAAAGGGGGGGGGGGAGGGGAGCAAAATCGGCTTCACATTTCATGTCTCCAATGTTGAAATATCAGTTAGCATTCTAAATTGTTAAAAATAGCCTCCTCTATTTGCAAACAGTATCTTATGTGCGCCTGAAAGTAATAAAATGTAAGCAAGAGGTTTGTTGTTCGCCAGTTTCTACAACTGGTTAACTTTTTGTAATGCGCAACACAGTTTAAATCGATACAACAGAATGAATTAATGTGTATTCATGTACAACTGAAATGCGCTTTGTCAACAACTGGCCCTCCGTTCACGTACGTTCCATGCATGTACACAACACATCAACAGTGCACAACGCAAACCTTTAGCAGAGAAACAAAGGCAACATGTTTCAAGTAATTCAAGTCTTACCATCTGATTTCTACAATTAAACAGCACACGGACATATTGGCTCATTCAGTTAGCAACTGGGAAAGAAATACGTCAATGCCGCTCGAGAAAAAATCATACGCCTCGATAAGCAAACAGACCATATTGCTTCTCGTGAACACGCAAATACCGCTCAACACAATCACTCCCTTCTAACAAAATATATAGATACCGCATGACAACTCAAACCATAAACAAGTTACTACCGCCAAGCGCAAGAGTTTAGACTACAAAACCGACACTTTAGGCACAAACGCATTCAGTTTTTCAAATACAAATATTTTTGCTATTGCCTTTCAGTTCGTCACTTTTGTATTTTTTTTTTCTCAAATACGAGATAAAATTCAACACACTGTGATCCGATGTGCTGGGTGCAACACGCGTAGGCGAAATATTAATCCACAAAACTGAGAAACAGCCAACCGCTTCAAAGAATATCAACACCAGTCCAAAATAACGTATAGTCAACACTCAAGCCATCGGAACAACAGCAAACATTAAACGCGAAAGCAAACTCTGTGAAGAACCACTTTCTACTGTCCCTCAATGTAAAGTTCACATCTTGTGAAAATCGCTGGTAGACTCCTCAGTCACGTGTACACTCCTGAGACACGTGTTCTTGCGTCACATCCGGCTTTGACTTGAAAGCTTCGTCACCAGAGAGTGATATCATATATTCGTGAACTGGCACTGGTAAACGTACAGCTACAACAAAGAGACTCAATCCGCCACACACGTCTTGCCTTTCCAATGAACGTTTTGAGCTAAAAGGGCATGTACACTTCTAGAAATTAATATTGCAACAAGTGTCAACGCATAGGGCCAAGTTCATACAAGGTGCGTAACTTGCCCACTGCCGCCGGCGCTGGTACAATGCTCACACGTGGCTTCTGAGATGAGCAAACGTTGTCCAAGTATTTATCCAGTCACATGCAGCGCACAGAAGATGCAGATTGTTGAACAGACCTAGGCCGCCTGCAAGTACAACTCAGCTGAGCTCTCAGGCGTGGCTGGTGTGGACGTGGAATTATGTTCTTCTTGCTGTGTTTCTGGCATTCACGCAGCAGCGCCACCTATCCAGTCCTGAGTTTCAGTCGTGGCTTTCCTCCCAAATCTTTTCCCAAGACTTCATTTACAAAGCAACTCCATACGCGTTGTCCAAGTGCTATGGGCGATCAGCCCGATCAGTCCACATTCACAAGACATGATGGCATAACACGTAATGACGTAATGCGCAATGACGTAATGCGTGACGCACTGCACAGAGTTCACCGAATTTCAAGCCGTTTGTGGAAAGTGCCACGGCATAATTCTTGATTTAGGTTCACCCATCAAATCACAAGACCGATGCCAGCACACTCAGGACAAGTTCTATCGATCTATTGCCACGGAAATTCACGCTTCTGAGCAGTCCCTGGATTACAGGGGCCGCAGTGTCAGTAGTACGTCACGTATACGTAGAGTCCCATCACGTGGACTTACGTCACGTAGCGGCAGACGAATAGCAAAGCTATCAAAAGCTACTGCGGTGAGCAAAATCTGAAAGCTACAAGTGTCATTCAGTCGTCCTCAGAATGTACACATTATGAGCCATGGCATCAGAAATTGGCAGATGTATGCTTGCATTCACTTTAGCGATAGCACTATGTACAACATATCGCCATGTCCTTGAGTACGAATGAACTGAGAATTTGATCTGAGAACATGGGTTATAAGTATGAGGGGAGAAATAAAATTTTAAAAAAAGAAAAGAAAGAAAGTTGATGCAGGAATGGTGATGACAAGAAATGAACTTTGTTATCACAGACGGCGAGCAGACGCAATGCTGCATGAAGAAATGCATTGGGATAGAACGGTCACGGTTGGTCTGGCAGCCTTCCGGGCTGGGTCTGCCCATAAAAAGAGAGAATCTCGGTGTATTCCATCCAGACTTCTCAAGCCCTTCAGAATGGATAACGTTCAGGGAAGTGGCGCACAGACGACATCCACAACAAACACAAAGCTGATCATGTCACAAACCGGCATTTGATTTTTCCCTCAGACCAAACAGACCCTTGTGGTCGTAGGGCAAAACGCAGCTTCCCGGCAGCTGCCCCGTTTCTCGGAAACTCTACGGGCAAACTGCAGCAGGCCAGCTGCTCGTTTTCTCCGTTTCTAGAAAACTCTTTGGGCAAAGTGGAACACAACTACCGCCCCGTTTCTGGAAAACGCTTTGGGCAGACTGCAACATACCATCTGATCCGTGTTTCCGTTTCTAGAAAACTCTTTGGGCAAACTGGAACACACCTACCGCTCCAATTTCTAAGCCGTGCACTCTTCAGTAATGAGTTCGGTAATGTTCATGCACATCCAGGCGCATCCAAGTACATCGGGGATCAAATCTACACAGTTTCTTGGCATTCAGGCGAGCAGAATTGCGTAGGTGTCATTTTCAACATATCACGGCTTTTATCCAGCGGTAACGCCGAGATGAAAGTCCTTATTCTCAGTGATACCACAAGCAATGTTGTGGTAAGATTATCAGGTTGTCTTTCAGCGTGGCGATCACGTACATCTCCGGATCAGTCTCTGTGGGGTCCTTCATCTCGCACATTTCTTTCTTACTCTTGTCCTCCGTGTCCTTGGACGAGTTTACTGCGAGGATATTATGCTGTTTTTGTCCAGAATGGCACTAAACATCGCCAACCACATCTTGTTTTCTGACTGCAAAATAGCGGTGGTTCCTCAACCACAGAAACCCCCAAGGAGGTAGAAAATCTCAGATCATTCCAAAGCAGCGTTGCCGGTTTCTGACTACAAAAAATCTCCGACCGTTCATACTTTCGTCCACTGGCACACACACGACAAAAATCTTGGGGTAGATGAGATCCGCGTTCTAAAACGAGGGTCATTCTGGCGAACACGGCGGCACACTGCTCATAGAAAACACGCTTTGGTCGAGGCTGTTGCTTTTCGGCAAAGGAGAAGAAGAATGTGGTCAAGATGCAACCATTCTTGCAGAGATCGCTGGATTATTTCCCCGACAATCTGCAGCTACAGGAAACGTCAACAGTTTGACTTTCCGAGGCTGGATTCCGCTTTGCGAGTTGAAGGTGGGTGTTACAGTTAGCAGAGAAAGGACTGAAGAACCGAAGTGTAGAATGGTAAGTCTCATTTCTCCCCAATGCCTGGTACCAGGTTGGACAACGGCGACTCCTCGCAACATGTACTGCATTTCTGCTCCTGTAACAGAGAAACCGAACGCACAATGAACAATTGCGCAGTAATTTATTCTAGTGTGTTTTTTTTTTTAATTCGATTTTGGTTGCCCCAACTCTTCGCCAGCTCCCTTGGAGTTTCTCCCAGGGGGTGGGTAGAATCCGCGGAGGGCTCGGAAGCTGGGACAATTTGTATTCATCATGCGTAACGATGAGGATATAATTGCATACTTTAAATCATTCATTTTATGTTTGTGTTGTGTGTTTATTGTGTCATGTGCCAGGCCATGCGAAGCAAACTTTCCTTTCGGACGAACGAATCGAACTGAATTGAACTCGACTGAGTTGAACTGAATTGAACGCACAGGTAGACAAATTGGTATGTCATATTGTCCAATTACCGAAACGATGGGTTTGGGAGGTCTTGACAAAATCAGGATACACTCTCAAACTTTTTTTTAAGAGAGAGAGAGAGAGAGTTGACCCGCCCTCATCCACACAGGTCTATGATAGTATGACCCGAGAACACTCACCCAGTTCCGAATATCGTTTTGGTATCGCTCAAACTCGTCACACCATTGGTCGAATTTCCGCATCCACCTTTGCTCTATTTGTTCTTTTGCTATAACAAACGCACACACAAAAAACATCACCACCATGAAACATCACACTAAGATCATTCCCATTACAAAATACATAGTTTGAGCTGATGCATTGTCTGGTGTCTGGATCACGCGAAAATGGCATAACTCAAGGGCCCGACCCACCCCTTACCCACTGTATGAAAAGACTGGTTAAAAAGAACAAACCGCTAGGAGCCACTTCAAGACGCTAAATAATATTATTACGCAAGGCGTGGACCGTCCCCTCTAGACCCGAGACCGCTGCAGATTGCATAATAGTGGCTTGAAGTGGCTCCTAGTCATCTGAAGACTTGAAGTAAACTGCGATTTTTGCATAGGCTTTCAAGAGACAAAAACATGGCAAGGTTTACTAGTATGGTCACTCACCTGTTTCTACCGCAAACAAATAATTCGCTACCGCCCTCTTCTGCTCAATATGCTTGTCACTGTGCAAGCACGCACGCACGCACGTATGCACACATACATACACCTAAAACATGATAATGGCAAGGTTCACAAGAATGATACCGGCAACTTACTTGTTTCTATCGTAAGCAGATATTTCGCTACTGTCCTTTTTTGCTCATCTACCGCCTCGTAGACGCCTTCGTCACTCTTGCGGAGATCTGTGATAATGAGGGAGTTGTCCTGGGCCAGTATGTGTCGATCGTCACTGATATATGTGTTGTTTTGTGTCCACGTCACAGTACCAGGAACGTGCAACTTGTAATCCACTTTCAAGGTCACCGAGCTTCCAGATATTTTGGATACTTTTTCATTGCCTGTAGAGACGAAATCAAGTTATATTCTCTACCTTTTGTTTGCAGAAATGGAGGTGCTGTCAATTGTCTACATTTTCTGGCTGTGTGACATTGTTCAAACGTTCTGGAGAGAGCTTGTCTCTCTCTTACGGACAAAATGTGCTCATGGGATAGATCTGTTTTGTCAGAGAAATTAATACTTTTTGGATACTCACAAACGATAAAAAATGATAAGATCATGGATTTCATTTCATTATTTGCCATTTTCTTAATATAAAAATGCAAATTACTAGAGTACTCCTCCAAGAATATAATACTATTTTACAATAATTAAATACTAATACCTTGTATTGTGTTTTACCCAATTTCTTCAACTGGCTCAAAGCGCCGCGAACTGAACCCAATACGCACGCTCACGTGAATCACATAAATTCTCTCGCACAATGGACATGAACACATTGTAATCACGTGGTGCGAAGGGTCAGCTCAGCAATCTAAGTTACGGAATTTAGAACTGCATTTATTTTTTTTTTTTTCCCAAGCAATTCCAAAACAGATGGGGAGGAAGCCGGAGTTCCCGGAGAGAACCCCCCGACGAATGAACGGTGCCACATACGAGAAGGAAACATTCATTGCCCTGAGTGGGACTCGAACCCCTGACCTCTCGCACTGGTGGCGAAGTCTTAACCACTAGACCACCGACCGCAGAATACGTACTGTAAAGATCCCCAATCCGCAGCTGGATGGCCCTTTCAAGGGTGTTTGTGTACAGGTCTATGTCAGCAAACGTCACCAATCTGAAAAAAAAATGATCAACAAAGGCATTATTTAACGAAAATAACAAAACTCTTGAACTCAAACACTGACCGGAGGAATACAAAAAGATCGTATAATCCGTTTTGATTAACATCTCTTCAAACAGAAGCCGAAATGCAGAGAATCTGACACAGCACTGCCGGCACGGCTGGCAAGGACACCTTCAAGCCGTTGCAGTTGTCGTTCGCACGGCCAGCAGAAGCCAGCGTGTTGCTTTCAGGGCTCTACTTATCCTTCAAATAGACAGTTTCGAACGCACAGGCGCACCCATAATAGCAAACGCCCCGAAACGTACGCTGTCTTCTGTAAAGCCGATTAATCTTACACCTTTAACTTTTAAGAGCTTTGGCAAGGGCAATGACGAGGATGTATTGAAAGCCTCGCAGCATTACCGTCGTCCCTTGACGGCGTGGACACATTCGTCAGTCCTGGTGTCCCAGCCACAGTAAGGATCGTAGATACACAGGTCCACCTTGAGGTAGGCTTCACACGTCACTACGCTCAGCTGCGTCACGGACCGGTCAGTTCCCAGGAATAACGTCTGGCTCTGCGGGCAAAACATGACGAACTTGACGATACATGAGCAGAACATGATAAACTTGACGATGCATGAGCATAACATGATAAACTTGACGATGCATGAGCAGAACATGATAAACATGACGATACATGAGCAGAACACGATAAACTTGACCATACATCAGCAAAACATGATAAACTTGACGGTACATGAGGAGGTCCATGACTGACAAACTTGACGGCACATGAGCAAACCATGACAAACTTGACGATACACGAACAGAACAGTTCAGTTGTGGCACCGCAAAAAGGGATAAGTTGAACCAATCAAGTTTATTGTCCAATCTGGATATTTGCTTCAAAGCTAACTGATTAAAAAGGTACCATAAAAAATATGAAACGTTACCGCTTGTAATGCGGAGTGATAACTGACGCCCTTAAAAAACATACACGCGTTCTGTAGAAGTAACACAGAACATCTTTTTCGCATCAAGCTTTGACTTATCTCAGTTGAGCACTCACATGGAGAAGCATACTCCAAATGGGTCGCGAATCTTCAAACGGAGCGTATGTAGTGGTGACGTAAGACTTGGGTGGTTCTAGCTGGCTTTTGGAAGGCCAGGCAAAGACCTTGTACACCAGTCCAGAATCTGAAGATGCGCAGTAAATGAAGTGCATTTATTTGTTTATTATGTGTCTGTTTTTAACAAGAATGAAAGATCTCACACCATCAGCAAAACAACAGACGTTCTTCTCTCTCTCTCTCTCTCACACACACACACACACACACACACACACACACACACACACACACACACACACACACACACCGCCACCAACCGCAACATCAAAACCAACACAACAACAAATAACAAACAACATCAAACACACCCGTCACCAACAACAGCATCACCACCACCGCCACATCATCAACAACAACCACCGAAACTGATCACTCACTGCTTGCAGTAAAGAAGACGAGGTCGCCATTTCCAGACACATTTTTGACGACAGCCAGTTTCTGCATGAGACAGTTGCCCTGGTAGAAGATGGGCTGGCTGTACTGGTGGGCCACGGCCTTGTCCATCAGCAGTTCCGACCGACTGATGAAGTTCACTGCTTGTGTACTCAACTGTTGCGTGTCAGCCACCGTGCACTGCAAGCGAGAACACTAGATGCAATCTGGTGTCATTATGGAAATAAATAAACAAACAAATAAAGAAATAATAATAATAATAATAAGTACATTAATATAGGCGCTTTATTCCAAATATTTGACTCAAAGCGCAGCGATCTAAACCCAAACATGCACGCTCACGTGAATCACATGCATTCCCTCACACACTGGACATGAACACATTCCAATCACGTGGTGCGAAGAGCCAGCTCAGCAACTGAAGTTTCGGAATTTTAGAATTGCATTTATTTTTTTAATTCTTTGGGCTGAACATTTCCAAAGCAGACAAATAAATAAATAATGGTGGTGTGTCGGAGAGCGGTCTGTTGGTGTCGTGTTGGTAATGGGACAGGACTTCCATAGTTTACGTCATCCCTCCATCGCAAAGACGGGATTGGTCCTGAAATCTATCAGAGCTCTCCTCCCCCCCCCCCCCCCCCCCCCACCCGCAGCCCTTTCCCAATACTGATTCGAAAAATGTCGCTGCTGTAGAAAGAGCGCGACCACAGTTGCACAGAACTGCAAGTCAGTATGAGATGGGGTAAGTTACGTCTAGGAAACCACGGAACCGTTTCAGCAAAGCGCCATGATGTAGGTCACCAGACGGCGGCTACACGAGAATTCTCACTTACATTGCCCGGTCTCGGATCAGGCACTTCGTCCTCTGGAATTGGCAGCCAGTTGGATTTTTTGGTCTCCTGTCCCTTGAAGGGGCCCCAGAACGCTCTGTTCATGTCGTGCACAGTAAAGGCGCAAACTGCAGACGCCGTGAGGCCGTTTCTGAAAACAATGATAAAATGTTTCGAAAAAATTATGCCTTCCAAGGTTAATCAACGGCTAAAGGAATATTGACATGTGCAAGGGAAATGCTTGTTCTCCAGTAATTTGTGGAAACAGGGTCCGCGTTAAAACTGAGAAAATATCAACCCTTTATCAGCAGGCTGAAAGTGACAGCCTGTAAGCATTGACAGTACTAGTTATCAACAAATAATAGGTAATTTGCTTCGAGATACGCGCTAAAAGGCTTTCGAT
Source organism: Batillaria attramentaria (assembly GCA_018292915.2). Classification (NCBI taxonomy): domain Eukaryota; kingdom Metazoa; phylum Mollusca; class Gastropoda; family Batillariidae; genus Batillaria; species Batillaria attramentaria. Next base: position 673,339 of record JACVVK020000297.1, on the reverse strand, counting down.
GTTACGTTAAATGCAGCCACATTTCAAACCCTTGTTCAATTATTGATGTATGTGCGGACTTGGAAAAACAGGCGCTTGATTTCACACACTTTCACACACACTTTCACACTTTCACACACACACACACACACACACACACACACACACACACACACACACACACACACACACACACACACACAAGCTGCTGAAGAAACACACTATACATCAACATTACACAGTAAGATTTAAACAACTTACATGTTCGTTGTAAATAATCCGTAGAAAGTTTCTCCGATAAGGTAAACATCCTCTGCAAAAGAACAGGCAAGACTTACACGAACTGAGCGATAAGAAAAGAAGATAGATTTTAAAAAGAACACAAAACGAATCGTAAAATATTCGATGACTAAATGTATTTTGAACTCGACTAATGCTCACTGCATTGAAAATGAAAATTATTTCAAGGCAAGTCATTGATGCGTTGTAATCTATTTATTCTCAGCACAAATGTCACTGTTTGTATTGTTACCAACAGTACTTACGAATTTCATCGAAGTAGTAAGGATATTCGCCAGGTATGGAGCAATTAAGCCGCGCCTTCACAAACGACGTCCAGACATTTTTCAAAATGTATCTTCCACCCTGGTCATTCTGGAAACGAAAATCAAATCAATATTAGTAATGCGATTTTTTGTTGTTGTTTAATTTGTTTCTGTTTTTTTGTTTGTTTGTTTTTTTTTGCTTGTTTCGGGGTTCTTTGAGACCAAGAGGAGGTTTAGAGGGTAGGAATAGTATTCCGTGGAGGGTATCAGAACTCTTAGCGATGGACTCGAGATCAGAAGGTCCCAAGTTCGATT
>JACVVK020000297.1:280000-670000 GCA_018292915.2 Batillaria attramentaria | reverse complement strand
GTTGATTAAAGAACAGCATGAAGTGGCTCTGTATTCAAGGTATGTTTTGCGTTTTCGTAGCCTCCCTTTACCATGCTTGGTAGAACGGCCTGCACATCTAGGTATTACTTTGACCACCCGAAATTAGTGTCAGCATATTGAAACGGGTTAGTCATCATGTTCATGTTCCTCTTTGTGGCAGTTCACCAACACGACAACTTACATCATCTTTTCCTTGTATCTTGCAGCTGTAGGAGTTGAGCGGTGTAGCTTTAAACTCCTGGGTAAATCTCTGTACACGGAAGAAAAAAAACTATGTCACAGTCATTTACCTTCATTCACTCACATTCGGGCAAACACCTGTGCCACCATTGAACAACAACAAACATCCAAACACAATCAAAGATTAAAACCCAGTCAAATTGTTCTTCGTTATTGGAAGAGAGCTAAGGAGACATTCTAGAAAAGAAAAGAAAATGCATTTAATGGAGACACAGGCCGTTACACACACACACACACACACACACACACACACACACACACACACACACACACACACACACACACACACAGAGAGAGAGAGAGAGAGAGAGAGAGAGAGAGAGAGAGAGAGAGATAGAGAGAGCCCTTCAACTTACCCTATTTTCGCTTTCTATGTTTCTAAGATTTAACGCGTGGATGGAGTTCCTGCAATGAAAAAAAAAAAAAAGGGAAACAAATCACAAAAGCGAATAGCACCACTATAAGAATTACACTTTCAATTGTATGGTTGGTTAGTTAGTTAGTTATTTAGGGCTTCACGCCGTCAATTGTATGGTAGCATACCATCCTTTACAAAGCCCTGCCAAACGAACCACCCTACAATTCACCGGCCATCCATGCAAAAGACCCGCAGATTGGAACAGGCGTACTTATCGCTGTCGGTAACTTTCTCTTACACTACAATTAAGCCACCATCCCCGTCAGATGGTGTTTCTTTTGAGGCGCTTACAGTTAGTCAGCCTCAATCAGTTTCGTAGGGAGTTAATAGTACATCCCTGCTAATGAGACTTCTAGGGTGGTCTTTGACTGTCGGATGCCGGGTCAAAAAGGAAAGACGACGACCAAACGCTTTTCCTTTTTTTTCGTTCAGCTCTGGTGCCAATTTGCTGTACCGAGGGTCTTTTGTGTGTGTGTGTTTGTGTGTCTTTTATGGGGACTAGTTGCTTCTTCGCTGCTCGTCAGCACCTTCTTTGCCTTTGAGAAAATGTTGGAGAGGTTCGTTAAAAGAACTAATTGCTTGTTGATCCCTGCTACAGTGGACTTTGTCGGTTCCTTCCGAGCGTCGTTCACGACCGGCTCAATCCGGTCTTTGCTACTAAGAAACCCTATTCAGCCGGCGCTCGGCGGTAACGTTCAAAAGAGCTTCTTTGAGTCGAGGAGTGGGCTCCCAACTTGTTAAGGACAACCAGGCATGCGGTGCCTTTTTGTGGCGGGCATGAGTATGAGCATAAAAAGGGGGTGTTTTCCCCCTTCCTTTCTGTCTTTACTGGATCCCCATAAAGCGTTGACCTAGTGTGTTGTGGGGGAATTTTCTTTTATGGGTTTAGAAATTCATAATCGCCGACTAAGAGACTGTTAGTGTCAACTATGCAAATTTAACACGCCCGTAGAGTGGCGTGCATTGTACGTGGTGGTGTAATCTTACAAGATTATGTTCACAGCGAAAATACTTCTACCACGTTGTAATCCCCCCGAGACATACCGGGGATGCAAATACTTCAGCGCAGTTTTTTTGTCGGTGCATAAAAAGTAATCCCACTTACCACAAATTCTTTGCGCGTTACATGGTTGCGGGTCAGCGGATGTTTGCACTTTCAGTACGTGTTTGGGGTCAGCGAGTGTGTGTGTGTGTGTGTGTGTGTGTGTGTGTGTGTGTGTGTGTGTGTGTGTGTGTGTGTGTGTGTGTGTGAGAGAGAGAGAGAGAGAGAGAGAGAGAGAGAGACAGACAGACAGAGACAGACAGAGTCAGCGGATTTTGTGCGTGTGTGTGTGTGTGTGTGTGTGTGTGTTTGTGTGTGTGTCGCTATCAATTAAGCCAGTCTGTCAATCCACGAGCCATTAAGCATTCCCGCTTCATACCTGACTTCAATGCCCCGAATAATTCCTTTTCAGCTCGGCTGGTTGTTAGCGCTCAATACGTCTTATCACGGCAATGAAATACTGATTGCGTTTTCATACGGTGCGGCTTTTTTTTTTTTTTTTTTTTTTGGTCTTCGTCTTCGCTTTCGGGCTCGTTGACGCGCTTTTCATCCGAGCGCGAAACGTGCCTGCTGCGTTTTGCTCTAAAATTTCACACTTGGCCGAAAGTTTGTCATATTTTACGAGGATAGCATTTTGACACTGGGCGCAAAATGGGTCCTGGCATTTTACCGCTGCTGCATTTACGGCAAAAGGCAAATGTCCTCTTAAGTGTGTGCAGCCAACCATCAGATTATACCTTACAAGCCAGGGAGTATGTAAAATTAAACAAACTCAGCTGTGCAAAAAAAAAAAAAAAAAAAAAATGGCGTGCGTACGGACGGTCGGTGGTCTGGTGGTTAAGACTTAGTCACCAATGCGAGAGGTCAGGTTCGAGTCCCACTCGGGGCGAAGGATTTTTCTTTCTCGTATGTGGCACCGTTCATTCGGGCCGACCGTGCCGTCGGGGGTTCTCTCCGCGCACTCCGGCTTCCTTACCATCTGCTTTAGCAATGTTCAACCCACAAAATTTAAGAAAATGAATGCAATTCTAAACTTCAGAATTTGAAATTGCTGAGCTGGCCCTTCGCACCACGGGACTGTGATGTGTTCATGTCCAGTCCAATAACACTGTTGTCAGTACACTGTAAAACCTGTATAGAGCGGACACCCACGGGACCGGGTCAAATTGTCGTTCCTGGACAGGTGTCCGTCCTGTACAGTAGACCAGATTAGAGTTCAGAATAGCAGCTATCTATGAGACGAAAGACACACAGCGGTTTAGTAATAATAATACTGTTGTCGTCATTGTAATTATTTCGTTCTGCACGCAAACCGCTAACGAAGTGAAGCCAATGAGAACTAAATTCTCTCTTTTATTTCTTTCTGCCTGTGTCACAGTCCGTAACTCGCCAACTAAATACCATTGTCGTCTCAAATACATGTTGGCTGACGTTTATAGCCCTACGACATCCGTTGAGTGATTAAACTGAAATGTGAACCGTTAAACACCGTGCTAGTGACACTGAAGAACCCGGTGTACACTAGATATTTTTCTGGGCATTCTATACTGATTCTAGTCTAGTTTTTTTATTTTGGTTTTTCCCTCGAGAGTCATGGTTTACGCCATGGAAAACGTAAATATCTATGTGGACGCTGGACTAATACTTATATACGAAAACATAAAAGCTACGTATCAATTATTATTAAAAATAATATCAAAATGACATGACTGACGCTAAATAATACTCCATGAAAATGCACACGTTACCCTCACTCGCCAGAAAGCGCACGTGTCTCCCGTTGAAAGTGCCAAACTCTAACACTTACTAACACTACAACATGCGCCATAGGTGATGGAAGTAAAACCTGAAACGCACTTGAAACTGTTCTCCGTCTCCATTTTCAACACCACGAAATAAATGTGATCCAGGCTTTAATGTCGCGACAATTACGGGTGGGTGGGTGGGTAATTGGGAGTTTAACGTCCTTTTCCACCACATGCGGGTGATATCAAAGACGGGGCAACGATGAAAAAGCCGGCACAAATATTTGGCTCAAGCCGGGATACGAACTCATGACCCGAGCATTAGAAGTCCAGCGCTCTACCATTCGGCCACCCCGGCGACAATTACGTACTGTATGCATTGTATACATACTATTCAAACTGTGCACTCGGTAGTCGGTACTCACATGGCTCCGACGAACAGGTAGCCCGCCTCAATGTCCACAGTGAGATAACGGAAATAGCCGGGTTTGGATCCATCGTCCTGATATGTCCTTATATTCAGATCTGAAACACGGCAAATAAAGACACGTTTACAGCACAAGTTACGTAACAATGGTGAAACAAAAACTAATCTCGTTAATTTGTACAGTGATCAGTAGTACACAAGTGTTGATTGGTTGGTTGATTTGGGTTTGACTCAATTCCTACAAAGTCACCAGTTTTGCAACGCACTGAAAGGAATAGAGAATCTATAGAAAAAAAAGAAGAGATCATACTGAAAAAAGAAAAGAAAAATAATGGCAAATCTCGTTAATTTGTGCTGTGATCAGCAACACACAATCAGTCGTGGATTGGTTGGTTGACCTGGGTTTAAATCAATTCCTACGAAGTCACCAGTTTCGCAACGCACTGAAAGCTATAGAGAATCTTCAGAAAAACAGAGATCATACTGAAAAAAAAAAAGTTGAAAAACGAGGAAGGAAAAAAAAAAAAAAAAAGAGAAACGAAAGCTATTAACGAAAGATCACACTGTAAGGTCACTGGAAGGTGCGTACACGGTAAACGAGCCTCTTTCAACTGTTCGGCGAGTCTTTACATGGGTGCAGCAACCACTCAGGACAGAAAACGAACCCCTGGCTATCAATTTGGGGTTCACACGTTAGCCGTATTATCAACTCAAGGGGTTAATGTGTGCCGTTCAATCAGGCTTTAAGAACACGCGGGTTTTTCTGCCCCATTAGCATTTCGTGAATCGGTTGCAAGGAAGGCTTGCAATTTCCACACTCATCAATGCAATGGGAAGAAGTATTCCAATGAAATGTTCGAACGAGTGTTTGCCGTGCAAACAGCACAAATTGATTCCAATGATACTGTGCGTGACTGCCATTGAAAACAGGAACGCGACTGGGTATGTGTGTGTGTGTGTGTGTGGGGGGGGGGGGGGAGTCTTTAGAAAGAAATGCAGGGACCTGGCATAATGCGTAGTGCTCATGATGGGACGGAGCTGTGTGGTTTCATGCTCCGCAGTGAAGAAAAGAAGAAACAAGCAGGAGAAACAACATGTGTGAGAGTTTGAGATTCATTAGCAGAAACTTTCACACACACACACACACACACACACACACACACACACACACACACACACACACATACACACACACACACCTGAGAGAGAGAGAAAGAGAGAGAGAGAGAGAGAGAGAGAGAGAGAGAGAGAGAGAGAGAGAGCTTTATTTAACAGCAGAAGCGATTTAACCAAACAATGATTAATTTCAAGAGAGAGAGAGAGAGAGAGAGAGAGAGAGAGAGGAGGGGAGGGGAGGGGTCAGTCAGGCAGACTAAAAGACAGAACATAGAGGATCTTCCCCCGAACATTTGTTTTCGTGGCTGAGTGACACTATTGAAACAAGACGCCTTGTATAATCCCGATAAAAGAGGTTGGAGACCCTCAGTGAACCGCTAGTCCACTCTTAGGTTCCACGTCTGCAACCGCGACTTTTACCGAAATGAATCTGACAATCTCCACTTTCGACTTTTATTCTTAACACATTTCGTACCGCGCAGGAGTATCCCACGTTTCTGACTCTTTTCCGAAATTTGGCCCTATATGCGAAAATCAGGCAACATTAACGGTTCCTTAACGGCTCTTACTGAAGCAAACACGAGTATAATCAAAGTGCAACATCCCCACTAAGCCAAATTTAAATCCATGCAGACATTAACTAATTATGATTTTTTTTTATTCAGGCCACTGATGCACAGCCCCAAACGCGCTCGGTAGGAATGGAGTTAATAATTATGTATTGGTTCAAGAATGCCAATACAGCTTTTTAACCGGAAGGCCCTCCCCCCCAAAAAAAACCCCAACCTTCTGGCTTCTAAACTCTAAGGTTAAATGCCAACAAAGCTTTTTTTCTGCTAGCGCTGGAAGCAATGCACGGAGGTGAATGACTTGCCCTACAATAGCCCTGTCATCGGAGGGAAGGAAGTTCAATTAGCTGTGACATCATACTCTTTGACTTCCCCACTAGGAGGTCACGACCCCCATAAAAGGAACTACTCCACTTGCTCTAAGTGGTCGCGCAGCCTGTGTAAGTCTCTGTAGTGTTCTCTCGTGGAGAGAGAGAGAGAGAGAGAGAGAGAGAGCGCTGAAGGGGGAAAACCGCAAGACTCTGGAGTAAGGACCTCAGCACTGCTTCAGAAACTTCACGTTAGAATGCGGGAAAAAAAAAAAAAAAAAACGAGTGCATCTGGTCAAACCCAAGTGCTGTCATCTGTCGTGGTTAATAACTAGGTTGGTTGGTTGGCTGATGAAGGGACTGACGTCATTTTAGTCCACTTATCATTTGAAACGAAAAGACTTGCCGGCGCGTTATATGGTTGACTGGTTGGTTTGCGAGCGAAACGTCATTTTTCCCACGACCGAAGAGTGATCATATCAGAAACGGAAAGAAAAAGCCAGTATGTTTTTTTTTTTCTCTCTCTCTCTCTCTCTAAACCGGGACTTGAATCCACCACACGAGCATGGAGTCCAATGATCTACCAGGTCTGTTATCCCGCCTTGTCTACCAGCACGCTAGAAGAAAGAGGGCAACAGAAAAGGAAAAAGAAGTGATTCGTTTCGTCTGTTGTCGTTTGTGTGTGTTTTGATCTTTTCTGCTCTTCTGGTCTTTTCCCGCTTCATTAGGGTGACACCAAACATAGGGAGAGAAAAGAAGAAGAAGAAAACCAGCACAACTTGATGAACTTGTGTTGGGCGTAGGAGAGAACTGAGACAGAAACGACATAAACTACAATAAAATGGAACACCCCCTCCCCCCCCCCACCCCTTTCCCCGGAAAGACATTTTTTTCCCATGGCATAAAAACCCAAAGACCCAGGAAATACCCAGACTGTCAACTCAGAGAGAGTGCCAGAGACAGCATGAGAACCGAAATTTCCTGGGCAGGTCTCAGAGGTCTTTGGATAAAAATTAAATTCCTCTTCCGCCAAGGCGCCTCCGTGATTTACATCCAGAGATTGAGATGTAAACGTTGTAAGACGCGCCGCGACACAAGAAGCCTTGTAGAAACAGGGTATCACCTCGTGTGCTGTAACCGCTGATAACCCGCTCTGATGTAATACATCAACCATATTCCACGACCTTCGCAGATAACCCGGAAATGCACTCACGTCGGTTGGGAATTCCTCGGTGCTTTGGTGCATTTTTGAAAATTGGGCCAAGAATTCAAAACTATGCGGAAATGCACTCACGTCGGTTAGGAATTCCTCGAGAATTTTTTTTTTTTAATTGCTTTGGTGCATTTTCACGAATGAAATTTGGGCCAAGAATTGAAACCTATGCGGTCTGCTTACAGAAGCAGGTGAAAGATTTGTAGCTTCAACTTTCTGTCTAACACATGAACATGCATTCATAGCGGTTTACTTGCTCCTAAGACTACTAACAGTGTTGTTCAAAGTTAATGTGCAATATTTGAGACTTTTTGTGCAATTTTGCTTTTACAGGCAGGGGATCTGGGATTAACACAGTCGGGCTGGTAAAGCGTTAGACAGTGAGTTCGAATCCCGACTGCCCCCCCCCCCCCCCAAAAAAAAAAAAAAATAAAATAAAAATAAAAATGATCGTAATACATGTACAATAAATTAAAAAAAACCTGGGTTTTTCCTCGATACCCCGTCTTTCATTTCACTCCTTTTCTGGTGGAAAAGAACGTTAATCCGCAAAAAAAGCGGTTCCAACAAACCCTTCGAAGAAATTCGGATTACTGCCCCTAAGAACAACTCGGGGACATCCAAGAGACGATTTATGCCCCTTTCTCACTGAGACCATTCCGTACAAAACGTTACTTTTTCACAGCGCAACGCGCGCCCGTAACGTTGAAACACGCACCTGACACTGCTGCGTTTACTACGAGTGAAATCCTATAGCGTGGCTAAGGAAATGCCGGCAAATGCCTGTACCAGCTATGAAAATGTTGTTCTGATGCTCAATCAGATTACGCAACATGCAGCCAGGAACATCCGCCGAAGGTTGTTTTTTTTCCTTTCATTTTTGTTTTTCTTTTGTTGGTTAAAGCGAACTGGCTTGCATTGCTCGTGGCAGTGTGTGTGTGTGTGTGTGTGTGTGTGTGTGTGTGTGTGTGTGTGTGTGTGTGCCCCCACCCCTATTCCAAAACGTCAACACAGTTGATGATATGAGAACGGATCTGGTGCATGTGAAAACAGAAGTCTCCCCCAGGACGCTTGACACCGGGGAGATAACCCCCAGCAGGGAGGGAGGTGTGGTCCGTGATGGCTTGTTTGGAGACAAGCGCGTGCAACATGAGCGTCCTCCTATCTGGCGGTCGCTTCCCTCCCCTACACGCCTCAAGTTTACAGGAAATTGGAAGTGGCGGTTTGTTTTAGACAAGGGTTTCGTCTGACGCGCTGAGCGTTACATACGCTTCTAACCACTCCAACTTGTACCGAAGACCTGGCAGCACAGGGTGGCACTGCGCAATTTGAACAGGAGTCGAAACGCCACCTCAGTTGCGACAGAGCGGGTCACCACTGATCGAGTCAGACCGGGCCGTTCTCACTCGCCGGCACAGTCAACGGACACCACGGGATTACATTCAGAACTCTACTTGGTTTAAACATGGCATTATTTCCACTGATTTTGCACAACACAATACTGAAGCAGCGGCAAAAGGCTGTGCTATGTACAGCCTCCACCTGTTTACATACACAAGGTATCGGTGTGGCGGATACAACAATTTCTGCACATAGCAATGAAAAGACACAAGGAGAGAGAGAGATGATGATGATGATGAAACGTTTTTTTAATTCAGGAGAGATGATGATGATGATGATGAAACGTTTTTTATTCAGGATAGAGCATTTAGGCATTGCTGCCTATCTTACATGCTGTCCTGCAGAGAGAGAGAGAGAGAGAGAGAGAGAGAGAGACAGACAGACAGACAGACAGAGAGAGCTCTACTTAACATGAAAATAGATTATTTCGAACGGACGGACAGCCACACTCACAAACACAAAAGAAAATAAGTTTTCAGAACAACAAAATAATGTTGTCTTTTGTGAGACCTATCAAGTTAATCTTATCATAACTATATGCGCCTTTAATGTGGAGAGTCGAAAGATTAGTGTGTCTGAAGTGACAGGAAAATTTTGGCCCGGCCGGCATGATGACTCTTTGTGGAGACTAGGAATCATATACTATGCACCTTAAATGTGAAGAATCGAAAGACTAACTCGTGAACAGTGTTTGAAGACTCAGGATGAATTTGCCGACACTAACTCGCCTACAGCCACCGTTTGCCTCAGTAGTACATCAGTATACACAGCGAGCACAAGTGTCTGAGTCATGCTGCACCTGTGCAACAGTAGCAACTGTTGCGAGCATTGCAGTGACGTAAAGAACAATGACAAAAAACCGTAAGCGAACAATAATCTGTTTGGGGGAGGGGGAGGGGAGGAAGACTTGACACTGGTTCACGCAGTTTCACAAGCCTTGGTCCAGGGAATGAGTCACAGGACAAACTGGTGTTTGAAGAGAAAACTATCACACACACACACACACACACACACACACACACACACACCGCTTGCACCGGTCTGATAACAGATTCCATAGACGCCTTATCTAATCGCTTGCACAATTCACAAGGTATGAAAAAATGTGAAACGAAACCCTGCCATACCACACCCCCACCCCCTTCTCATCCCTTGTTAACCACCCATGGTGCGCACCTGTATCGCAATAAATCATCCTCCTCCCCTCAACCTCTTTCTGCGCGTATGCAAGGTCATCAGGACACCTCAACCGATCTGTGCCCTCAAATGACCGGCCAAAGATGACCTGCGCGCAAGTCTAGAAGGCATTCAAGTAACATTCATGGAACGACTTCAGACATCAAACGGCAATACATAATTATATCACATACGTAATTAATGAATAGAGAACCTTCGCCTTTTCCGCTAGTAGACAGCCTATAGCTGCACTCCAGGCCTAACTGCCAAACACAATGTTAGCGACCAGTATACGGGTGAAAATGCATTTGGATGAATATAACCGGTACTGAAACCTGTACCCAGAAAGGGTTCGTAAAGTGAAATTCCAGAATAAGAAATCCAGGCAGTCCGGATGAATTTATGCCTACAAGCTTGACGTCACTCCGGGCTGACTTTTCACCCAGTGATCGAAAACCGTCCTTCTTTTAATCAGAAGCCTTTCAAAGATCAGACTCCAAGTTTATCTAGGCCGAAATAAACTTCCTCTGATGCCGACATGACCAGACCGTGTGCACAATCAGAAGTGACGCCATAAATTACGGGGTGGAATGGGGTCGGGTTCTTGGCGTGACGTTAGTGCGGGGGATAACGACTGCACTGAATGCACATTCCCCCCTTACACAGTTTCAAAACACTTCACTCGAGAAGATAGCAGTTCCTGGCCCAGCCTGATAGATTGGAACGATGCGGGAGGGAGAATAAACTGACGTAGAAGTAGCGGCTTCTGAAAGACCGTGAGGTTTTAGGAGAGAAAAGCAATGGGAACAGGGCACAGACGCCTTCTTCAAAACTCACTTGCAAAATGCAAAGGGTGAGTTAGTGAGTTTTTAGGGCTTAAAGCCGCGCAAGCCACAGAGACTAATTCGCGGCTGAGTGTGTCTGCACTACATGAAAATAAAAAAATAAAAAAATAAATGCAACGCTGGACACAGGATGCAAACTGGTCTACGGGGCGGTATAAACCCAGGACATGCAGGAGACGCTGCACTTTCATGCTAATTTCTCGAACTTCCGACTGCAAAAAAGCGTAGAAAACAAATAGCAATTACAACTAGGTAAAACAAAGATAAATACTAAGCGCATATACAGCAAATATCTTGCAAAAAGCAAAACGACCTAAAAGAAAAAAAATCTTATCATTTTACTAAACAAAAACAATCGAAACACTCAGGAAATTGATTTTTTTCCTCCGTTTCGCAAAACTAATCCAATACTTCTCCCCTTGCGGCGGAGAATCCGGAATGCTATCAGCCCCGAGCAAGTGTGTCGCGACGGTGTCGCGCCGGCCACAGTTTTTTGAGCGCGTCAGTGCTTCACTGTTTCCGGTTTACCGACCCTACTAACTGAAAGAACCAACCAGACAGATTTCAGCTTGTCAGATCCGATCATCTATCGTTGTGATAAAGAACTGTCATCTCAACTGACAGAAGCGGAAAGAGATACGAGTTTTTTCCCCCCTCAGATTCAAGTTGGATATTGTGCAGTCCGTCACACCGAGAAGCTATGGTACGTTTATTCTGCAGCTAGAACAGCCAGAGTCTGAACAGCCTCGGGCGTATGGTAAATGGGCATTCATTCACTCCAAACCTAGGGAAGCACACTCAGAGGAAATCGTAGCCTCATTTCAGCAGAAAAAGAAACAAAAACATACACGGGGACGGAAATGTAGTCACACCATGAAATTCACTGAGAGAGAAAACGCCTAGACCTGAAGGGATACTCCCGTAACGCTATTCATTTCAAATCTAGGTTGTAGATAAACTTGATTTATGTGTCAACACAGACCGACAAAAACACTTACGGCCAAAGCTCAAATCGTTGTATGGAACACAGTCAGCCTCGAGGAAAGTCCGAAATAGTCCCCTGAAGATTCATTCATTAGAGCCGACTGGATGTACTTGGGAACTCTAGTAACAAACATTTTGATCCGCTACTGGAGGTGTGTTTAACTCTTATGCTTGGCAGGCCTCCGTTCAATTCCAACAATTGCCTCAAATTGAAATAAACTGAGGTTATTTAAACTAAGGATTACTTCGGGCCGCTGCAGTTGTCGTTCGTACGGCCAGCAGACAGCCGTGCAATTAATTCAGTGCTCTACGTGTCATGAAAGTCTCATGCATGTCTGTGCATGTATTGTGTGTGTGTCTTAGTGGTGTGGTGCTAGACATCAGCAGAACAGCTCAGAACCATCTGTGAGCCAAAACGTATTAAAATTAAAAGACCTGCAGGATGTATCTTTAAAATATACATCAAAGAAAAGTCACACTCAGTCGCAGACAGACACAAGGTTTCACTATGCAAGGCTTGACACGGCTAACAAGGTAAGTTCTTGTGAGACAAAGGATTTCTCAACCGTGTAAACGGCTTAAAACTACGACGGTGTCAGCGCAAACCAATGTCACGGGCCTACGCACAGACAGGCGGATACGCATGAAGAGATTTATGATGGCTATACTGTCACACTTGGGGTGACTCTGCACCTATCAGTCGCCAGAAAAGCTTTGTTTGCGGGAGCAGCAGAAAACAACCTAACAAACTGACTGGTCCGTATATATGATGACTAACCAGGATACAAAACAGTAAAGTTGTATGAGTAACAAAAAAACTATAAATTCGAATGACTCAGTCGGTGCAGTCTCTCAAATGCCTGGCTGACATCGACGTCAGTGATGTCAAAATGTCAAAAGTGATAGATCTCTGGCGACGTTTTGTTTTTTCCTGGTGTCTACACTCACGAACACCTCTCAAATCCACTCCCATACAGACAACTAACACCTTTACGGAAACCGAACACTAGGCGGGGTGCCAGTGGGCGATGCAGGCTCCAAAAATATTGTTCCTCCATTATTATGCAGCCCGAAACGCAACCCATTTTGAATTCTGCTGACACCTTGCCTGTTTGGACTTAATAACTTTGACATTCTGGTCGGAAATGCACGGTGTCTGTTGCACATGGCAGAGAACACAATCCCTTGTTATTTTTCGCTGACAGTGAGGTCGAAGACATGATTCAGTCTGGCATTCTGGTCGGAAATATATTATGCAAGGGATAGTGGTTGCATCTGGCATTCAAATGTCAAAGAAGTGATGACGAAAATTGTAGGGAAGGGGACTGAGGAGGCGGGGAGAGTGTGTGGGATTTGGAGGCAATGAGAGAGACGAAGTGTGTGTGTGTGTGTGTGTGTGTGTGTGTGTGTGTGTGTGTGTGTGTGTGTGTGTGTGTGTGTGTGAGCGCGCGCAATTTCCTGTTATTCTAAACAAAACGGAGCGTTTATAACCCCCGTGGTGTTGTAACTAAGACCATACGTGCAAGGAACCCTCAGTGGGTTTAGACTGAAGTCAAGCACCCAAGAACACGGACCTGACAGCGACTATCCAGTGCTTGTGAAAGAAATGTCAAAAGGCCAAGTATTTCTGCTCAACTGGACCTGATTTGGGACGTAGAATCGCGGTATAACTGGGGTGATCTGCCACGAGCTGACGATATTCCGCGGAACGGGAAGAGGTGAGCAGATCAGATGGTAGCTGCGAACTTCGCCCTCATTCCTTTTCGCCCACACGTCGCCACTGTCGTCCATAAGTTTCGCAAAATTTTTACGAGACCTTTTGGGCAATAATGTGTTTTGTTGTTGCTGCTTTTCTCCGCTAATATCCCCTGTCCACTTTTAAAGTGTTTCAACTTTCGAACTCAACTCCTCCAATTGATACTGCCTTTTGCAATGATACCCTAAACTGATACCCTAAACTTTCACTTTTAAACTTTTGGGTCAAGCAACCAGAGCCATTAATACACTACGGGCATATACTCGAGAGCTGGATCACTGGACACGTAAAGGATAATCATAATCAGACGCGGCCGTTGGTTCGATGAGCTGACGTCCCATGCCACCACGTAAAAGGCTGATATCATTACGAGAGACGGGATTAAAAAAAAAAAAAAAAAATGTCGTCAAAAATTCTGGGCTCGAGCTTGGCTTACGACCCGAGCAAAAACAGGCAAACAGTTTGGCCACTCCGCCGGACTCCCAAGAAAAAAAATTCGCTAGGCTATTAAGAATTCTCCGCGAGCACAAACGTGTCACATCGTCTCCATGTAAAGATTTTTTCCTGCGACCCGAGCCGTTAGACACGCCTCAAGGCAGACAGTTACTGGCGCGAGATCCGCTGTCCCAAAGACGACGCCGCATTTATCGCGTGTGGCAAATTTACGGCGTGCTTGACTCGAACTGACCTAACATGAGATGCCCAGCGATTGTCGTTAGAGTTCCCGCTGTAAATGACAGGACACTGCAATATAATCTTCCTACCTCCCACCGAGGAAACATAAGGACCGCTTTACAGGCAAAGGCTGAAGATTCGCTTAAGTCACAGGTCAAGAAGGGGAGAGGGGCACACGAGAGAGAGAGAGAGAGAGAGAGAGAGAAAGTTTCTTGCTTGCTCGGGGATTTGACGTCCTTGTCAGCTACATACGCTTGATATCAAACTACAGAATGCTGGACACCGAGGAAATGCCAGCCCAAAAACTCTGGCTCCCAAACGGAAATCGAACACGGTGTCATCGTTCCAAACCCACTGAGACGCTGAAACGTGGATGTCGGCCCTTAGTTGCAGAAAATGAACGATTTATTAGTCGGCAATACGGCAGAATTTAACAAACAGTGCCATGGCCGCATATGCTGTGATACCACAACAATTTCGCGTAGACACAGCCTCCTTCCCCGCGATGATATAATTTTGTGGTTCATGTACTGGAGGAGCAAATTCCGTACATGACCGTCTGTCCACTCTCTGCAGCTGACCATTATTTCGCGAAGACGAGTGTCTGAGACTGGGAATATTTCCGACGCGGAGTCCTCATGCCAGTGTTCCATTGGCCGTGTCACAGTCCCATCAGGTCGGCATCCACTCGTGTCACAGTAAGACAGCACGTGCAGCTTTCTCCCCCATCAACTTCAGGGGGGTAAGTCAGGAAGGCGGAGTTTATCCGGTGCTACTAAAATTCGACAGCCCTGACGAAGAATCCTCACTAACAATTGCTCTCAGGTAAAGCAACACAGAACAGGTCAGGAACAAAGCCAAAAATCTACCCTCAACCATGACGTAACTTGCCGGCTGTCCCTAACCCGTGATGTGCAGCCGAGAGCACGTGATTTTTCGGCTTCGTCCCAATACTGAGAATATAAGCATGCGCCTGTCTTTTCAATGTAATACTGTTTCAGATCGTTTACTGCCGATTTCCTTCACACAGAGACACCAAAATCCAGTAAAAAGTAGCAGCAAGTGTTTCCATTTTAACTCTTTGACGACGAAGCACAATTTCTAACACGCGATTTCCTATAGGAAATCGCGTGTTAGAAATTGTGCTTCGTCGTCAAAGAGTTAAAATGCGAGTAGCACTTTCGGAAACCCTTCTTGCGTTTCGGTCGGTCTGTATGAAAGACAGGACCCGTTTATCACGACCAGAAAACAGTTTTCACTAACACATTACTACAACGTAAAGAGTGTGCATGCTCGAACACACGTTTCGTCTACATCAGTGATCGCCTTGAAAACTTTTGAATCGAGTTAGCAGCAGAAAGCAACTCGCCATCTTGACTGATCCCCGTACATCTACTTGCACGTGTCTTCCAACACTCCTTCACTCTCGGGCATCTTCTGAGCGATCTGGCACTCGCATCATAACTTAATACATATGTCTCTTGCTACACAGAAGGTCCAAGGAGCTTGGACACTGGTCAATTCCTAATGGGGGGGGGGGGGCACACATGTTGCAAGGCCGAGAATGTTGTGCTTGACACTTCTTGTCGTGGACGAGCTATTCTGCTGGCCAACTTTGCCAAAACTGATCTTGCACAGACTAAACAAAAACCTACCGACATGTGTATGCATGGATGTTCAGACATGAATACCTTTATTGATACACGCGCCTTGTGCAGAACAAATGGGCCACCGAGTTTTGGCAGACGTCGAAAGGGGAACGTGTTGCGGTCTACGGGTCTGATAGTGAAAGTGCAACTGTAACAGAACAGTATGACTGGCTTTCCTTTTTGAAACGCTCGAGGCGCCGCAGGACTGGAGGACGAAGCAAAGAAAGCCTGCTGCTTCTAAGCGCTGTACTACTTACTTGATCCTGTGCAAATCTCCACCCTGCTCTGTATGTACGTCGAAAGGCTGTAAAGACTGCCGTCTTTTGTGCAACTTACCGTGATTTTGTTTACTATTTTTCCACTCCTGTTAGCAGTTCTGTTACTGTTTTCCACTGCAAAGTCACGGTTTTCTTCGAAAGATGCACCGGCTGATGCCGGCGGGGTTTTCACTTTTCAGCGTGCACACTGTGTGTGTGTGTGTGTGTGTGTGTGTGTGTGTGTGTGTGTGTGTGTGTGTGTGTGTGTGCACGCGCGCGCGCGAAAGCGAGACTGGAGGCCGAAAATAGGTCTCTACGTCGTGTGGAAGCCGGCGTGCTTTCAAATCAGCAGAAAACATCAGAAACAACCCAGACAAATCAAGCGAGCTCGGTAGATATTTCGGAACGTAGATATCGGCCTCCTGGGAACAGCGGAAGCCAAACAAATGAGAGATGGTAAAACCAGAAGAGAGCATAGCTGTACAGAAACGGAATCGAAGTGACGACATATTTTGCTTACACTGGCAAAATGTCAGTCGGCACATACGGATACATCTTGCGCGCTGCGACTGCAAACCAGTCAAGAGAGAAAGCCACAAATCCATACCTCCATTTCAGAACTGACTTAGACCGGCGGAAAAACAAACAAACAAACAAACAAACAAAAAAACCCGATGTGTTCTCTGGTGTGCAGCATGCAGGTGGCTACCGCAGTTTTGAGTTGGACTATTCGGGTTGAGTTCTGACCTGCCTGGAGTGATTGGGAGTTTAGCGTCCTTGTCCACCACATACGGGTGATACCAAACACGGGGCAACGACGAAAAAGCCAGCACAAATATTTGGCCCCAGCCTGGATTCGAACTCACGACCCGAGCATTAGAAGTCCAACGCTCTACCATTCGGCCACCCCGGCTCCCCTCAGACATTTTGAAGTTCTTCCGAGCACTGACAGACACTTGGAGCATAACGTTGCAAAAGTTCAGTTTAAGGTTCAAGATGGCGGCTCCGCTGCGCTCGGAAAAGCTCATACGCGCTCCACCCGTTCTATCAGAAATCACCGCAGCGTTGTCTTTGAGACTGTTTGCAAAGAGTTCAGTCTAACACCCTCCTCCTTGGTTTCTGAACACTGAAAAGTTGGTTGGTTGGGTTGGTAGGTTGGCTGATAAGACGTTCAACGCCCTATTCCACTGTGTCAGGTAACAGTTCAATCTTCAGCTCGAAAAATCTACCTCAAACCTAAAGTGGCGTACGTGCTGTCCCTAACCCGTGCTGTGTGTCAGACAGCACGTGATTTTACGGGCTGAACTGTACTCTGGTAAGGGTAATACTGGTAAGGATCAAGAACGGACCAAGTGGTGTGACGAGGAAAAAGCCGCTTGCGAACTTTCTTCTTAGGCCAGGACTCGAACGCACGGCCTATGCTTTGAGAGTCCAACGCACTACGGGAAGCCGGAATGGCCGAATGGTAGAGCGTTGGACTCTAAATGCTCGGGTCGTGAGTTCGAATCCTGGCCGGGGTCAAATAATTATTTGTGCTGGCCTTTTTTCCCGTTGCCCCGTCTTTGATATCACCCTTACGTGGTGGAAAATGACGTTAATCTTCCAAACACCCACCCCCACCCGTTCAACGCACTACCTGAACCGGTTCGCCTAACCCGGGTCTCCGGCAAAATAAAAAGAAAGAAAAAAGATCACTTAATACGAGCCGCCAGTTCTGACTGACAGGCTCCAAACTGAAACAGCCCATGCATACAATAAAACCGATTTTTTTTTCTGAAGGCACAGCCTTTTACCATGCGGATTAAAAGAAAAGATTTACAGCAAAAGCAAAGAGGCGTATTCAAAAAATGAACTAACACAGGACAGGGAGGGCAAAATTGAATATCCGTGACATTTTCATGAAAAAAAACTAAGACAATGCTGGCTGAAACAACTCTATGAACGGGCACGGCCGTCAGAGGTAAATATTTTCTCGTTCAAAGAACGCAGAGAGACGGATCGAAGAAAGGAAGGCAAAACGAAGGAGAAAAACATGGCGAGGGAGAAAAAAAAATCTTTGACGAGACAAAGAGTCAGACGCCTCCACTTCTTCTCTCGCACCCTTGTGTTATCGGGAGGGCAATCTGGCCTAAATGTCGACCGCTAAACACTTCTCCGGCGGTATTTGCCGATCCTAGTCGAAGAGATTGACCAATCCCTGTGGTTTCTGTTTTCTTATCTCTGACAATGTTCGACTGGCTCACCACTGTTTTTGCTCCCATCAAAAACAAACAACAACGTCGCCCTCACAGCCCCCCAGGGAGGATAGGAAATTGGAAACACGAACATTGGGGGAGAGGGGGGGGGAGCAGAGGTGAGGAGGGGGTAGGGACGCCGTTGCCGTTAGAGCAGCACACATCAGAAAGGTGGAGACAACTTCTTGTAAAATTACAATTCATTTCTCTATCTCTTACCAGCTGTCATTTTTGATCGCATCTCTTTGTTGGTGTTGTTGTTTTTGCTAGCGAAAAGTAAATATCAGCAATAATGGACGATATCACGACAACATCTGGGGGACCGGGGTGGGCGGGGGAGGGGGGAGGGGGAGAAGAAGAACTGAGCAGGTGAAAAAGTGAATCCGTCGTTTTGGACAGAAGCACTTGCTCTTTTAAAGTTTGCATAACACGGAAACTGTCAGGTTAAAGATTATGTACCCATGCTTCCCACCACAACCATCCCGGTTCACTTCAGAGAAAACCCACGATCGCACGCGACTAGCAGACATTTAGCACAGGCTGTGACCGATTATGATTGATGAACCGCGGAAAAGATGAAACATTAACGAGAACAAGTACACACGATATCGGTGTACACTGGGTGTACTCACAAATTTTTGACGGCAATGTCTGACTCACCCTATCAGATCAAAGATGCTTCGTGATCCACCTGGCTCTGAGACGGAAGAGAAAACATGATGTATACTGAATGAAACCTAGTCACAAAGGTCTGGCGTCCCTTTACATAATGTTCGTCACTGTCTACTTCCTGCTTTTGACAGAAGTATCATAAAACCATCGGAGACATGATACGTGTAATGAAAGAAATAGAATTATTCACAAGGGTCTGGTGTCTCTTTAACGTTTGCAAAATACAGTTCACGTTTATTACAGTAGTATTGGGAAACCACCAAGGACAAGTAGTCAGTGCCACACTGAAGCAACAAAAGACGGAGTTGGTGTCTGTGCAGTCAGTAATGACTTGTGTAACTGTCGGCAAAATGTCAGGAACTGACTGTCTCCAACGACTGTCGTGCTTGTATTCTGACAAACTGGACTCTTTTGACAAGAACACGCATGAAAGGAGTAAGATTAGCATACAAGAGAACAAAGAAAAAGTACACGGGAATATTTTTGGTACGACAATGTTTTTCCTTTGCGTATGTCTTCTCTCTGTCCTTTTCTATGACAAGCCTAATCCTCAATGACTATCTGTACACAGAACTACAACACGAACACGAACGTACATACACGTCTATTCAGTTGGTAAGGCGAGTGAGTGTTCTTGCTGTCTGATACCATTGTCAGAAAAATTAATGGCAAGAAACATTGCTCTCATATGCACCGAGACTGGAAGAATCGTATTTCTTGTACTCTACAATTAAGGCCAACATCGGTCTGTTACGAAACTACGTATAAAACCACACGTTAGTGATATTTCTTACACCTGGCGCCAGCTTGTTTGTGTGTTAAGTGTATCATGACAGATATCAGTGGTTATAAGTTTCCGACCAATCTGAAATGGAGTGAAGCCATCTAAAACAGCATGACTGAGATGACTTATAAGCAGAATACTCGAGAGGAAAAGGTGCAATTTAGTTTGGAATCACTGCGTGACTGGGTTTAATTTGAAAGAGGTTTGCCAACACCCCCATCCCGACCCCTGCCTCTGTTTCCACCATCACTGGTGGTCGAAACCGCAAGACCCGTCTGGCACCAAACTTAACGTTCTTCCAGACACCGACAAACACCTGGCTCTGCAAATACCTCGCCCCCAGCATCCCTCCCCCCCCCCACCCCTTTCCTCCCCACCGACCCCTCCTCCTTCCACAATTCACCACACCTGGACACATCCCAACCCCATAGTGCACCTCAAGCACCAACACGTGCTGCTCGTCTCGCCCGGAGAGGTCATGCTACTTTGATCTTTGCGCTGCCGCTGGAGTGTGTTTGTCCACTGACCGCGAACCACCCGGCCGGTGAGGGGAGAGGTTGTCTGGAATTCCTGGCGGTTAACGGGACGCGTGCTCTTGGCAATTGTCTTGTCAGCGGTCATTTGTTTGTTGTCCGACACAGGGATGTTTCCTCCGCAGGGTGATTTCGTCATCGTGGTGGAGTATGCGAAACAGCTAGCCGGGTATTGGCCAGTCCCAGAGACTTCACAAACGTGACGCCACGAAAGTACTTTAGAAGTTGGGGACTGACTGAGCACTACAGAATGAGTTCGGATGTGCACAGGTGTTGTGCCTAACTGGGGATGCCCGTACACTGAGAAGCCACATCATCATGTCTCATGAACGTTTGGGCAGGCTGCTTGTTGTGTGCAGTGCAGTGCAGTGTGTGTGTGTGTGTGTGTGTGTGTGTGTGTGTGTGTGTGTGTGTGTGTGTGTGTGTGTGCGCGCGCGCGCGCCACTGAGTAAACACGCCACGAGCCTCAGACTGACCCCCATATCGTCAATGTTCAAGACTGATGCTCTGTCAAGAAAAGACGCAGAAGGGTCAGTGCCAACCATTACAAAAGCCCTCCTGTGAACCACACCTCCAAAAGAAAATCAACAGCACCGACTCAAAATACACATGGTAGGGAACTTACGGACTTATCTCAACTATCCCAGTATTGCAGCCAGTAGAAATACGGTCTGGAAAGAAACACAAGTCGTTTACCCAGACGCCTCGTTTCGATCTATCTGATGCGGTCCAAATAAACCAATAACGGCACTTGATACAGCAACCAATCAACATGCGATACTCTGACAGGTCTCACAGGCCCTTACTGCCAAATCTGCCCGAATTAGTAGAAACACGATGCCGTCTCAACAAACCGTATGTCCGGCACAGCAAGAGATAGTTCTGATCAGATCTCTTCTCGGTTCGCTGTTTCAAGCAGGTATGTTACAGATTCGTGGTGAGTCAATGACTTGCCATCTGATTACCCCACTTACAACTTGCGTAATCCATGACGCTGTTAATTCCGCTGGGTTGAGTTTAAACAATGACAGCTCGTTTACATGCATATGTGTGTGTGTGTGTGTGTGTGTGTGTGTGTGTGTGTGTGTGTGTGCGTGTGTGCGTGTGTGTGAGAGAGAGAGAGAGAGTTTTTACATGTATGACTCAGGATGGACAACCATCAGGGGGCAAAGTGGCAAAACTGACCACACACTTCCACCACCAGCTGTCAAAACAGTCCAACTCCAAAGGGTTTCTATTGTTATAATGGACGGGGAATCCCCTGTCTCCGGTTTGCTATTGGTTTTGGTGGCGGGGGGGGGGGGGGGGGGGGTTCTGCACTGTCCATCCAATGGCGGCCGTGTGGTCTGCGGGTGTTCTTACTGCAAAAATGTTTGTGGACATTCTGGCTCCATCCGTCCTTGCATATGGTCAGTGAAAACTCAACCCGGCCACAAAGTTACCGGTTTGCTATGATTTGCACTGAATGGGATAGCGAGGGGTCTTTGCTCTGTCCATCCCCTGGCTACCGTGTGGTCCATGAAATGTTTGTGTTACGGTAACGTGTGTGTTTGTGGACGTAGTGGTTGCTTGTTGTCAGAGACTGTGCAAATCCAACACTAAAATGGCCACAGGACAGGAGTATTGTCTTTAACGCTGGGAGGTTCTTTTCCTTCTGTTCGTTCTTCAGCAAGTTGTGTGTGGTCTCTTGAGTTAGACCTAAGAACTCTCTCACTCGGACTCACCCGCGATGGCCCAATGGATTCCTAACGTGACTCTGGGACATGTGCACGACTATTTTACGCCGAGTGCCAGCAACTGTACATGAGTGCCATCTAGCCAGTTGGTCCATTGACACACTGAGACATACCGATGACCACTGGCGGTCATGCCTACTTCATCTGCGTGCACAAAGATTTATCGTCTCCATACAGTAATGGCTGTAGACTTGTTTGGGTTTTTTTTTTTTTTTGTTTGTTCCCAGAATCTTCGCCAACTCCGCCGGTGGTATTCTTCTCAGTTTGTGGGTGAAATCCAAAACGCCTCGGAAGCGGCTGAGAATTTTCTTTTATGCATTATAAGAGGATAAGGGTGACGGTATGGTGCTGCTGCTATGGAGGACCACACAGACCCTTTCTTGGTCTAAGAATGTCCAGTGGAGTTCAGTCTAAGTGGAGTGGGCGTTGAGGACCATGTCTGCCTTCGTTTCAATGCCCGGTGAATCCTCACAGCAAATGCAGACAGGATCAGGAAACCAGACGAACCCCAGGGAGTCTAGCCACCGTCTGTCTCTAACATGCAGTCTTTTACAGTCTCAGCGACTCTCTAAGAGTTTCTCATGCCGCACACCACAGCTTGGATGTTCTACCTGCTATCAAGATGGGCAGCTGATCACGCCCAAGTCTCGAGTGGCCTGTAAGTGGCATGGGTGGAGAGGATTTCAGTCCTCAAAGTCTCGATTCTCCTCGATACGGGACGACCCAGGGGAGGGGCTCCTTACTGGGTGTTGACATTAATCAGCGTCAACAAGCGAACACCTGCAAAACCCATTACTTCTAAACCTCGATAAGAACGGTCGTGCTTTCAACGGCTTCCGAAAGAGGTAAAAGTCTTGTTTTGTTCGCAAAATCCACGTTTTTACGCCCCAAAACACAACACATCGTAAACCCAATTATTTTGACACAATCTTACTAAACATGCCAGCAAGGGAATGTTATGCTCCAGCGAACAATCCCAAAACTTAGGATTTCAGTCATGTGATGATGTAGAGGCACGATTGACAATTACTTGAAGTTTCAACCCAGAACACATTGTCAGCATCTGGATAACTAGATCAGTAAGAACACATGCCAACGGTTTGCGGCAGCGGGTGGACGGAACATTGAATAACGAACGGTCAATGACAGGAAACCGGAACGGATATAGTGAAGGAAGCTTTACCATTGCCTATGACTGACGTACTGAGGAATTTAATGTTAAACGAGTTCAGTCAGTTTTTGTATATATTGCTGCCAACATCATTACAGACTCGCGTAAAATGACGGACTGACAAGAAAACAAAACAGAATATGAGGGGATGAGGATAGAAGGTTTTGGGGGAGGGTAGTTTGGGAATAAGGATATTAAGGGAGCACTGGGAGGGCTTTGATTACGGTTCTGTAAGATACTGCTCCACTACGTAGCACAACAACCACCCACAAAATCCCGACAACCATTAATCAACATATGTCTAGCATCCAGCCACATGCAAAGTGCTCACTTCCACTGTCCTCATGCTTCACTCACACACAGACACACACTCATAGGGCTCCTAACGCTCGCATCAGACGCTTGTCTTCACACAGCCTTGTTAGCGGAGATAAATTAGCGGATCAAAAGCCCCCCCTTCCATCGTCCTGTCTAAGCATCTTAAGCACTCCGCGTCAACCCTACGTTCCGCAGTCCTCGGCGGTCACTTAAACACCATTCACATTAAGTATTCAGCATGTGGCCCTGTTTCCATACGAGCAGGATCTAACCGCCGGCTTGCAAACCATCTATTGTGGCTGGAGACTGACTTTCGTGGGTCTTTGATCCCTGCTGGGGGTAGGGGGGAAATGGGGGGAAACGGAGCGATCACGTGGCTTGAAAGGTCACGGTTCATAGAGCAGGTGTACACTACGGTATCTGGTGAAATGTTTTTCTCCACCTTTTTTTTCTGATCACCGATTACAGGCCAATCTTCCGACATTTCTCAGTGGCCGGCACACAAATCAGTCGTTCGGTATTGTTTTGTTGGGGTCTGACATCGGGAGGTGTCAGAGGGTGGGGTGGGTGTTTGCGAGTTTAACGTCCTTTTCCACCACATACGGGTGATATCAAAGACGCGGAAACGATGAAAAAGCCAGCACAAATATTCGGCCCCAGCCGGGATACGAACTCACGACCCGAGCATTAGAAGTCCAGCGCTCTACCATTCGGCCACCCCGGCTCCCCCGGGGTGTGTCAGAGCCTTTATAGTTGTACGTGTCAATAGTCCTGCGGTCGATAGTGTTACGGCGTACCGATTGTCCGACGACTTTACGCATTTTGGATCGACAGTCCGATTTTTTTGTAGTCCTACGCTCGATAGTCCAGTACGTGTCGATAGTCCTTCACTTACTCAAAGTCTCGTCAGTCCTACGTGTCGATAGTCCTGCTGGAAAAAAATCAAAGGAGCTTAGGACTATCGACATGTAAGACTGTCAGCACATCGGCTCTGTGTGTGTGTGTGTGTGTGTGTGTGTGTGTGTGTGTGTGTGTGTGTGTGTGTGTGTGTGTGTGTGTGTGTGTATGTGAGAGAGAGAGAGAGAGAGAGAGAGAGAGAGAGAGAGAGAGAGTACACTGATTTACTGCTTGTAAGCTAGCTTGAGTCGATCCGAAACGCACATTGCGCTGATGGCTTCTGGCGAACAGATCTTCCTCCAGTATCCTTCTCCAGGAAAACGGCAACCAAAAGACAACTGCAGATATAGGGGAAACAACTGCTGGAGAAAAAGGTCGAAACGAAACTGCAGGCAAGCCACAGGATTGTTAGGTTCCAGGCCTGAAGGGGAGCAGGGTGGGTGGGTGTTTGGGGGTTTAACGTCCTTTTCCACCACATAGGGTGATATCAAAGACGGGGCAACGATGAAAAAGCCAGCACAAATGTTTGGCCCCAGCCGGGATCGAACTCACGACCCGAGCATTAGAAGTCCAACGCTCTACCATTCGACCATCCCGGCTACCCTGAAGGGGAGCAGCCGGGATAACCGAATGGTAGAGCGTGGAAAACAGAAATACTATCACACGCACCAGAGTGAATAGCAGGGTGGAGGCTGGCACATAAAGTAGCGCTTATCGGCAGCAGGCTTTCACTGCTTCGTCCTCCAGCCCTGCGGCGCCATGAGCATCTCAGTAGAGATGGATACGTGCGCCGAGGAGAAGTCTACCATACCATACCATACCATACCATACCATATCATACCATACCATACCATAGAGCGTTGGACTTTCAATGCTCGGGACGTTAAACTCCAACCCCCCCCCCCCCCCCCCCCCAGGCCCGCAGGTATCGAGTAACTGAAAAGACTAGCATACTAATCTGACCGGCTACAAATCAACTTGTTCGTTTAGTAAAGTGCATGTGATTGCCCAGCAAATTTCGCAGTAGCGTTTCCTCTCAGCCCGAAGGAATGAATACTGAAAGATCAAGTGAAAGATCATGATTGGTTTATTATTGGGGGTGGAACGGGGAGGACCCTTTTCCACCACAGTGTTCGAGGGCGATGTTGAACACTGGGGAACGTTGATAAAGCAAATAACGGCTCCCATGCTGCCGGGATTCGAACTCACGCTCTAGCAGGTCGTCGGATTAGAGTTCCCAAGAAGTGGCTCATGATCATGACTGATGATACACGTGCTCCACCCAGGTTCGTCCGAAAGACGGTCATTTCTGGTCATTACCCATCTCATCAATCTGCATTACTCGCGTCTCTTCCGCCATTGCGTCAGAGAGACGCTCGATCAGTTAGCGTCGCTTCCGGCACGTGCGCAATGCACACACTGAAACCCTCCTTCTCCGCAGGGACGCAAGCCAACCCCCCCCCCCCCCCCCCACTGACAAATCGCCTGAGATGACCCTAACATGGCGACGAGAAGGGTCAAGACGAGGTCACGGCCATCAAACCGCCAGGCTGTCCTGTCCGAGTGTCCACTGCTGTGTGTGAGTGTCCGTCCTGACAGCCAACAGGCCATAATGACTGCTGTGTCCACCTCCAGGGGGAGCCAGTGACAGCGACATGGATCTAATGATAGCGACGTGGTCTTGTATCTGTCGCACAAGCAGCTGATGCCATAGCTGGTCCCCGCGGGACCGACCGACAGACACAGCCACAAGGTGGCGCTAGGGTGCATCTTCAAAGGACACGCATGATAAAGCCGTAAAACGAACTGACAGAAGGACATAAGGTGGGAAACACTGGAGTAGTTTGATCGTCGTGCTCGTCAAAACCTCACGGTCGTTTGCTGGTTTGTGGGGAAACGGTCTCGTGTATGTCGCACAACCAGCTAATGCTGTGGGTAGTTGTTCGAAACTACCGCGACAGTTTTCAAAGGACAAGCACAACAGCCGCGGACAAACGAACCGACGAAAGGACATAACGTTGGCGGGAACACTAGAGTAGATTGATCGCCATGCTCTCGCAAAACCTAAAACGAACTGACACCAGGACATCACGCTGGGGACACTAGAGCGAAGTTGCGTGATTGTCATGCTTGCAAAACCTAAAGTGAACTGAGAAGAGGACATAATGCTGGGATAACTAGAGTATAGTGGCTTCCCCGTTGATCGTCATGCTTGCGAAACCTAAAGCGATCTGACAAAAGGACATGCCGGCGTTGGGAACACTAGATGCTTCAGTTGCTTGATTGTCATGCTTGCAAAACCTATGTGTCGTGTGTATTTGCTGGACACCTTCGAAGAGTTACAGGCGCAAGGACACAAACTGACCGTGGGGTCACGTTTGGTGTGTGTTTGGTGTACCCTGTTTGGGAAGTGTGCTAGTCTGTAGTGATTTTTGCTGTCTCGAAAAAGCGTGATTTTCGTGATTTTTGTGTTATGTAGGTCAAGATGCATGGCAGGCGGTCACAAAAAGAGGCAAGCTGCCAGTGAAGCTGGGATTTTTTGCACAGAGGTGGGACACAAGTGAGGCAAGCGGATTGGTGTTAACTGCCTGTCTGGCCTAAAGAGAAAGTAGACGTGCATTACTCTAGTGAGGCCTGAGCGAAAAGGAGAAACTGAAATTTTTTAAACCCCTGTCAGGTGCGTGCCTTTGAATGGTCTGTTCATGGTAGTAATTGTTTCTAGCTTGAAGCATTTTTAGGGGTGGCTATGATGCCTGCGGCTAATAGGGAATACATAGGCATTTTGAGGCCCTGTGTATTTTGTGTCCTTCGCCCACAGCGCACGTACGGAGCCGCTTATGCGGCATAATTTAGTCTTTGACCTAAAGCCACGAAGCATCTGTAGGTTCAGTTGAAGTGACCAGTGACAGAGGGCACTGGACACAACACTTCTATACAACCTTTGTTATTTACATACGCGCTCAATCAAAGTGTGACAGACGAACAATTTGTGTGACAAGTGGTGACTCTCGTGATGGCCGCTGAACAAATAGTGTGACCATCGTGAATGACATGCGGTTTGGGACGTTTCTTTTGAAGTCGACTGGCGAAAAAAAAAGAAAAAAAAAAGAAGCTATGGTGCAAGTGTCTTTCTGTTCAGAGACAGGGGGTAGAAGGGCCGACGAAAACTTTTATTTTTGAAAAGGTTTTTTGGAACATGAGACTTACCTCATTAGCAGTTTAAATTATCACTGAGCCACCAAGCCTCCCTTTCTCCCTCGCACACACACACACACACACACACACACACACACACACACACACACACACACACACACACACACACACACACAATCATAACCTAGGATTTGACGGAATGCGCCGCGACAGTAGGGGGTGGGGTGTGTGAAAGTTTAACGTCCTTTTCCACCGCGTAGGAGTATGGGAATGCGCCGCGATACAACTGAAACAAGAGCACACGACACAGACTGCTCCCTACGTCCTATATTTCCAGGGTGGTCCTATATATATATCGCAACAACAATAACCTTCACCACCTTATCAAGCCATGTTTCCCGCGACATCTCTTGTTGGCCAACACCATAAAACAAGACACAGGCTCTTGTACAGGGCGAGCGAGTTCCACGTGTAATGTATCGCTTTCCGATTCGCCCACAACCCTTAACAATATACATCCACTTAACACAGACTAGCAACAATCCCTTTGCGGTTTCGGATTGCGCCACTTCAAGACAGGAAAAGGGCACACAATTAAACCGCACCTTACTCACTCTGTGTGTGGGAAAATTCTGCTGTGTTGGTTATTCCAAAAGCAGTGTTGGGTTTCCGTGGTTGTAGTGAAGATAAGACATCCCTAATTTGCTTCGGTTTGCAGCTAAAACAAACTTGAAGATACGCTGTTGCCGTGGTTCTAGAGAAGATAAGTCATCTCTAAATTACTTCTTTTGCATCTAAAATAAATTCAAAAACACACTGAGAAGACATTCTGTAACCACGAAACCCACATGCTGTTAACTTAAAAAAAGAAAGAAAAAAAATTGCAGATTTGCAGCTGCCTCTGGTTTCGTATTTGAAACCCAGCTGGGGCCAAATATTTGTGCTGGCCTTTTTCTCGTTGCCCGCCCGGCCAGGCTTTGACATCACCCATATCTGGTGGAAAAGGCCGTTAAACCCTCAAACCGCCCCCCCCCCTCTCCCCCCCCCCCACACACACACTGGAAATGCGCTTCACGCTGCATGCTCAACAGAAACGGAACATGAATTTAAACTGATGTACCCCGGCAAAAATACGCCCCCAAAAGTTCTGGAGGTGAAGTCTGGCGTACAAAAAAATGCACGGGAACGCCAACAACTTTCATTAAGTTTCGCACAAACCACAAACATGTCACAAGCCGCCAGGCCGCGTCATGAACTTGTACCAAGAAACGTCAGCATTGCTGAATTGAAAATGAACAGCAAGTGAAAATTCATGTGGGAAAGTTCTCTTGGCCTGTACTATTTATGTCATGAGTGTGCGCTATAAAACTGTCATACTTATAAAAAGGTTAATCCTCCTTTCCACATAAATGACATTAAGATGTCTGTGTAAATGCCATGTGTGCCACTCGCCCCCCCCCCTCCCCCCCCCCCTCCCCAACAAAAAAAATGAATAAAGGGTTAGAAATCCCCCCCTTCCCCCCACCCCTTAAAGTTTACTTTGATTTGTGAAAACTAAATGGACAGCTAAACTTGCTTTCATTTGGATGCTAAGCACAACTTATAAACTAAAATGCCATGCAAATTTATGGAAATACGTACCTATGTCTGTGAAACAAAGAGTACCAAAGAAAGCAACCATGAGTGAAAAATACTCTGCCGTCCTAAAAAGAAAAACAATATTTAAAAAGGCCTAAACTTTATAGTCTGAAAAAGCGCTTAGGCCGTTTCACCAGAAGAATCCTGATTCTGTCATAGGGTTGAGAGGCATCTGCGCAACTCGAGAGGGAATGTGATCCGGCCGAGTTTGTGTTTGTGGCCAAAGATCTGTTCACACCCGTGCCTAGTGGGCGTTTATCGCGACTGACGACAACAGCAGCATCTTGACTATCGCCAGTCTGAACAGACCTCGCTTTGTTTCAACACGTCCAGGTTCTTCACAAACAACTTGTCTTATCTGAACAGTCCTGCGCGGTTTGAAGCCGCAGCTGATATCGGCAGAAAAAAGAAACGGTTGCGCGGAATCCGACGCGTGCAAAGGCTATGCACAATGACGATGACGTCAAACGATTACCGTGGCCACAACGCACGCACGCACGCACACACACACACACACACACACACACACACACACACACACACACACAGATTCGGGGAGGGGCATGGGGGTCCGAGAGCATGTGCTTGTGTTCGGGAGACGGAATTGACGACTCTGGACTACAGCATGTACGCAAACAGACTGTGCTGAAAACTGGAAGCCATTTCAAAGCGCGGACAGCCGGCTGCCCTGCGGCGCGTATCTTCTCCACAGACCACTATTTCAATTGCCTCATAATTTTTTAGACCAACCATTCACTCAACACTGATGTGCCACAACCACGTCTGCTGAACATTATTGCTATCTTTTGGGCCGGGTTTATCCAAACGACAACAAAGTCTACAAGCATGTGGAAAAAAAGAGAGCCACGACGCAATTTCAAGCAGACGTTTTTGACGTAAACAAGCGCTCGTGTATGTCAACAAACGTCACACTCATTCCTTATTACTGCACCCGTACATAACTGATCATGTCTATCTCCCTGCAAAGGGCTTCTGGCAGAAATGCCGTATTGCGTTTGACAAATTAACTCACTCCGTGCTATAGTCCCCATCTGGGGCCCTCACGTTTACAACGCTTGCCTGCTGAGGTCCCATACAGGGCCGGTTCGCAAACTTCCTAATCTTATTCTCAGTCGGTCATGACATCAGAGACTACGAAACTAAATACAAAGCTAGCAAAACGGTTTATTTGTGGTCAAAGCGATGCGATTTCTGTTAGTACGAGAATCGTATCAGTGCTACTGTCATGGTCGTTATACTGCTGGATAGTTTTGAAGCTCACTGGCTCCGCTGTCTCTTGTACTATATGGCGTCGTCTGCTCCACGTGGTGCTGGCCAGAAGTGAAACAGACAAAACCCAGGGCCCGTATGTAAAAGTCGAGGTTAATTTAACCCAAGGCCGGCTACGGGCCTAACCCAGACTAGGACAAAAGCAAAATTAAATAATAATAATAATAAAAAAAGGAAGCGAAGAAAGGAAGAAAAAAAATCCTTCTATAACGGCTTAGGCACCTTGCTGGAATGGGCCCGCTTCTTGGTTTAAAGCAAAAAACAACAGAAAATTTAACGCTAGAGTCAGTTTAGTTCGAGGTTAGACTCTAGCCCGGGGCTAAAAGCCCTAACCTCGACTTTTACATACGGGCCCAGGCGATACTCGCGCCAAGAACTGCCTTTCTTCAGTTGTGTCACAATGTTTCAAGCTTGTATCTCTGTATTAGATTTGGGAATAACTTTTCCCCCAACGTGGCCAAACAGCGAGCACACAGGTTGAGTCATGCCGGACAAAAACTCGTAGAGAGACTGAGCCACTTCGTAAATTTATCCAGCGCAGTACAAAGACCAAGTACGTCTTGCATGGAACACACAAAAACATCTCTAAGCTCAATCTCTGACCCAATACACACAAAAAAATGACAGCAAACGATAAGTACCAGGCGAGCAACGACGCCTATTATTAGTGAGACTTAGTAGGGCTTCGTACGGAGAACTTCGTTGAGCAGCGTAACCCACTTGCATGTAAAGTAGGCACGTTACGGGTACCATTAGCTAATCGCAGCGCGTTAGCAGCTCGCGGCCTCTGCCGTGTGAGCCTAATTTACATGTAAATGGGTTACGCTGCTCAACGAAGTCCTCCTTACGAAGTCCTACTAAATCTCACTATTAAATCGGAGAGACTGCTGTACCGGTTATTCTAGCGGACACTATCAGACCCTACACTGACTGACTAGACTCGGAGCAGAAGTCATTTATTTTCACTGCGTGTCGTATCAGTGGCAACCAACAACCGATGTGTCTGTCCCAAGTCTCATCACCGATAATGAAACGGGAATGAAGACGGAGTGGATTTTAAACAGAAGCGATAACAGGAGCGATTTTTCAGTCTAGGATAGGAGAGGTGGTACTTGGAAGGAGCTGTGAGGTGTTAATTCAATCCTTACTCACTAAGGTGGAGTAGTGGTTGACTAGAAAACAGTGCTACGAAAAGCCATGCCCCCCCCCCCCCCCCAATTATCCATTTATGCCCGAGTCTTGCTGTTGTTTTTGTTTGTGTTTTAGTTGTTTTGATTTACATGCTGTCTCTGCAGTGCTAAACATAAGAAAAGGGAACACTTCATTTTTTCTGAACAACAAAAGAACAACCAACCAGCCAACAAAACAACCAAACACGAAAAACACTTCGTATTCTTCAACCCCACACACACACACACACACACACACACACACACACACACACACACACACACACACACACACACACTGTTTGCAGATACTCTTACTGAGTGTCTCATTTTAGGGGACAACGAACACAAACGGTTGGGTTTGTCCACTTCCCTCTGCAAAAAGAATGTCTCGATAAAACCCAATAAAAACTATAATCCAAAATCAAGGTCACTTTACGTCGCACTGATAAAACAATACAAACTGACAGTGCGCTGGAGACGACGGGAGATCAGTGTCACAAACGTGCCAAGTAATTTTACAAAGTGTCAGTGTCCTAGCCAAGCCACAAGACATGTTTCTAGCGTAGCTTCTACACATGGGAGGCATACTTCTTCACAGCAGTGAGGAATTACTACTAATTTATACCCACCAGATATTCCATTTGTCCTACTAAGATGATATTCCATTTGTCCTACTAAGATGAGGGGAGCCGGGGTGGCTGAATGGTAGAGCGTTGGATTTCTAATGCTCGGGTCGTGAGTTCGTATCCCGGCTCGGGCCTGATATTTGTGCTGGCTTTTTCATCTTTGCCCCTTCCTTGTTATCACCCGTATGTGGTGGAAAAGAACGTTAAACCCCCAATACCCACCCCACCCACCCTACTAAAATGATGTTCAGTTGGTTAAAAATTGTGCAGAATTATCTGTATGTGTTTGTTATATATTATGACGATAGTTGTCATTCTTGTTGTTGCCGTGTGTTGGTGGTGGTGTTCTCGGCTGGTGCTGTTTTACGTTGAGCTGGAATACGGCCTGGAAATGCACAGAACAAAGAAGAAAAGATGTGCTGTTTCAGTTTTCCTCTTTGACCCGTTTTTTTTTTATATACATGTATATCACCCCGACGCAGTAGACAATGAAGGCCCAATAGCCGTTTCGCATCTGATCAAGCAGCGACAGATGGCCATATTTGGAGTGGGCAGGTTTCGCTCACAGCGGAACAGCCCGACCACAGAGACACGATCCTGTCCTAGACGTGTCCTGTGACGCGTATCAAAGTTACCATTAATGTGGTGTGAACTCAACCAGAATTGCCACCCTTGCAAATCACTGTTTACCTACCTAACGCGCCGTTTTGTGAACCGCTCTACCAAAACCGCGACCCCGCCTAGCCCCCAGTGATTCAAACCCGCAACCCTCCACCAAATGTCCAAGGAAGCCTGGCTGAAACCTACACACGGCAGCCTGTAGCTATTTTGAAAGAAAACACACGGTCCCGTGGCAAGGGAGTAAGCTGACGTTCGTGACATACCTGACCCCCTATGCCCTTATTGTGACAATAACGCGCCCCATTGTCGGCCGCAACCTTCACAGCCGCTCGGTAGGAAAATCTAATTCACCTGTGACTGTTCAATTGCGAGGTGGAAATCCTGCTAAATGCTTGGAGGATGAGTCGGGGTCTTTCGCGACCAAGACTAATGGCTCGACGGTAAGAGAAGTTAGTATGGGACTTCAACAGGCGATAGGCCGCTGCTGTGTGACTTCCAAAAGAGGATAGACCTCTATTGCACAACGTCCACTCCTGTTGACCTCTTCGTCCAATCCCTTCTTTTCAATCCGCTACACTTGATTGACCAGGTCGTGGGACAGTCCGTACCTAGACTGTGAGACCGTGTTGTCGTGAAATTCACCCCTTTTCCAATAAATCTCTAGCCACAGTCCTGCGTCACAGCAAAAGATGACTCAGGTAGCGGGGAGGCGGGAAGGTCATGAAGGGCAGGTGATGGATCTGTGGAGCTGGAGTTAAAAACCTTCCAAATGATCTGTCAAAGTCTTGGCCTGACAACAACATTCAGGTTATACACACTTCGTATGCTTTATTCATACACATGAAAACTGCAAGAAGGCAACGTAATAGAACATGTCTGACATTCAGGACTTGCTTATGGAAGGCTAGCTTCAACGCCGGACCACCGGCAGTGCGATAACCAATCAAAAGAGGGCGGACGGTGGGCCTGAAGATTGGTCTGCTGGTCTCGCAACCTGTGCGGTAAACACAGTGTGTGTGGGAGATCCAGTCCGACCGACGTTTCAAGACGACAAAGCGAAATAAAACACAAGGTTCAGCTTTCGGGAACAAAATGATGAAATTTGAAATACTTTGGCGAACGCTCTTTCAGGTTTGTCGCACCAACCTTATGGAACACTCTGCCCGTTCTTATATCGTAAAGTGGTAACTTCCTGTGTAGCCGGCTTGTCAGTTTCACCAGTGTACGTCTGTCTATCTTTGTAAAAATTTAATGTGCGTGAGTGTCTATGAGTGATCGGCGCTTTGAGTTTTCTTCTAAAGACATGCCCCCTACATATACCATTTATTGTCATGATGATGACGATGACGATGATGATGATGTCCAATGTAAATAAGAGAAAGAACTGAAGGACACTCTACAGAGACACTTGGAGCAAACTACAAGAGGAATGTTACGACAGGTTCGTCAGGTGCGGGAATGAAGACAGACAGAAGCCGCCTGGGAGTGTATCTGAGCTGTATCCCTGAACGAACCATAAATTCCACGCCTGGTCGCAAATGAAGATAGGAGAAAAATGCTCAGCCCGTGAGAAAGATCAAGTAAGGTCGAACCGCTGAGTATACTCGGTGCCAAAGCGACGATCTACACTCCCCCCCGTCTAACAGAACATTATGCACACGGGTTCAGTTCACATGCACGACACACTGGTGGTGAGTGCACTTAGAAGACACTGCCTCCCTCCTCTCTTTTATGCGTCTTCCTCTTGTGAAAGGTTTGAGAAGAGCGCCAGGGAGGTTTGTAGCTGGAATCAAACGCTACTAAACCTGTCTCTGTACCAACACAGTGTGCATTCTCTCGCAATAAAACAACTTGCTGTCAGTGCTGATGTTTTGGGCCGATTCAGTCTCCACAGGTGAGCAGACACTGTCTGTTTTTTAGTGCAAGTGCGTCTCAGTCCTTCGGGTTCAGTGATCGCACCGCTAGACTGTTGTTACTGTCTGACATTCTTTCTTCAATAGTCAAGATACACGCAACTTTACTGTGTCTATTATTTGCAGATGTGTTTTTGTTCTTGTTGTTATCCTTGTTTGTATGTTGTTGTTGGGTTTGTTTGTTTGTTTGTTTTTTGGTTGTTGTTTGTTTGGTTTTTGTTGTTGATGTTGGTTGTTTTTTTGTTGTTGTTGTCGTGTGTTTTTTTGTGTTTTTTTTTTTGTTTTTTTTTTTTGGGGGGGGGGGGTTGTTTTTTTGTTTGTTTTTTTGTTTGTTGTTGTTTTTTTTTTTTTTTTTTTTTTTTTTTTTTTTTTTTTTTTTGTTTTTTTTTTTTGGTTGTTGTTTTTTTTTTGTTTTTTTTGTTTTGTTTTGTTGTTTGTTGTTGTTGTGTGTTGTTTTTTTTTTTTGTTGGTTTTTTTTTTTTTTGGGGGGGGGGGGGGGTAATAAGCCAGTTATATTCTTCGGCTCGTTTGACTCCCGGGCACTTCTAGCCTCAAGCTGCATTGACCCGGGGCACTTCTAGCCTCAAGCTGCATTGACCCGGGGCACTTCTAGCCTCAAGCTGCTTAGACCGGGGGCACTTCATGTTGGGGAGTACATCGCGCGTGCCACAGTTACACCGGGAAATTTTAGCGGTTGCTGAGAATCGGCCTCAATGGGAAGGCCGTGGGTTCAAATCCAAACGGGAACAGCATTTGTACAGGCCCTTCACAAGTGCTCGCCCGTCTCTGAAATCCCCTTCGCAATGAAAGACGATTTTAAGCGTCCAAAAACCCGTTCACCATAATGTTCCTCCCAGCTGTGCATTAGCTAACTTCTGCCACATGCTTGTAATTACTGTAAGGACGTGTCCTATTCGGCCAAATGAATTTAGACGCATCCACTTCATTGCCTGAATATACGCTTTCAAACCGTTCATAATAAAACCGGTGTTCTGAAGCAAACTGACTCATCAAAAATGCCGCCTTTAACGTAAACGCTCTAGGCTGGTCCTGTCACTGGTATAGCTATATTCGTGCCCGGCAACGTGCCGCCATGCTGTAGGCTGAAATCCAGCGTGGACAGGTCTGAATTATCTTTTATATTAAATGTAAGTATTAATATAAGTATTAGATTAAGTATTTTAAACGGGCTAATTCCATCTTTGCTAAGCCAGCTTACGTTTTGGAACAGTTTCGCTCGTGAGTGCGCCCGTACGCTCGAAATACTCGTATCTTGATGATTTGGTACAGCTCTTAATGCGATACAATGTTGTTTACACTTTGCGCGTGTGGTCGAAGATTCAATTTCCATGACGGCTGTTGCACTACTGGAGCGCTGAGTGTTGTTGCCGCGTCATCGAGTAAGCTTCTGCTGGCTCAGTTCCAGCATTACAGACGCTGTCACTGTCCAGGTGTCTATGTCATGTGGTGTGTTGATAGATACCACGAAATCAGTTCAGAACGAACTGTCAGCATAAAAATGGTAGCATTAGCCCCTTTAAATAATATCGGCCAGATCTGTCATGCTGGTTTACACGTCCAAGCTGATAATAATCAAAGCAACGTTATGCATAAAGGTGTCACACTCTATGTGCCAAAAAACCCAGTATCAAAACTACCTACGTCTGGGAAAAAGTGCCCAAGCCCCTTGGAGTTGAGAAGCTAGTAGGCCTATTTTCCAAGTGAAGACAAGATAACGTGTCTAGCCTTGAATTCTGTATACCATTCGTATGCCATCTGCCAGTGGTGTATTTATATGCAAATGTATTTACCACCAAAAAAATGAAATCATGCGGGCAGGCAAGGACAGAAGGGCTAGGTTTTTTTTTAAAAAATCCGAAGTATGATAGTGTCGTTGACACCTTGAAAATTACGCTGACATACTATACACACCACTCTTCATTCAGCCGCTAACTCATTCATACTCTCGAATGTATTCCTTCCCCTTTCACCCCTCTTTCAGCTCGTGGAGACGTGACCACACATTTCGCACGCGTTAATGAGTTGAGGAAACGCTTACCAACTTAAAGTACCACCTCTAGTGTTTGTGGCTATACTAAGTAACTGTACTGTGTGCCTAGGTGTCATGGACCTGGTGCAGGCCTCAGCAAACTTAAAAGCACTCGAGCCTGTGACGTTTAAACAGTAATGGGGGGCCTAGTTCCTCAAAAGTGGTACTTCCTAGGGACTCTCGCTAAAACTGTGTCAGACGGCCAAACCACAGAGGTTTGCTAAAAAGGGGCACACAGGAACAGAGAACCAGGTCTACAGTTATCTGGAAGAACAAAAAACCTAAACAGCCAGGGATTTCATAGTTGCCTACGCCGTTTGTCCATATGATGGTGGAGATAATTTTTGAGAAGAGAACAATAATGAGATAATAATTTAACGTTGACTGCCGCCAAGCGCGTAATTTACCCGTCCTAATGCCCAGGCTATGGTTTGACATTCGAACAGCCGTAAAATTAATGTGACCCTTTCCCGCTTATTTCAGCTTGACGCATACCCACTGGGTTCCGAAGGAAACCGGCGTGGGATGGATGCGGTTAGTTTGTCTACCGTCCTTTTTAACCAAGTAAGAGTCGTGTCAAAGACTGGCCCACGAGGTAAAAGTCAGAACAAATGTTCGACTAACAGCCTGGACTGAATCGAACTCAAGACCCAAGCAATGACAGTTTAATGTTCTTCTAGTCAATCTAATTCTCGGCTCTGTATACATACAAGTAATACTGTTAAACATTACAAAAAAAGCACGCTTCCATAAACGGAAAATTCACGCAGCAATAAACGGTAAATGCACGCTGCCCTAAACTTGACGAACAAATTAAGACGCGCCAGTGCCTACTAGTACAGCAAACAGAAACAACAACAAACAAAACAACAACAACAAAGGGAAAGATAAAAAGAAAAAGGCTACAGCAATAAACAAGAAAATTTAGGTTTTCCAGTGCCTGCAGCTGGCAGGAAAACATGTGACAGAAAGGAGAAAAAAGAAAGAAAGAAATTCGAAGAAAGAAGAAAGTGGCTACAGCTTCCATTAGCTTCAAACTTCGTAATGTTGTAATACGCGTCACGGCTGGGATCTACTCCGCGTCAACGGGATCAACGAAGTTACACGTGACCCTTTCAACTTTAAACTTGTTAAACGTCAGGGTCCTGTCCTACAAAAGACAGCCGACCGTGAGATCACTGCCGTAAAGAGCGTTCCGTGCACACTTCACTGAATGTCTTGCATTTTTCTCTCGCCTCGGTATGTGAGTGACACTGATAAATTACATAACACTCCTGCTGAAGTCGAGGATGGCCGCTTGTATAATGCAGTTTAATTTTTTAAGTATGCGGGTGATTATTGGGTGCGGATCGCTGAGAGGGGCTGTGTTTGTGTATGTATTTATGTTGCCGTATTTATGTTTGCGCTCAGTGAAAACTTAGTTTGGGTTTGAAGTTAGTCCCGAGTTCTTTGGCGTGGCAGCGTGTGACGATTCTGAATGATCACAATCCGATGCAAAAAATAATAATACAAAATATGTATTATACGGACCACAACTCCAAATTATTCAGCAAGTACTACAAATCCGAAAATCATACAGGGAAGACATCAATATGCAGGCCGCAACACAATGCAAATATTGATCAATGTTGATGGTATACCGGTATGAAACACTGACGCAATATTGGCATTTCCTGCAGTGATACTGATATAATTTTATGTAGTCACTGGATCTGATTTACCTAAGCTTGCTGTGATACAGAGGCACTACCAGGCTGATATAATGGTGTCAAGTGTTGGCGACGATGGGCCCTATACTGACATCACCGCAGGCAGAGAGAGAGAGAGAGAGCAGTGCCGAGGAAGTCAGAGCATACCCACGTACATAATCTAATCAGGAAGACAAACAGTGTGGCTTACCTTTAGCGTACAGTTTGGTAGCGGAGTCGCAGTCACCTGCCGATAAGGACGCTGCCAAACAGCTGGTAGGCAGCAACACAGCCGCCAGAACTGTCCACAATATCCAGGTAAACACAGCTGCCTTCATCATGCACAACCTTCTGCTAGCACACATTTTTATCTCCATTGTTTCAGTGGTGGCTCAGAGATACATCCGTTGGAAGAAATGTCAGGGGTATCCACACCGTGCAACACACGCAGCAAACCGCTCAACAATATTTCCCGTCAGTGCACGCTGAAAAAAAAAGTATTCCTGAGCACGCTAGGAAAACTATTCCCGGAAAGTAACAGCAACAGACCTCCAGTGCCGCTGTCACTGCGGCGATACACGGCTTCACGTGGCGAAATCCGCTAAGCCAGGTTATCCATCAGCTGGGGGAGGGCTGTTTCGTTTCAGTGTACCGCCCCCTTGGTTCCCCCTTGGGCATAAACTGTATGAGTGATTACTTCTGCTGGGGCTGTGCGGACATGCTATAGTAACTTTCCGTTGAAGTACTATGTTGTAACAGTTTCAGGCGGACTGAGGTGATGTCTATCGAACGCCGGAAATCAGTGCTGTGTGGCCTGAGGGGTTCGATTCTTTGTGAAAGTTACTAACTCGCTGTAATCACTGTGTCTAAGCTAAGTCGCGTGGAGTTCACCCCCCAAGTTTGAATAAAACGTGAATTCCAAACTGGCGCCGCTGAATGGTTTACCGTGCTGCAGCACGGCAAGGCAAAGCTAGTTTCAGACTCGACAATCAGTTTACGACCGTACTCTCACGACTGAAACGTCAGCGAACGTTACTATACAGCCGGCACACAAACTGATCTGACTAACCGCACACTGACACGCGGTCGGTACCGACACACACGACACCACGATCACAGTACTTCTAGCACAGCACTAAGCACGCCGCAGACTCGGTGTCCCGCGCACCACACACACTGAGGACTGACTGAGGGCTATAGTCGCAGCGTAAATGTGATTCGGCGTCTATGATGGGACATAAATAATCCGGCGGCGCGGGTCTCCCCCTGTAAAAGCTGAGCGCACACCTGAGGCCGTGCCTAGACCGTGGGCATGCTTTGGCTGACAGGTCGACAGGCGTCGCGCATCTATCACAAACCCACCACCGTTTTCTGACTCGCGCCGATCGACTGCTCTGCGCGGAAAAAAAAGAACAGCTAAAGCTAACACACAGATCCTTACAGCAGTTGTGTTGAAGCAAAACGTAACAGTTAAGGGAAGCTTTTAGCCGCGGGCTGCCGCGAATTTCTCTTCGTTGAAGCTATACGTAGAAGTACCGGGAAGCACTGATTGAAGCTCTTTCTTGTTCTCTAGCAAAACCAAGACTGATCTCTGAATGTCCAGAATTTGTTGGGCGACAGGTCTCACAAATAGCTTAGTTCAGTAGGACAACAGTCTTGTCATGCGTTGAAAATGCGCAAAGAAGGAACAGCGGCAAAGGGTAAGCCGTTTGAACTGACTCCGTTGGCAAATCTAAGACCGACTAGTCTCTGAAGGTTGACGATGGATCTCACAACTAAGTACCAAGTAACTTGGTGAGTCAATACAACAGTCGCTTCAGACGGCGTATATGTCTTGTGGCAGTCAGTAGTCACAGACCGATAAAGATCAAAAATAGCTTAGTTTAGTCCGACAACAGGTCTGCTCAGACGTACCCGTTGTTGTTGTAGCGGTCACACAAATATTTTCCGAGCCGTTCCGTCAATACGGAAAACAGTCGGTAGAGCGGCAGTGACTGACTTTGGCCCAAACTGAACGGGAACTGTGTCAGCCAGAGTCTGAGTGAACTGCACCAGGGTCTGAGCGAACAGGCTAGTACAGTATCGGCAGGCTAGTAGTATTCCAGCCAGTCTCCACGCAATGCCTGTCGTCTGAAGCCTTCGCTGATTGAAGGTCCTGAGGGGGTTTGGCTGTCTGGCGGCGCGTGATTCAACTTCCAGACCAACACAGCTAGCTAGGCAGGCAGTGAATGGCCAGAAAAGACAGCACCGATCAGTAACTTGAAGGCCGCGATTCTTGGAATCAGTCTCTCAGTCTCTCTCTCTCAGAGTCCCTCCTCGCTTGCTCTCTGTCACTGACTCCAAGAAGTAGTCTTTCCTCTTCTTTTTGTTGCAGTCCCTCTCCTCTCGCTTTCTCTCCTAGAATCAGCCTCTCCTCCTCTTCATGCGTGTCTGTCTCAGTCTCTCCTCGCTTTTGCTCTCTCCTTCTCTGTGGTTCCTTAAAATCTCTTACTCTCTCTGTCTCTGGCTTCACACACCGACACTGGGTGATGGTGCAGGCAGTGTGTAGGTACGATCTGCTACAACACTGCTTCGGATCGGGCCGTCTCCTTTCTATTTCTCTCAGTCTCTCTCTCCCCCCTCGTCGATAGGACTGAGCCGGCGGGCACTGGAAGCTAGCAAGCCTCGACTACACTTCCGATATCAGCTTGGTGCTGCCTGCGATTCTGGGACCCGGACTGATGTGCCGAAGACGGATTGGCAAGCTCTCGCCGTCAGTCGATCGTTGGCCCACAGTAAAGCTCGTCTCGTCGTCACATGCAGGCTGGAGCTAGGGCTAGCGGTATAAAGAGTTTGGGACAATCAGGAGTCTTGAGCTCTGGCTTATTTCTCTGGCCCGAACTTCTCCACTGAGCTCTCTCCGTCCCTCTCTCTCTCTCTTTCTGTCTTCTCGCACAGTATGGTACCCCCACCTGGCTGTTTGATGTCTGAGGCAACCAGGCGCTCACTCTTTCACCCTCCCGCGGTCGTTGTGTATGTACGGCCCTGCGAAGGAGTAGAAACAACACAAGGGCAAATGGCGCAACGCTGTGCAGCGGAGCCGCAACCGTTCAGTTCCTGACTGACTAACCGTTCAGTCCAAGCCCAGAACACCTGCCGACGCAACTTTGCGGGCGCTGTAGCGATGCTTGGTGATGAAACAAGCGTATCTCTGCAGGAGTTATGCCGTCTTGCCCTTAATTCGTACTTGTCTGTTTGGGGTTAGCTGCTTTTCAATTTCCGAATTACTCCACTCTTTCTGTCTTGCTGTGTTGGAAAATATCGGTTGTTTGGAGTTATTTTCGTGCAGTTCACAAAATGTCAGGTACTTTAGGCTGGGCTGCGTTGGGACGGTAAGTCTGGCTCCCTTTCACGAGTCAGAAACTAAATAAAATCCGTGAATTCTTCAGATTACGTCAGAAGAAGGCATCAGGCTCGAGTCCAATCTTTCTCTGCAGGTTAGCGGCTCAGTTTCGGCCTTTTAACAAATGCCGCTTACAACAGAAACAGTCACACAAAACAGGAAGTGAAGCAAGGAGAAAGTCTTAATCAATCTCTTGGCATTTTCCCCTAAACCGAAATTGACAAGTTATTTGTGCACGTCTCCCTTAGCGCCCACGCAAACAATCAGTTTCAGGAACCTCAACGCGCGTGCGCGATGCAACTGCTGCCGCCTGGCGGGTGCTTGAAAATTACAGGTCTGATCAGTTGCAAAAGGGAGACAAGTATGCTGATGAAGACGATGATGCATGTGATGCTGTCACTGACTCTACGCATGCGTAACGTGACAAACGCCGGAGGGTGGGGGAACAGCGGCTGTGAACTGACAGATCCCCTCTCTATACTGTCTGATCTTCCAGCAGATACCGTTGTGTGTGTAGCGGTTGTCGGGTGCCGCCGGGGATTACCTAATCGCACGTAAAGTTGAGATGAATTTCACAGAACAGGAATGTTTCCAGATGTAATCCTTCCTGAAACTCGCATCGATTTTCCTTGTCAGTTACACTGACTTATGTGTTTATATATCTGTCTGAACTGAATACTGCAGTCTTCTATGTCCGTCGGTGACTGCTGTACGACCAGTTTTCCTTTACAATCTTAATTATTTATCAGTCTCGGACTAGTCACCCGAGCTGAACTGAAACGCTGCACTGCAGTCTTCTGTTGTTGCACAGTTGCCTAGGGGCTCAGTGAGTGTTGGAGTCTCTGTCTACAAGCGGCTCTCCTAACAAACGAAGGTAGGCCAGTCGAGGGTCGCACTTTGACTGACGCAACATGCACAGCTTATAGGTGTCAAATGTATGACATGACCCCCTAAGGTGCGCAGACAAAGGTGCGAGAATTGCGTTCCTATGAGCAAGGTGTCTAGTTTCATCTGATCCCAGACGCTTCAAATACGTCAGTAGTCTAGTCCCGACAATCCTCAGTCTAGCTAGGATATTTATTTTTGGGATAGCTCGGATAGTTTTCTTCTTCAACTACACAAAGGTACACTACCCAGCCGGGCATTCCTCCGGTCAGTGGTAGTTGAGTCAAGGAGGAAATACTCCAAG
The DNA here is from genome assembly GCA_018292915.2 of Batillaria attramentaria. Classification (NCBI taxonomy): domain Eukaryota; kingdom Metazoa; phylum Mollusca; class Gastropoda; family Batillariidae; genus Batillaria; species Batillaria attramentaria. Next base: position 627,088 of record JACVVK020000297.1, on the reverse strand, counting down.
CAGCAAGTTTTTTAACACACACACACACACACTGACAAATTCCCGCAGCACAGTGATTATATTATTCCCTGGAAGAGTCGTGCGGTGGAGGGGTGACTGAAGAGAAAATAAGCTCTATCAATTTATTTCTTTTCTCGCCCGCTTCCTTTGAGCTGAAGCCACTTCACCGCCGGTACCTTGTACTGTGTTCGGGGCCCAGACGACTCCCACTTATTCCGTCACAGCAGGGGGGAGGGGGTAGGGGCGGGGCAAACCCATTGGCTCCGTGCTCCGCTTAGACCCTCAGCATCCCTCACTTCAGATCGAGGCTCCTGGGAAGTGAATGCTCTGACACCTGGCGGGAGAAAAAAAAGTTCGTTAGACATTGCAGCAGGAAAACATGTTGAAGAAGCGTTCGTCCTTTTCAGGTGTCCAAACTAATATGTCTTCATCTGGAAAGTCTTCATTTTCTAGTAAGTCTTCATCTGGAATAAAGGCCCGAAAGAAAATGGATTAGGATAAGTGCCTAGGCCCTTGTTCCTGATATGGCACAAGTGAAAGCGTATGAAATAAGACAGCTTTCATAGTTCAGCAGGTAAAGGAAAACTGACGGAGCTATACCTGAAATACACTGAACACCTTCAGTTTTCTTTCGGGACGTCACTCGTCCGCAACGGCCAAAAGCGAACCGGCCAAAGGAAGGCATAGGTAAATATGGGGCAATCACTCATACACTAAAAACTGTAATCAACAAATCAACCATCAAAGCAATATAGCGACTAACTGACTTTTCAGCCCCCCCCCCTCCCCTACAGAGGCACACACACACACACACACACACACACACACACACACACACACACACACACACACACACACACCAAGAAACATTCACGAGTAACATCGGTACACAAATTTTCGCGTGACGACTGACACAGACAACACAGATGTTTTCAAGTTCCGCCAGGGACTGATGAGCTCTTTGCGTACACTGACATCGAGCACACGGTTGGTCACTTCCCCTTCATAGGCACCTAACTTTTCTCGCCTCCTACCTGTCCATTGAGGGCCCCACCAGTGACCTCCCCCCGGCCAGGGCACAATCTGTTATTGTGGGCACTGTGTTCGCTAGATCCGATTATCAGCGCCTATTAGATTTATGGCCGTGACGAGGGAGGCCAGCAGTCGGTGCACAGTAGCCGGCAAGCCTGGAGCCCGGACGGAAGCTGAAAGCTTCATCCCTAGAGATGATGTGCACGGCAGAGTCATTGTCAGAGAGGGCGTTGAATATGGAACCGTATCTGACGTGCGTTAATGTAACGTCAGTTTCGATTGGACCAAAACGTAGCTGTTGTTTTGGGCGCGGTTAGATATGAAGTCGTATCTGGCGTGCGTCAATGTAACGTCTCTTTCGATTGGCCTAAAACGAAGCTGTTATAGTACTGGCGCGGTTGGATATGAAGTCACGTCTGACATGCGTTGATATAACGTCTCTATCGATTGGACTAAAACGGATCTGTTGTTATTGACGCGGTAGAACACGGGACAGTTATTGCCAGCGAGGGCGTTCGATGTGTGTCGTATATGACGTATGTTGATGTAGCGTCTCTGGTTCACATCCACACTCAAAACAAGACAATCCGTTACAGAGTCACTGTATTAGTAATCCTAACCACAACATTACAATCAATCCATACACTTGGAATGACAGAAAATGTACGACGTACCAAGACGACCACCGATTAATCTCATTAACATATTCTTGTCACTTGTAACAAAACCGATCCCACATGTTCATTTCAACACGTACGAAATGGAACGCCTACTTCACACGTGAAGCATGTAGCTGAAAGGGCGGACACGATTTCCAGTGCAAGAAATCAGACAATCTACTGCTGTGAGAGGTGATAAGTTTGGTGCAGGAGGCTGCCGCGTAACAAAACGAACGATTGCTGGCCGATTACGTATAGTGTTTTAGGCGGCTGACAAACCTTGGCTCGTCTGCATGTTGTCACGGTGGTGCTGAGTGCGGAGCCGTCTTCCTAAACAGTTGTTGTGTTTGATACGTGTGTTGCAAACTGCGGCAGTTGGTTTGCAGGATGTTTGTGTTGTTACAGGTGCGGGCCGTAAATTAAAGCAAGCAAGCAAGCGCGCGTGCGCGCGCACACACACACACACACACACACACACACACACACACACACACACGTCTAGCGATATCATGATCGTTGGTGTGTGTGTGTGTGTGTGTGTGTGTGTGTGTGTGTGTGTGTGTGTGTGTGTGTGTGTGTGTGTGTGTGTGTTCAGGTTTAACGTCTTTTGCCCGATAAGGATAAGAATGAATGTCATTTCAAACACGGTACCCTGAAAAAAAAAAAAAAGGTCAGTACAAATTGTCACTCTGTTTGGATTCGAACCCACGAAGTTTTGCAAAGCGGTCAAACAAAGTCCCCTGAAATTAAATGAAACTTTATCAAGTTTTTGCAATGCTCACACTATCCTTTCCCCTTTCCTCCCCCCCCCCCCTTTCCCCCAAGGCTCATTGGCAGAACCAGTTCCTGCAGAGAGATGATGAACACAAACTGAAAAGCTAAAGGGACAGTACTGATCGTCTTCTCTAGATCCTCGCCTCCACGCGACGATGTTAAATTTCCGGACCGGAAAATATGAAAACGGTACGATGAATGTGAACATCAACGTGTCCAGGCAGCCATGTTGACGTGTTTACAATTATTCTAGTCCGATTACAACGCTCAGCCTGACTCTGGTTCAAGTCACAAAGGCTTCAAAAGTTGTGGAGAATTTCCGCAGGGCAGTTATCGTGTTAAAGCGTCGCTCGGCCGCACAAAATACAGACGAATAAAATCTTATTTCATTACACAAACACAATGGCCAGACGCAAAACACGACGTAAATAAAAGGGGGAAAAAAGTGATAGTGTCCCCTTTCCCATGGCGATGATGATAATAGCCTCCCTTGTCGGTGGCCATAATGGCGGAGGGATAAAGCAGATAAATGGTGCAAACAGCCGGAAGAATTAGTAACCACGAAATAAAACCCATGGCTTTCAGATAGGCAACCTGCCGATATGGCGCCAATGGTGAGGTCAGGGGACGTCAGTTCACTATGAATACGTGGTCATGTATGCAGAAGCGGGCAGCACGGTGCTGAATGAAGCTCGAGTCCGGTTCAGTGCAAAGGTTAGTGAAACATCAAGGTGAATGAAATGCTGGCTCCATATGCAGTAAATCTTAAGTATTCACCTGTCACACGGGTGAAAAAAGGGGAGGCTGTGGGGGGGGGGGGGAGATGGCTGGTCAAACTGAAAGAATCTGGTCGGATGGGCGAACTCAGTGACTCTCCGAAAACGTTATTAGTATTATTACTGGAAGGTGGGGACAGTTTTATTTGCAGATGGATTCTCACAACGTGGACTGACAAAGACAGGTGGCCACATGGTCTCTTTTCAGCGGGTCTGTCATACTCAACTTGAAGGGAATTGCCTTCCATGAGCTGGCCTCAGACCAAGTTTAGATCCAAACATAGCTGCTTCTAAGAAGCTACAAAGGTAAGTCTACAGCAGCAAAACCATTCCGATCCGTCCCCTGTAGCATGGCCTCTTTTCATTTCATCATGTCTTTCGCATTCAACGTATAGGGAAATGTGTTCCATACACTGGCACCAGACGAGGATTAGATCTACACTGATACAAATGCTGCTCCTAATAAAATATTTGGGTAAATCTACTGGTATGTGCAGCAAATCTCCCCCCCCCCCTCACCCTTTCCTCTGCAACAAGCTAAGATGCAGAATTCCGACAATTCTGATTTTTTCAAAAACAGTTTTACGACTTTGCTCTCTCTCTCTCTCTCCCTCTCTCTCTCTCTCTCTCTCTCTCTCTCTCTCTCTCCGTTTCTTTCGAGTATTTTTTCTTTATTTTGCCATTGTTTTTCTTTCTTTGTTTCTTTTTTTCTTGTATTTCTTCTTATCTAGCCATTGTAGTCTTTTTTTTTTTTTTTTAGCAACGGCTGATTGAAAATTAATCATTGTTTGGTTATTATGGTTAAATCACTTCCGTTGGAAAGTAAAGTTCGTTCGTTCGCTCGTTCTCTCTTCAGTTCTTTCGCGCGCTCGCTCTTTATTCTGTAACTTTCCTAGGGTTGTAGCGTCCACAGCAGCGCACTAATCGTGTGCAGAATCAGGAACGACTGAAATAATTCACAAACACCTCGGAATTATCTTGTAAGCGTTTCGCCACTGATTCTCTCAACACCTGCACGAACGTGACTTGCACTGACTTGCACTTACCTAACCCCCCACCGCAGCCACAGAGGGCGATGTTCCCGGCCCCCGCTCTGAGCTCCTCCCCAAAGAGATCAGAAGTCTGTAAGTTCACACAGACATTGACCCGTTGCGCGATCCGCGGCTGGGGAGTATTTGCCCTACACATTACTGTTTTCGTTACAACACACACATGAGCTTCCCACCCACCTACCCACAATCCCACACTGCTGCAAAGATAGAGACCTATCATTACGGGAATCAGAACCACATGACGAACATTCGGAGAGCACGTTAACCGGCATTCTCCGAACCCTACACTGTCCGGATGGAGGGAGGAACAAAGCCGGAGTCAAGGCGCAATGATGAAAAGAAAGCCCATAACTATGTGCCGGCGCTTCCATCAAACTGTACTTCCCGCGAGATCTCGTGGCGGCGAGAAACTCCAGAAAATGTCGGCGGGAGTTGCGTCCCCTGATCATGGCGTGACCTTTTCCATGCGTGCTGACGATGGACGGTCTTCACCGTAACGGTTCTAACGGTACTATGGCTTTCATCACTAACCTATCGACAGGGGGGTCCGACGCAGGTGAAAATGTTCGCCAAATATGAATACCCCCAAGTGCTCTCTCTCTCTCTCGTATCGAGTGGGTGCCAGTGTGGCAAACTGCTGACCAGGAAGATATGCCGGACTAGCGAAAAACCTCGATGTGTGTGTGTGTGTGTGTGTGTGTGTGTGTGTGTGTGTGTGTGTGTGTGTGTGTGTGTGTGTGTCCTATCTTTCGACGGTTACCATTATCATCAAATCGTCACTCCGCCTGAGGTTTAATTACGGGTACGCAGAGAGAGAGAGAGAGAGAGAGAGAGAGAGAGAGAGAGAGAGAGAGAGAGAGAGCAACTTTCATTCGACAACGGATGAAAATGATTTGACAGGTAAAATTGCCAATTTTTCATCACCTGGAAAAAGAGAGAGAGAGAGAGAGAGAGAGAGAGAGAGAGAGAGAGAGATCAACTTTCATTCGACAACGGATGAAAATGATTTGACAGGTAAAATTGCCAATTTTTCATCACCTGGAAAGAGAGAGAGAGAGAGAGAGAGAGAGATCCCGTTTTCAGTCTTTCAACACACTAATTACCACATCCTAATCCTTCCCCACCAGTACGTACCCCAGTGGCATACTGACCCACATCAAAACCTGACCCCTCAACTCCTAGACCCACAAACTCCTTCACGATCAAACCAACGTTTTGTCGTCAGCCGTAACTCGTCCACTGCAGCCAAAACGCACGCAGAACGGCAAAGTAAGCATCCTACCTACAGGAACCCTCTTTGAGACGCCAGAGAAAACAAGCAAGGGGCTGCTCGTGCCCTCTGTAACTTGTCCCGTTGGAAGACAAGGCACCCAGCGTCTGTCAGTCTCAAAGAACTATATACACGTGCTGCTCGGAACACTGGAATCCTCAGACTGCGAGGATTGCATCCGTTCCCGTAAAAACAAAGCATCAGCGCGGACGAAGGGGGGGATAGGAGGTGAAAGTGATAAATAAATGCCAGGAAGGGTGTTTTTCCTAGCAGAGGTTTTGCGTGTCCAGAAATCAAGGGGTGTTCCTCGTAATCGTTATTGATACTCTGAAAATAAGCTGGAAATGTTTTATTTTATGCATCCTCAGCTGCACACCCATGTAAAGCAATACCTCCGTCATGTTCTCAGACTACTAGACTGCCCTTTGATACGCTTGATCCGGGGCTGACATGTTTGTGATCCGTTGAGTATGTTGGTGCTGAATCACACGGAATAAATATGTTTGCGTCGTCGGTCCTTTTGTCGTTGGCATACAGATTTTGTCGCGGATGGGTGGGGTGGGTGTTTGGGGGTTTAACGTCCTTTTCCACCACATACGGGTGATATCAAAGACGGGGCAACGATGAAAAAGCCAGCACAACTATTTGACCCCAGCCGGGATACGAACTCACGACCCGAGCATTAGAAGTACAACGCTCTACCATTCGACCACCCCGGCTCCCCATTTTCTGTCGCACTGCTGGTCTTTGCAAATGAGTTATTAATGCAGGGAGTTGCATATTTATCAACTGGCTAAACTACAAGTAATGCCACTGAATTTATCCGTTAACGTATCTACGTTATAATGTGCCTGTTTTAGTATTAATTAATCAAAGTTTCATCCAATAAGTTTAGAGTACACCATTTTCATTCTTTCCTTTTATTTCTATCTAGGGGACTCATATATTGTCATATTTAGCTGAGTTTGGGTTCACCGGGCCATACCGACATACTCCGACCCCCTCCCCCCCCCCCCCCCCGCCTCCCCTCCACTCCCCTTTCACAGAGAGAGAGACTCGGGGGGAGAGAGAGAGAGAGAGCAGGCCATCATAGTTTGCTTATTGCACAAACGCAAAATGTGGCTACATCAAGGCATAGCCATGCATACATGTTTGCTCAAGGCGATTCGGTGCAAGGAAAAAGTGCGAAGCAGTGCACGGCGAATTCACGTCATCTGCCTCAGCCCAGCACGGCCCAGGCATGGCACGGCACAGCGCCGGCCGGTATTGAGGTTATCGTCAACTTCTGCAGCATGCAGATCCATGTTTTGATACGTTGCAGTCTGGAGCTGGGAAGCCCGCCCTCACACAGAGACCACCACTTACAACACACTTACATCCATAAGCGAAATGCACCGGGTCAGCAGAGAGGAACGAGACCCCGTCGCGGAAGTATTGTTTTCACTGCAAACCCGTTCCATTACTGGCCAAATATTGGCCGGGAAACCCTCCGCCCATGTTCTCTGTTGTTCCTTAATCATCGGCCACTTACAGTGAACTCTGAGTCTCGGTGTTTTAGGGGGGTAGAAGCTAGAGACGGGCATGGAGTACAGGTAAGCCCCGTGTGTGTACACAAAGCATGCACGTCTACAATCATCTTTATGTCACAGGTCAATATGCCGATGACGCGAGAGATCCAGTACTTGCGGTGATTCGGCTCCCGCACACGAACTCAGTCGCAGTGTGCGAGCCTTTTCGCCAGGTCTCTCAGTCGTGGTCCGCCAGGTTTGGTTTTCGTTTTAATTTTATGCAAATGAGTTCTGATTTCAGAGCAACGATTTAACAGTCCCACACACGAACGGTTTGAATTTTCGAGTATGTAAGAAAGGTTTCACACTTGCGTGTTGTACAAAATTAATGAAACCAGTCACTGACCTTGTAGCGACCCTGGCCTTGTATCGACCGTGACCTTGAGAGTCAGTAGTGACATGACGTAGTTCTTCATAGTTCTTGTCCAAGGCGCAATACAAAGTCGGATGAAAATAGAATATGAAAATAGAATTTTTAGAGACTATGCACGTATCATACTGAGTTTTAAGAAAAAACTTGAATGGCCAGGGTGAGTGTCAGAACAAATGGCGTCGACGACCTTGACCTTGAAGCCAGCGCTGCGGTTCTTTTGGGCAAAACTCCACAAAGTCTATCGCTTGGCAAAACCGATTTGCTTGAAATCTGTGCAACAAATTCTGAGCGGAGACAAATGTACTGACCGAGCCCTCTCTCGTACAAAACAGGACCTAAGCTGCGGTGAAGTTGGTGGTATTACCATATCAAAGCCTCGAAAACCTATGCGGAAGGTTTCAATAAAAGTGGTTGAGGCTCCCCACCTGTCCGTCAGGTGTGGAACGAAAACATGCAGTACAGGTAAGCAAACATTGACAGGTATATAATACGTACATGCTTCTACCCCGCGCACTCGACTACCTGCTCCCAGCACTTCACACTGGCTCGACAAGCGAAAGATATGGAGGGAAAAGACGCCGATAACCACTGGAAACATTGCCGCATACTTTTGTGCCTGTTTGCCTACCTTCACGTTTGCCCTGCTGATAGAAACGTATCACTAAATGTTCCGGAGCCATCTTATCGGGCCTGTCTGTGTCTGTAACGAGAAGGAAACCTTACCACGATAAAGAACTGGGGGCCAAAAAAAAAAAAAGAAAAAAAAAAAGGAAGGAAGTGATTTCTGGCGCAAGAGTTCTCTGAGTCGTAGTAGATTCAATGAGTGGTTTATAGTCAGTTTTAAGAGAAGTTCCCGGATCGTTTGAAGCGGTGTACGTCTTGATATGACTGAGCACCACGCTCCCGTAACATGCCAAGAGGACAACAGACAAGACAAATTCAAATTTACCCCTTTTTCTTTCTTTCTTTTATGTATGTATGTATGTATGTATGTATGTATGTGTGTGTGTGTGTGTGTGTGTGTGTGTGTGTGTGTGTGTGTGTGTGTGTGTGTGTGTATTGCTAAGGTGCATCAGGCGACAAACGAACATCACATACAAACCGATAATGCTTAATTCTTTTGTGCGCCAAATCTGGATTGACCGAGAAAATCCGTTTTAAAGTTCCTATCTTTTACACTTACTTTCCCTCTTTTCATTTTCTCACGTTAAACCCCCAAACACCCACCCACCCTTTCATTTTCCCGCCTGAACCAGCTATCTTTGAAAAAAAAAAGGGGGGGGGGGAGGGAAAAAAATGTCTTCTCTGGATGTCGGTTGTGACATTTGTCTACATCCGTAAAGACGGGTAATTGTGGGCGTGGGTGTCTGTCGACCTAAAATAGCGGGGCAGCCCCTCAGATACAGACAGGACACAAAGCAATGACAAATCAACACACTATTCACAAACTTCTCCTAGACATTTTCCAAGGCTAGTGTATCAAATTTTCTAATTCACTGTCGGGAGCGAATATACAAACTGGGCGTGTGTTGAGGAACATATAAGTCTAGCTTGTCACACAGAGTCTAAAGGGCTTAAAAAATTAGAGAAAGAAAAGAAAGAAAACAGACACGACATTCCACTGACATTTCCTGAAAAGACCTACCGGCGGGCCCACCGTGAACAGAATCACTTGATACCATCCCCTCAAAATACCCTGGATGCAGAAGACCCAGCAACACGTGCGTTTAATCTCTCCCGAAGCCATTAGGGGTTGCAGAGCATTTTTTCGCCAAATGGCACAGGCAAACGAACGTAAAATGGTATGAGATGGAACTGTAGAGAACCTGTAGTGTTTACGGTGGGGCTTGTGTTAACGCACAAACTGTGCGTATTGACGCACACAGAAATCACGAAATGACGCAGAAAAACAATCACTGGAGGTTTTACTGACGCACAGATTTTAAAATTTTGGAGCAGGAGTGCGTCGCGTGATAATCAAATTTGATAGCATGACGCACAGCTTTCACAGTTTTAGTTTCAATCTTCGGCAATCGATTGTCAGAGCAGTCGCCACAGACGCTCTGAAATGTACGGCGTTTATGTCTGTTAGAGTAGGCTGACCCTCAGATTTTTCTGCTGGAAGTCATGCTGACCCTCAGAAAAAATATCAACCACAAGCCCTGAATGGCACAGGCAAACGAACGTAAAATGGTATGAGATGGAACTGTAGAGAACCTGTAGTGTTTACGGTGGGGAGGGCGCATCCAGCTTGAAGTGGGAAGAGTAGGACTGTAATCTGTCTGAGCCTGGTAATCGTGTCTGGAATGCCTAAATCTTAAGTTCTTTCCTAAGTTTTGAACAGTTTAAGGTACCTCACCGCTGCAGATGTGGACTATGTTTGTAACCATCCCAGCCATGTCGAGAAATGACAAAAGATTTTTGGTCCTGACTAGTCCTACTTTCCTGTTTCTTAATAAACTTCCTTGTTTATTTCTTCTCTGTACAAACTGTTTTGTGCGTTTCTGGCATTTAAGCAATGAAATTATCTGAAGCTGAACCTGACTCTGTCGTGTGTGTGTGTGTGTGTGTGTGTGTGTGTGTGTGTGTGTGTGTGTGTGTGTGTGTGTGTGTGTGTGTCAGTGAAGAGACCAACACACAGAGAGGCCGACCGTCAGTCATACAAGTAGAGACAGAGCAAGCTCCACCACACATTGTGACACGCCAGGAAAGCAACTCGCAACACTTGAAAAGGTCAAACTACCCGAGTGTTAAGGCAACAGAGGGCAGATTAAGCCAACCTCGCGCTGGGAATGTGACACGTGAATGAAATAAAAACACTGTTTACCCCTCTCGGGGACTCAAAGCCTGATTGCTGTGGCCGTCGTCACATTTACATGTCCCGGGAAATCTTGGGTTTCCTGGGAAAATAGCAACTGTCGCGGTACCTGCAAATCCTTTCTCCGTTTATTGTGTTTATCTCCCTTGTTGGCTCTCCAATCGAAAGAATCAAAGACATGCAAGGATTTCAGCATTTCCTGTTAGCACGGTTAGGGTAACCACTTTGGCAGGACAACGCTAAACCATGAACTGAATGGGAATAAGACTTCAGATTTCACTGCCTCTTTGGAACTTCTCTCAGTCCGCCACTTTTACCCGTTCAGGCAAGTAACAATAAAAACAATATAAAGGGCGGCACGAGGGGACTTTATGGGAGCAGAGTCTGGAACACTCGGGCCCTTTCTTGTGAAGCTATATTTACGAACCTGGTGATTTAAATACTAAACTGCATTCACGCGACCTGACTGACTAGTTCGTTAGTTATTTAGAGCTTACCGCCGCGCAAGCAACAAAGACGATTTCGCGGCTAATCACCGTCCTTGTTCGCATGACTAAAATAAAAGGGAAGACAATAAAACAAGGTGTAAATATATGTTTAAAAAAAAAATATATATATATATATATATCCGGTTTAAATACTAAACACGTTTCACTTCAGTTCTTTGCACATCGAACATATTGAGGTCGAGGATAGTCCATATTACTTGAGGTGTCTAAATTTTATAGAACAGAAATGACTCTTTCAAGAAGCTAAAGATGCTGTCAGGGGGAACATCGCGCCATCTGACTGACTACGAAAACCGCGAGCGGTCGAACATACAAATTCTACGACTGTTGTTCAACGACTGGAGCGCTTAGTGTGGTCGCCGCGTCAGCGAGTACGCTTCTGTTAGCTCTGTGCCAGCATTGCAAACGCTGTCATTGTCCAGGTCTGACAGATACCACGAAAACAGCCCAAAAAGATAAAAATGGTAGTATTAACCCCTTTAAGTTAAAGCAGCTTGAAAAGCAGCTAAAGAATTTCAACAAACCGATAGAAAATCACAATTCTAACAAAGCAGTGGCTCTACAAGTCAGCAGCGTGACCGACTTTTGCACAACTTTATTCGTTAGTGAACGGCCGTCATCACCTGTCACGGCCGGTGAAGCATGGGTTCGACCCATGGTCGAACTGTGATGTGCGATACTGATTTTGCTTGGCTCGCCGGCTGCACATCGGAGTTTATTCTCCTCAGATCCTTTAGCCTTTCCTCCCCCAGACAAATTCAAAAAAAGGTAGGTGGGTGGCGCTGCGCCGAGGCGACGCGCTCCCCTACGGAGAAATCAACCAGAATTTCTCCCAAGTGATAAAATAATAAAACAGTATTAAAAAACCCTACCACAATGGGTTACAGGCGAAAAGTCACTAAAACAAGGTCGCGACAAGAAGGCCACAAACCCGACACTCTCTGTGTTTGCCGGGATACAATGCCGAATTTATGAGTACTCGTATTTCAGAGGGTACACACGTCAGTTTTGCCAGCCAGGGGACCAGCTGCCGTGTCTTGATGCTTGTTAGCACGGGGTGTAGTCACAATGGACCCGAGTGTTTCCGGTGCTACTTCGCTTTCAGAGGTTCAGTCTTACAACGATTGCTCTCACGCAAAGCCATATGTTTACAGCCTGAGCATGCAAACGTCTTTGCTTTGTTGTAATAATAATACTTATACTGATAAGCGCAAGAAGATGGCACTCATTGTTCCAAATGTCATCGGCAATCAGATTGCTGATCAAAAGGTGAGAAGATAATATTATGATTATTATAACGCAAAGCAGATATTTATTAGATAGTCATTAAAATAAAATAGACTTCGATGTCACAGTAATATATCATTCTGCTTGCTGTTGATGTTCGTTAACATGGTCATGAATAATAATAATAATCGCATTAAAATACGCGCTTTATCCCAAATATCTGGCTCAAAGCGCCGCGAGCTAAACCCAACACGCACGCTCACGCGAATCACACGCATTCTCTCACACGCTGGACATGAACACATTACAATCACGTGGTGCGAAGGGCCAGCTCAATAATATTATTCAAGTTTCGGAGTTTTAAAATTGCATTTTTTTTAAAAAAATTTTTGGGCTGAACATTTCCAAACTGGGCAGAGGGGGAGGAAGCCGGAGTACCCGGAGTGAAACCCCCGACGGTCGTCCCGACTGAAAGGTGCCACATGCGAGAAAGAAAAATTCTTCGCCCCGATTGGGACGCCTCTCGCATTTTAACCACTAGACCACCGACCACCATTGGTGTAACGCCTTATTTAACATGGCTGTCTGGTTGACAAACGCCCCCTGTCTCAGTTTTACGCAGACAGACCAAAGTCCGTTCGGTGCTACTCAAATTTGAAAATGGAAACACCAATTGGAAACACTCTGTTTAGAAGCGGAGCCCATCAGTTCGCGCACGTTTTGGCTACATCCCGTCTGGTACGGGATCTAAGGGAGGGTGGGTGAGTGTTTGGGGGTTTAACGTCCTTTTCCACCACATGCGGGTGACTGATATCAAAGACGGGGCAACGATGAAAAAGCCAGCACAAACATTTGGCCCCAGTCGGGATACGAACTCACGACCCGAGCATTAAGAAGTCCAACGCTCTACCATTCGACCACGGCTCCCCCACGAGATCTAAGAGTGAAGAAGGTCTCTCTACAGGTGAAACTGGGTCTGCGGCTGTACAGTATAAATGTCATTGAGGTCGTAAAACAAACCGGAGACATAAACCTAAGTACGGTTACAAGCACGACCCACGTGTAATGTTGCTGCTGACCTCAGACAAAGTATGGAAAAGCCGTAAAGTCGTCTGCACCTGTATGAAGGCTCAGTTGGTATAGTTCGCCCGTTAGGGGTTGCAAATGTATACCAGTCAATTCCGTCGATATTTCGCATAAAGTAAAAGTCGTAGAACGAAGATCAGCGGCAACGTGACTTCACCTCGCCAGACCCCGGAGTACATTTGCACCCTCTCCCGCGTTGCGGAGATACAGTCGCCCCCGCTACTGGACGACTGGAGTTTATTTACCCCTCCTGCGCATGGCTGGTGTACATTTGCACCCCCTTAACGGGCGAACCATACCAACTGAGAACAAGTACGACCCACGGGTAATGTTAATGCTGACCTCAGACAAAGTATTGGAAAAGCCGTAAAGTCGTCTGCACCTGTATAAAGTCACGTGGCTTATCATGAAGGTGACATTTCAAGTTATTTTCTGACTGATCTTTGTAAATCTATGTCACCCTAGACTGCATAGATGTCAAGACTGACAGATGCATAAAAAACAGAATGTTACTGGTAATTCGGCATAGGTCATTTGAAAGGTTGGACGATTTCAAAATATCTCAAAATGTCAAAGGAGCTAATTTCATCTTTGTGAAGCCACCTTCTTTTTGGTTCGTTCGTGAGTGCGCCTGTACGCTCGAAATACTCTATCTTGATGATTAGTAAAGATCTAAATGCGACACAAAGCTGTCTATCCTTTGCGCGAACGGTCGAACATTCAAACTCTATGACTGTTGTTACACTCAGTTTGGTCGCCGCGTCATCGAGCACGCTTCTGTTGGCTCAGTGCCAGCATTACAGACACTGTCGCTGTCCAGGTGTCTGAGTGGTGTGATGATAGATACCACGAAAACAGCTAAGAACGATCTGTAAGCATACAAATAGTAGCTTCAGCCCCTTTAAAGTTTGTTACACACTGACATACTGCCTACAGTAAAAAATAAACGATGCAGGTCTATAATAGACTCATTCCGTACAACTTCGTACCGCACATGGGGATTCCACGTTCTTCCATTTATCTTCCAAACACATTCGCATGTTCACTTTTTCCTTCTTTCAAGTTTTGCCTAGATGTCGTTCGGACTGAAAAATACTTTCTTTTCAATTTTCCATATTGTGCGTTTACTGAACTTTCAATATTCAACACTTCGCTCTCTTGGGTAAGGGAATAGATTCCCGCATAACGTATCTGGTAAGAATAGGGTTAAACCCATGACGCCAATGAAACAAAAGTTGCGTGTTATGATTTATGTGTTCACTATCGAATGTTTAACGAAGCTTTCGCCGTCATTGCGCGCCCGACATGCTAACACAATAAAGGCAATGCAGTGCGCAATGTTCTCCCAGGTTGTATATCAGCCCCGTGAACTTTGACGATGACACAGTAACCCCAAAGCGTGACGGACAAGTACAGTCAAACCTGGTACAGCGGCCACCTCTGTGTAACGCTCACTTGTCCATGGTCATCCTCACCTTCAGGTCTAGTGGTCACCTCTGTATAACACTCACTTGTCTATGGTCATCATCACCTTCAGCTGCTCAGTGTTCTTAATATGTGTTTCTTCTACTGAACTGGGCAGATCCTGCATTAGTAGACAAAGGCCATTTTGTATAATCCTTTGGGTGACAGCAATTAAAGACAGGTTGCAGTAAATTACATTAGGTTCACATACATGAAGACAACCGCGCAAAAAGTACCACGTCAAACAACAACAGGAAGTACAGATCTGCCGTAAATGGTAAAAGGACTTAAATTCCTATCAAATCCATTGTGTTTGGGCCCTTTTTATCAGTGAGGATAGAGGCATTGTAACCTATAGCAAAGGAACACAACTCCACGCTTACGTCCCTTGTCCTACGTCTTTTGCCTGGAAAGTGGGTCAGGGGGTAACGATCAAAACACTCGACAACGAACAAAATCTTGACTGCATCTTCCATCAAGCATCATTTCCCATGTCTGGCAGTAATACTCGCCCGCGTCTGAAACACACACCTCCTCTCCCCTTCTTCACATAAAACATATCAAGGCGCACGCTTTTGATGAGACGTCAAAACACAAGCCGTTCCATTACCCCCCTATCTGTGGCATCTCAAAAACCACACATATTCTGTTCGTCATAAATTAGCCCTGAATCAAAAGAGGGGGGTGCAATAGCCGGGGTAAATAAGTTAAACAAATCCGCCGCCCAAAGAATTATGAAGGAAAAATAAAGAAGATGGGTGGATGGAGATCCAATCTACTGCTGTACGGAGGGGTAACTCGAAACAGATGAGGGAGCAAAGTGGTGCGTTCCTATTACGTTTTGTCAAATTCTAACTGCGGGGCTTTTTTTTTTTTTTTTTTTTCATTTCTTTCTTTCTTGTTCACACACCGAGGTGGAGTAAACATGGACCCATCCCAGGATGCATTTCAGTGGAAATTACTGCAAATTCGTGCACTATATAGGTGTTTTTTTGGTAGGTGTATGAGTACACAAGACTTTGTGTGTGTGTGTGTGTGTGTGTGTGTGTGTGTGTGTGTGTGTGTGTGTGTGTGTGTGTGTGTGTGTGTGTGTGTGTGTGTGTGTGTGACTGAGGCTTCTGTTAGTGCAAGTTTTATTTGTTGTTATTATGACTTACCATTATTTTTATGGTGGCCTATAATTTCCCTTCTGGGATTATTAAAACAATTTGAATTGAATTAAATGGAATTGAATATATAAATTGGCAGTAATGTTGAGCAGAACAGCTCCTAACTTCTGTCGCGTTTAACTTTTTTCACCTGGGCTCGTACACAGCCGAAAGCGTCTAAAAAAAATTTCACACCGTTTCTGAGGTCCGGAAAACTCCACTCATGCACTGCGTACCATAATTGAGTAACGGAGGAAGTTCGGCCAGATTTTTAAAGTGGTCTTAAGTTTCAAGTAATTTTCACTGTGTATTTTGGGATAGAACTTTACTTCCGACATTTTGATGCGTCTGACATTGCCGGGTCAAAATGGAGCTTTAAGGCCTTAAGTTTCAAGTAATTTTCACTGTGTACTTTGTGATACTGGAAATAAGAATTTTACTTCCGAGATTTTGATGCGTCTGACACTGGTCAAAAGTGGTGACGGTAATGTTTTCACGGACGAACACAACAATTCAGCTGACAGATTTATCACTGAGCAACTCCAGAACACCTGTTTTTGTTTCTTATCTTCAACTCAGGGAGTTGGAGTGGCCGAACTAGTCGAGTGTGGGCCGTGACCTTGCTTTGGTCTTGAGTTTATTTCCGTGTCTGGGATCCAAAACCTATGCTGGGTTCTTTTCCTCGTTGCGGCCTCGTCTTTAACATCACTCACGTTACGTGGCTCAGTAGTTTGCTGAACCTTGGAATAGCAACGTCTTCCTACAACGCTGGCAGTCCTGGAAAGACTCCCCGTAATGAAATCGCCGGCACCTCTTGACTAAGCTGGACAGTTGCTTTCAACATACCTGTCGGTAATAAGTAACGTTAACAGCTCTCTGCCCCTTCTCACCTACTTCTGTCCGCCATTTTCCACGGTCAGTGCCCACAGTCAAAGGTAACAACTCTCCCTTTATTGCAACAACATTGCACACGTACGTGAACGCAGTCACGGTGTGAACTTGGCGTATGCGGTGAATTACACTGACGACGGACCATCCATGATGTATTAACTGGAAACACTGATGGCTTACGGCCCTGCTGAAATTTGCTTCAGTGAAGCTGATACTGTACCCTAGCACAGACGAAAACAAAGATGACACCTTGATAACCTCTTGCTCGTACCGAGTTACTGAATCCACACAAAAACTACATAATTATGGCTTTTTGAAACTGGAACGAATTGCTGCACCTGGACCTAAAATGTTCGTTACTTTTTATTAATTGCTCTAATTATTGCGTAGCGTTAGTCAAAGGACGGGGAGCCGAAATAACCGAATGGTAGAGCGATGGACTCTCAGTGCTCGGGTCGTGAGTTCGAGTCGAACCCCGGCTGGGGCCAAAATTTGTGCAGGCCTTTTTCTCACACCCACCCCACTGTGACCCCTAGAGTCAAATGCAGCCAGGCGAACATTTTGTTCAATTTGCTTTTTGTTTGTTTGTGTGTGTGTGTGGGGGGGGGGGGGGGGGGGAGAGAGAGAGAGAGAGATTCAAATGAGTCACCTGACAAGTTGTTTCCGCTTTGTTCACCCTTCCGACATAACATAAGAGATCATGAGGGCAAGTCGAAGAAATATATTGCCTACATCATAAACATACAGATATTTATTGTGGAGATAGCATTACTGTTTACGTCTTTCGCGATCCCGTCATTCATCTGGTCACGCAACCTGCACCGAATGCACCCGGCTTTCACTACAGTCCACGGCAAACTTCGCACACGGAACAAACAGAAAACGGAACTGCCATGTCGCTGCATTCACAATTGATCGGTTGCTCTTTTAGGGTACTTAACACCTTTCGTATTACGCACGAGTACCCCACGTTTTTGACTCTTTTGCGGGTTTAGCCTTGTATGCCAAAATCAGGTATGACTAACGGTTCCTTGACGGCTCTTGCTGCAGCACTGGAAAACGAGTATAATCACACACTCCTACAATGCCAAATTTAAATCCATGCAGACAATAAATTAACTGCGATTTTTTGTGAGGCCAGTGGTTCAAAACCCCAAACTTACTCGGTAGGAATTGAGTCACACATCCTTTGCCACACAGCTGCAGCACTGAAAAACGAGTGTGATCACACACTCCTACTATGCCAAATTTAAATCCATGCAGACCATGAATTAATCACGATTTGTGTGTGTGTGTGTGTGTGTGTGTGTGTGTGTGTGTGTGTGTGTGTGTGTGTGTGTGTGTGTGTGTGTGTGTGTGTGTGTGTGTGTGTGTGTGTGTGTGTGTGTGTGTGTGAGGCCACTGGTGCAAAACCCCAAACTTACTCTGTAGGAATTGAGCTAAACATCCTTTGCCACCCAGCTAGGGTGGCATCAAAGATTTGTTTCCCAGCCAGCAATCGACCACAGTCCCATCCTAAAACCTCACGCGGCGATTCTGCACGTCTACCACCGGTGAAATGCACTCCCAGCAATGAAATCCGCTTGTAGCCGGCACTCCCCGGGGACGCCGTCGCCACGCCTGTGGAGCACGGTCCTATTTTTTCCCCTCGCCACGCCAGCCAGTTGCTGCTCGCGCGCTGTGTGTATTTTCTAGCGCCAGGCCGGGCAGCGCAGTCCGCCCAGTGCACGCTGGTATCGTGTGAATAGAAAATCCA
The DNA here is from genome assembly GCA_018292915.2 of Batillaria attramentaria. Taxonomy (NCBI): domain Eukaryota; kingdom Metazoa; phylum Mollusca; class Gastropoda; family Batillariidae; genus Batillaria; species Batillaria attramentaria. The sequence continues at coordinate 608,685 of JACVVK020000297.1, read as the reverse complement.
CTCGGAGAGCGTGCGAGCTCGCCGGCCGCCGGCACTGACTCTGCGTGTGAAAAGGCCTTAAGTGACATGCCTCCCTAGTACGGTTCAGCGGGCAAAACAATGCTTACTTCGCCAGCAGTATTATCAGCGGTTATATGGCGTTGCGCTTAGCACTGATGAACCTACCAGAAGAGACAGCGGGGAGTACCATAAGCCAGTGCGAAAGTCTGTTAGTACCGCCAAGCAGGCAGATTCCGCGGCTACCGTCCCTAATGGGTTTAGCCGCCACCTTCACGGGCTGCATGTAAGCTTATTTGTTCTCCTGACGGGGTGGACGTTTTGTTTATGTTTCCTCAAATCGTTCCATAACTAGCAGAAACCATCACAACTGGGCCACGTGTCAAAATGGTGTACATTGAAACTGCGAAAAAATGATTGGTAGCCAGATAACACGTGCTACTAATTCCAGTGCAGCTATGGCACAATTACTGGCTCTTCCGGAGTTGCGCAAGAGGATAGATTTCTACAGCGATTTTCGTAATTGTATTATGCATCTCATCCCTGCACTCATCAGCGTGGGCATAGCAGTGAATCCGTTAGAAATCAGCCAATCGCGGCTGTGAACCCGTCTAAATTAACCAATCGCGAAAGAAATAGAAAGGCACGTATTTTCAAAGAAACAAGTGCAGCAAACTGAAAATGCTAATTTTTTAAATGGTATTTGATACAAAAGGAATTATGTAGACGCCAATGCTGCTGATATAGGCTGATAACTCTGATTTGCGGGTTTTGTTGCTGTTTTCTGTTTACCTTAGTCTGTTTACTCATCAAGTTAATGCGCTGTAAGTACTAGGAGCAGTTTCCATACAGCAGTATACATGACAGGACACACTAAGTCAATACACCACAGCTTTCCTCTCCGTCACACGTACCAAAGATTCCACAATGAGCGTCAGTGTCTTGTGATCGACACTCAGGTCGGCTAATTCTAAGTGCCTCTCCATGCATTATGGACAGATATGACACGACAAATCTCGTCTCTGGAACAACAGCGACGTCCACTTTGCCGTTCGGGCCTAAGCGCTATGAATGTGACAGGCGCTTACAACTTTTGGCTCTGGATGACGATAGCAACGGCTCCGACAGCTGTGACGAGCCAAGGGCATGTGACGCGTCCTCCCGCCCGCATGATTTCTTTTCTCGCTTGGCTTCTGCCCATGGCTTACTAGCTGACGCGATCATGAAGGTTTGTGTAGAGGACTGGACTGTGTCGATATGAATTACGAGCATAATTATGATACAGAACAGTTCACACAAGCAAACACATTGCTCATGTTGTCCACTGAAAAAAAAGGCAGTCGAGTATCACATTTGCACTGTTACACTGTCTCTGCTGTCAGGGATGGGAAAAAATAATAATAATAATAATAAATGGTATTTCTAGGGCGCATTTCTTTAAATAAAACTCAATGCGCCTATCACTCACTCACACTCACGCACATCATACAACGATGAACAGACATACACTGGTGAAACTGACTAGTTAAAATAACTGGTGTTAGTAGTTTGTGGCCTCATGCCGCTCAAGCAACAAGGACCAGCATGCGGCTGAGGAAATTACTGATAGGCTTTGCGGAAGAGGAACGTTTTTAGACTGCTCTTGAAAACAGACAGCGTGGGCGTATTTCTCAGATCTGAAGGCAGAGAGTTCCAAATGGCAGGAGCGGCAAAACTGAAAGAGCGCTCACCGAAAGATTTCAGGTTGCGCTTGGGGATCTTGAGAAGCCTCTCGGACGACGAGACTCACAAATATTTGGTGTGTGTACAAGATGAAGAAAATTCGCGCAAAGCAAATTCTTGTAAGCGTCCCTGAGCAATGTGATGCTGCCCGGCTCTGCCTCTAAACACACATTAAAAGCGCGATATTAAGTTCCGCTCGTCCCGAAAACAAAAGGTTGCCCGCTGGCAAGTACTATCGCTGAGTTGAAATATTCTGCTTTCTAGGGCCATTTGTACCTCGTGTACATGCACTACGGGAGGAGGGGGGGGGGGGTTAACGTCCTTTTCCACCCCATGTGGGCGATATCAAAGACGGGGGCAACGAGAAAAAGGCCAGGACAAATATTTGGCCCCAGCCGGAATTCGAACTCAGGACCCGAGCATTGAAAGTCCAGCTTGACGCTCTACCACTCGTCCACCCCGGTTCCCCACATGCACTACGGGAAAGTGCAAGGCCGGAGGGGGGCGGGGGGGGGGGTCATCTCAGAATAGCAAAGTTGCACGATAACCACACGGTAACTCTAACCCTATCGCCTTAAAGGGCGCGAACCACACCGACTGAGGAATACAATGGGCCGGGCATAGGCAAAAGTCAAATGGGGAAAGGAAATTACGTGTCTCGCCTGCCTGCCTGTCGTACTAGGAAACCCTCTCAGTCCGGGGTTGGGGATGAGCAATGCTGCGGCCAATTGGATTCACAAACGTCCGGACAGCTAATCCCAGCCTACAACCCCTCCACTGCCCATCACACGCACACAACATCATTTTTCACTACCACCGGAGACAGAAATCGAAGCGGATCCATTGAACGACCGCGGAACGCACGGGAAGGGTGGTGGCGCTGCGGTCGGCCGCGCGATAAGGGGCGTCACCCCTACTAACCTTTCGCGTGTCTACAGACGTCGGGAGAGCTACTAGCTATTTGTCAGTTCTAAGCTGGTGTGTATGTATGAGTAGGACAATTCTCCGCTGCATAAAGTGCGTTATCATTATGTCGAAGCCATAGGAAACCTTCAAGTCCCGACTGAAAACCCATCTCTTCACTGACCCTCTCATAGTCGTGCCATGTTGTCGTTCTGCTGGTGTGAGTGCGTGCAGTGTGTGCGCAGGGAACGTGTGTGTGTGTGTGTGTGTGTGTGTGTGTGTGTGTGTGTGTGTGTGTGTGTGGATATGAGTTTGTTTTTTTCTTTTGTTTTTATCTGTTTTGTCAGTGTTACCTGTCTTGTTTTATCTGTCTTTTGTGTTTTTATGTCAATATGAATAAAATAATTAATATGTATTTTATGTAATGCGCCTAGAGCTTAGATAAGGTTAGGCGCTATATAAATATTCTATTATTATTATTATTATTATAGTATAAGCCGTCCTTATGCTCTATACTATGTATTATGGAGGGTCTGGTGATGCTGGCGTGGCACAATTATCACGTTTACACTTCAAGCTTGCGCGAGCGGTCGAACATTCAAATTCTACGACTGAATGCGCGGTTGGTGTTGTTACAACACTCGCGCGCAGCAACTGAGGCGCGTCAACGAGTACGCTTCCGTTTGATCAGTGCCAGTATTTGAGAAGCTGTCACTGTGCAGGTGTCTAAATGGCCCGTAATGCTTGACACCACAAAGACACCCCAGAACCATCTCTCAGCATAAAAATCATAAAGATCGGGCCTTTAACCGAAACTGTTTTACCAATGCTTTCTCCTCTCTGCGGCGGAGGTTTCTGGCGACATGTACAGTGGCCGAATATATACTGAACGCCAGTGGACACAAACGGTTGTCAAGAGCAGGACTGACCTGGGTTTTAGAAACACTGGGACAAACACTGCTCTCCATGTCAAAACATCGAACTCTGTGTGTGGTGAGAGGTGACGGCAACGGTACGCGGAGAATGCCAAGCCCCTCGTGTGTACACTAGCTGAGGCTTCTGATAAATCTTGAAAAATACACAGGAGTATGTCATGTCCGATGCTAAATGGAAAATGTATGCATTATCAATAGCTAGCTACGCAGTTTCTGCAAGAGAAGACATTCTGCCCCTACCAACCCCTGCCCCCCCCCCCTCTCTCTCTCTCTCCTTTCTCTCTCGTGTATTTTCAGTTGATTGCTAGTATCCTAGCAGAAAGCAGTGCTATAGAATAAAAATGCCCAACCTAAATAAATAAATAAATAAATAAATAAATAGTTTCATCATCATTTCTCGGGACAGTCAGGCGGTAGAGCGTTGGACTTCCAATGCTTGGGCCGTGAGTTTGAACTGATCCCGGCTGGGGCCAAATATTTGTGCTGACCTCAAGTTTCTCTTGTTGCCCCGCAAAGCAATAAAACCAAACCATCGCCAACCTGAAACCTCTACTGAACAAGAATATAATTGTCACTATCTCAACTCTTCCGCACGCCCATTCCGTTGAGTGAATTCTTACGACTGCTGGCCTCAACCGGAGCAACGTATCTTCGTCTGCTGTCTGTAATCGGCGAATCTCTGATTGGCGGCGGCCGGCAAGGGAGACAAAAACTCGCACAGCACGTGCCGATAGGTGGCGAACTGTCACTGACCTTGACGGGGGGTCGACGACCTACCTAGGAACTAAAGGCCAGACAACCCTCTGGGCTACTGCTACAGAGTATCTTCCCACTGGCGGCGCAGTTTGAGTTCGGGTGCAAGTCAAGTTGTTCTACCGATTTCAAAGAGAGGGACACTGAAACCAAGATGGCTTTCGATCTGACCAGTTCCTGATGACATGTTCTTATGACGTTAATTTTTATGAGTCACTCTTTATGACGTCACATTTTCCTAAATCTCTCTCTCTCTCTCTGTGACAGGCGGTACAGCCCAAATTTGTGCTGGCTTCTTCTTCGTCACCCAGTCTTTCCGGCATGTTCCCCTTTCACCTACTGGTGAAAAAGAACACTAGACACCTCAGCATTAGTAAACATCCAACCCAATTCCCCTCTTTCCTCCGGGGGAGCCGGGTGGTCGAATGGTAGAGCGTTGGACTTCAAATGCTAGGGTTGTGAGTTCGATCCGGCTGGGGCCAAATATTTGTGCTGGCTTTTTCATCGTTGCCCCGTCTTTGATATCACCCTATGTGGTGGAAAAGGACGTTAAACCCCCAAACACTCACCCACCCCTCTCTCTCTCTCTCTCTCTCTCTCTCTCTCTCTGACACACCTAGTGGTGAAAAAAAAACACTAGACACCTAAGCATTAGTAAACATCCAACCCAATTCCCCTCTTCCCTCCACACAGCCAAAACAACCATGTAATGAACCACAAAGAAGCCCGATTTCAGATGTCACCATTTCTACTGCCGACGTCAGCTTCAGTTTTCGACAAATTCGTCTGCTGCATTTCCTTCTCAGACCAGGGCCCGTATGTAAAACTCAAGGTTAATTTAACCCACGGCTACGGGTCTAACCCAGACTAGGACAAAACATTTTTTTTAAAGGAAGCGAGGGTGGGTGGGGTGGGGTGGATGGGTGTTTGGGGGTTTAACGTCCTTTTCCACCACATACGGTTGATATCAAAGACGGGGCAACGATGAAAAAGCCAGCACAAATATTTGGCCCTAGCCGGGATCGAACTCACGACCCGAGCATTAGAAGTCCAACGCTCTACCATTCGACCACCCCGACTCCCCTTACAAAAGGAAGCGAAGAAAGAAAGACAAAAATCCTTCTATAACGTTATAGGCACCTTGCTGGAATGAACCCGCTTCCTGCCGATTTAACAAAAACAATACAAAACAAACAAACAAAAAAACAGAAAATTTAACCCTAGAGCTAGTTTAGTTCGAGATTAGACTCTAACCCGGGGCTAAACTCCCTAACCCCGACTTTTACATGCGGGCCCTGGACCACAACGGCACTATAGGCATTATCTACATACATATATACATACCCGTACAAATGTAAGCATCAAGGCGGAACGTAATACCTCTTTCTCTTTGCATAAACATGGACTCATCTAAAAGACTGATGGTTTCTGCCAAGTGGCTCTGTGTGGTTTCGTGTATACCGTCTGCCGCGCTAAAGACTGCCAATAGCATCCCAGAAAAAAATAAAGAAGAAAAGAAAAACAGCAGAAGAACGTAAACACTATCGCCCTCTGCCCTCTTTCTGGATTCCACCAGAGTCTGGCAAACTTCGGCAACAAACATGTAACCTCGGCAACCACCGTGCTAAGACTGATGCCAATTAATCAGACACAAAATCTCCTCCGTGGTTGGACATGGCTCAGTAACTAGCGTCTATATAGCCTCCTACCTTTTCATCCACTTGGTGGTTAAGTGTAATCGGTAAGCTCCCCCCGGATAATGAAGATCAAAGTGACAGCCATCTTTGGTCGTGCGCCAGAGGAATGGGAGTTGTGTTACCCCGCCCTGGGAGTACTGCCGACCACGTGACGCTGTCAGTATCATAGACGGAGTTTGCGGGGTACTGCTTCAGCGACTCATGGTACCTACGACCCAACGAGGACGCTACGCTGAGGTATGCGCATGCGTGACCTAGTCAAAATCGAGGAAGCTACTTCGGGGGAAACTGAACCCCCACGAAACACGAATAAAATAATACGACAATTAAGCATCCTAACACTGACCGAGTTTGGTGTATCAATCTTCTTTACAACAACAACAACAACAAAATACAGCCTCGTTTTGGCTATCTTGCGCATGCGCATACTTCGGCGTAGCCGGCGTTTAACTCACTGCGTACCATGACAATTTTGAGGTTTGTGTTTCAATCAGGCAATAGCACATTTCGCACCGCACACGGCTATCGTTATTTACACGTTATTTACTCTTTTTTCGGTCTTGGCCCTGTATGCGATAACCAGGCAAGACTTGCGCTTCCTTAACGGCTCTTATTGCAGCGAACACGAGTAAAATCAAAGTGCAACACTCCCACTAAGCCAAATTTAAATCCATTATTAATCCATAAATTAATTATGACTTTCAGTGAGGCCACTGTTGCAAAACCCCAAACTTACTTTAAAAAAAAAAAATCAACAAGGAACTGAGTTACTCCGGCTCTCTCAATAAGGCATCGCCCGCTTGTCTCAGTCCTACATCAGGATCATTCTGTGTCTTTGAGACCTGTGTCGGTCTGCCAGTCAGTCCTCGGCCTGTTTCAGTGAGGGGGGAGGGGAGGGGGGTGGGGGTTGGGGGGTGGGGGCAGTCTTTTGGACTTGGTTTCCTATGAGCGACTGCACTGAAGCCGTAGTTTTGGGCAGAGAGCATGTACCTACGCAGAGAACCTACGCAGCGTAGTTCTAAACATGCTCTCTGGTCTGAGGGTGAACACTACTTGACAAAGACTGGTTCGGTACAAAGATTCCTTGAAGAAGGTCAGACCAATATCTTCGCCCTTTCTGCACTGGGAGAAAAACCGACACCAAGAAAAGGACGAAAAGAAGAAGCCGACCCTGCCCTATCCATTTTTTGCACACTCCGGCTAACGGTTTTCACGGCAACAGTAATACAACGCCCTCAGAGAAACAGCGGTTAAAGATACACCCTGCAGGTTCTTCCAGATTCACAGACCGACCTAGGCTTATAACCGCGACAAGAACATGATACCATTTAGATGTGTGCGAAATATGAACCAGTTTGGAGCTGTCGTTGCAACGATATGAGCCACAACGTGAACCAAATCATGCGCCTGCCGCCTATTTCACTTTCAAGTGACGTGACGCGCTTGTACACTACAGACTAATAGCTACGGCCAAGTGGTTATCTCAGTGCAACTCGCACGTGATCACTGGCGATGTAACAGGTTTACAAAGCTCTAAAATACACTGTGGGAGGACCACTGACAATGTTGGCAGCATACGTGCAAAACACGTTTTTGACACGGTGGTAGTCACTCATCCTGCCAGGTGCCGCTTTAAACTCAAAATCGATCTGGGCCTGAAAACGAAACGCAACTGAACCCAACGGCTTCTTTCGTACACACTCCTGTCACGAAGAATTCGAGTAAACTTAAAGATTTCCAATTTCTCCACTGCTGGAACTTCAAAAGTACCTGGTCGTGTTAGAAGCTGTAAAGCTACTTAGGTTCGAGAATTTGCGAGGTAAAATCTTTGCTTCCAGCCATAAATCTCAACGAGTGTCTGAGTCGGTTGGAGAACGGGATAACGTGAGATGGGAATTCCATGCTCTACGTCGGTGGAAGTTAAATATCCGCTCTACACGGAAAGGGGAAACAGAGAACCGGAGATACATACAGCAAAATCGATAAGACGTCACGAGAAAACAAGTTCACAAGATTTACACGAGGAAGATTTACAGGGACATTCTGTGCATCAGAACAAAAACTTTTTTTTTTCTTTTCTGTTCTATCACTACCTGGAAAATGCCGTTAGTGAGTAAACACAAGCCTGTGTACGGAAGGTCCCTGTCAGCATAGAAACAGACCGCCCAAACGTTAAAAAATACATCACTACCCCCCCTCCACCCCCCCCCCCCCACCACACACACACACAAACACACCACCACCACCACCACCATTACACACACACACACACACACACACACACACACACACACACACACACACACACACACACACACACACACCTCTACCCATCCTCCCCCATCCCTGGGTTCACATTCTCCGCTCCCTGCTAACGGCTAAACTGAAATCAATATTCAACAGGCGCCAGTGTGTTTCGTCGATAACATGTCTTCATTTGCGACACGCTTGAACTTTTAAACGTGAGCAAAATTCACTCGGTAACAAAAAAAAAAAAAAACAACCAAAAAAAAAACTGGAGCAGAGAACTTTCTCCAAAGTTTAACGGGCATTTTTACAGGCCCACATTCCGACATTTCCAGGCTCACAAATAGTTCGGTAGTGTGTCTCTGGCAGCGAACCACTTAGACACATGGATAGCGACAGTCTTACTCAGGCCGGCACTGAGCCAACACAAGCGACAACGCAAGCCGAAAACTACAACGTCTGCCACAGCCTTGCGGGCACAGCCACACTGTTATTTGGTACGATGCATGTCGTTTTAGTTTCCAACAGAACACACACTGTAGTTTCTCATTTGGGATTATACATTTTCTTTTCTTTTCTTTTTCTTTCTTTTCTTTCGTTTTCTTTCGTTTTCTTTCGTTATCGTATCGTATCGTATCGTATCGTACCGCAACGACACCTTTTCTTATCTTATCTCATCTTATCTGAAGCAGCTTCGGGCGATGGCAGCTCTCGATCGCTCCTCCAGCACATGTCATCATACTGCATAGAAAGCTCTACTTATCATTGAGATTCACTAGTGCAACTGAAGCAAGACACGCTGTCTTCAGTAAAGCCTGGTCATCTTTTAACAGGCGATGGGAGTTGATGGGGGCGATGATGTGTGTGTTGGGGGGGGGGGGGGGCGGGGCGGTGTTTTGGGCAGTTTAACGTCCTTTTCGGCCACGTATCAGTGCCATGAAAGACAGGGCAACGAGAAAAAATAAAAAAGCCAGCACATGTATCTCGCCCAAGCCGGGATTCGAACTCAAGATCCGAGCACTGGAAGTCCAGCGCTCTACCATTCGGCTGTACCGGTTCCACCTTAGAACAGCACCTTGTACTAGAACACCTTAAAGTTTTGAGTCTTGCTGAAGTTTTCAATGTCAGTCCTTTCGTGTCTTTCCGTGTTTTTTGTCATGAAGAAACGGACAAAAATATATGGACTTGGCGTCCAGAGAAATGATTCTTCTTCTTCTTCTTCTTTTCCCCCCGAATACATCGCGAATTGGCACTACGCGTCGCCATGGAAATTTCTGGAAATCCCATCAGATCTTCTATACATGCAAATCACGACATTTAGACAGAATAATAACGTGAACGTTGAAGATATCTTATTCAGGCTCAACACTAATTGAAAATCTTACTTGCCAGAGGAAAAAAGATTATGCGGCAATGAAAATTATTAAATCCAAGTCCTTTTTGTTCAAAATCAATTTTCAAGTTCACAGGCAGCACAAGGGAAAATTGCACTGCAAAACACCCAGGGCCGGGAAACATTTAGGCAAAAAAACCAGGATCGTGTCGGAAAAGGGTAAAGTTAATGGAAAACAAGATGAATTGCGAAAAATCGCGTCCTCGGGTGGAATTGATTGTTGCGCGCCGGCGAGGGTAAGAAATCACTGACAAACATGCGCTACTGGTGTTATTTATTCACCGGCGCATGCGCTCTGCATCCATTGACCGGCATGCTCCGGGCTAAAGAGTCAAGCCAAGACTTGCAGGGACAAAACCCCTCCAGACTTTCTTTGTCTCTGCTCGTTCTCCCGGTAGGTCAAGCAAGAAATCCAATCAATAAAGAGCTGCCGGTGGAAGGTGAATATTTTACATTTGCCGTCCAATTGACGAGCTGTGCGTCATGACGGACATTCTAAAACACGGAGAATCAACTCTTGTTCTCATTTCCGTGAAAGGCGTAACGTGTCCTCAATGGTTATCCACGTGCTATTCATGTCTTACGTCATTCGCATTTTTTACGTCACAAGAAAGGTCACATGATTGTGACGCCTGTTATTTTGAAGATCACGGAAACGATGTTTGTCTTGACAGAGAGCAGTTCCAAAATGGACGTCAGTTACGCAAATTTCTCGGCATCAAGAATTGCTTTTACCAAAATAATTATGTCCAAACAATGTACGCCTTTCTCAATAGTATTTCAATTTTTACGAATGATTCCCCATAGTGTTTCAATTCAATTCAATAATTCTTTATTGTCCTCAAGAGGAGGCAATTCGGTTGCGGCATAAAAACAGACAACAACCACACAATATAACATGACAAACAACAGCCGCCGGTCGCAACGAGAGTTGCGCCCCCTTTGTCCTTCGTCGAGTGAAGCAGAAATTGCGTAACTGGATACTAAGAAACATGCGTAACTGACAGCCATTTTCGAACAAATATTTAGGAACTGTCCCTTGATGAATTATGTGAGATACGGACATTTACTCTCAACCGTCCAGACCGGGGTAGTATGCGTGAGAGTGTTGTTCTCATTGGCGTCCTTGGTGCATGTGTCGGTCCGGCGTCCGTCTGAACTCAGTAGAAACGCGGAGTGGCTCAAATGGTCGAGATCACAAGGTCAGTCGTGAGTTCGAATCCCAACAAAGCCAAACGGTACAGACCCACCCAAACCCCATACCCATTTCAAAATCACCTTCGGCTTGGTTCATCTCAGTCTTAAATTAGGCGCGCCAAATTCACACATTCTGCAAACACATTTCTACATGATTTTGGGCCACACTGACTCGCGTCTAGACCCTTTAAAGGGATGCTCCGTGATTTTGTGATAATTATACCGCAGAATAAACCGCGTCTACACTTTCATGGGAAAGCAAACTGGGAACGTCCTCTCCGCAATTTGGAACCAGTAAAGAAAAGAGTGACACACACGTCCTAGCATAAACCACCAAGACAGAGCTGCATGGCTCTATAAAGCCCCACTAAACACTGACAGGATCTAAACCAACCGTGTGTGGCCGTGCGTGTTCAGCAATGTAACACCTTCTATCAAAACTCCGCCGTCAAGACCTGAAACCGTAACGCGCTCCTCAGTCAATGCGTCCGGTTGTTTTGTGAGACATTTGGGTAAGAGAACACCTATCAACGTTTTTCTCTGCCTGTTTTTCAGTTTATGCAAACGGTATCAAACAGTTGGCAAGGCCACCGTCTGTGTAAACTGCACGCGTATTAAAACAGATAAACAGACCATGGGAAAATGTGGCCTGCGGCTGTGGCTGTCTCTGTAAAACATTAAAACGGTGTCTGCTTCCACTGAGCAGCCTGCTACGCTCTAGCAGATGCCACGCAAGGACTGACGATTTCACATTGCGTCAAACAGACTACACCGCTAGTCCACTGGAGATACCAAAAGGGTGGGTAGGTGGGTGTTGTGGAGTTTTACGTCCTTTTCCACCACGCATGGGTGATATCAAAGACGGGGGCAACGAGAAAAAGGCCAGTACAAATATATGGCCCTAGGTGGGATTCGAACTCACGACCCGAGCATTGGGAGTCCAACGCTCTACCATTCGGCTATCCCGACTCCCCAAAAGGATTGTGGGTAGTTTGATCGGTGTCTAACACGCTGGCAGTCATATTTCGTTCTGTGACTTTCAGTCGTTTGCAACTAGTTAGTGGTTCAGAAACTCACTACATAATACGAGGATACAAATGCATAATATCATTCAGTTCCTACCAAGTAAGTTTGGGATTGTGCACCAGTGGCAACAAACACACAAAAATCAAAATTAATTTATGTCTACATCGATTTAGTGTGATGACTGAGTGTGTGAATGTGTATATGTATTTCTATGTGTATATGTATATGTATTTCTATAATAGTTCAACATCTCATCAAAACACAGGCAATTTTCTATCGCCGATTAAGTAGCGTGAAGACAGAGACCACGCATTTGAAAAATGGTGAAAATCGCAAAATACACCCGTTAAACTATAAAACAGCGCTAAAAACAAAACATGATTTACATGTACAAACTGTCATGAAACTACAGCAGTTTACAGAATTATTCTAAGTGAAGGGACTACGCAGATATTTGACACTAAACACACACAATGTGTATATGTATTTCTATGGTATGTTTGTGTATATCAATTGTGTTTTATTATCAAGAGGAGCAAAGCAAATTCTTCTTAATTGTAACTAAGAAGCAATAAATCTATCTTATCTTATTTAAATGTGGCTCAATGGGAGTGTTGCACTTTCATTATACTAGTGTTTTGCTGCAATAAGAGACGTCAAGGAACTATAAATCCTGCCTGATTTTCACATACAGGGCCAAAACCCTAAAAAAAAAAAAAAGGGCCAAAAACGTGGGATATTCGTGCACATTACGAAATGTGTTGAAACGGTTCATATTTTGTTTTTACCTAGAACAACTTTCCGGAGAGCATAAAAAGAAAATAAAACCAAGGGCTCGCGTTTTTCCATGTTTGTGAAACAGCTAATTCGCACGCAGACGCAAAACGCCGTGTGAAAATCTTTTCGAGGTTGTAAGAGAAGACTTAAAAAAAAAAAAAAAAACGAGGAGAGAAGCCGGATTACCCGAAGCAAAATGTCGATGAGTAAGCTTGTCAGTGAGTGGGTGTGTGGTTGGGTATTTTGCCGTTCAACATGCTATAACGTCAACAAATGACGTGGAATTAAAGTTATTGGGGGAAAACGCTAGGTACAACTTCCGAATCTGTATGCGCCTGGCTCAAAACCCTAACATATCGACTTCCACGACAGAATGCCGTTCTATGGAATTGTATTCCAACTTACAAATATCCCCAGGCTTATACGCTTTGAACCAAGGACCAGATAAAGTGCGTTTAACGATGTTGTGCTTCCAAAGTTTCGGTCCAGCACTGACTTCTATCATTTACTGATCCGAAATCAAACAACTTCAAAGAGTCAGCGGTATACTCGGGTATCTCAACTACTCCTGTCTCTCTCGAATGTAATTCCCCTAAAATCTAGCACAACTAGGTTATCAGCGCATGCGATACCGACTGGCTAATGGAATTAATGTCGAACGTGTTCAAAGAGTTCTCTCCCCCTTTACGTGATGCTCTCCCCTGCCTGCTAGCATCTGCCACGAGCGGTCGAACTTTCCCACGCAACACGGACAATCAGCAAATCTAATTAAGTGCGTTACGAAAGGCGGGGGAGGGGGCGGAGAGGGGCTGGCGAATCATTATCCTACAATTAGGCCCGATTTAGATGGGGTTGTATGACCTGGTGTTGAAGGTCTGTCTAATTTGTTTGGACGATGGTGAGGGCCGAGCCTCAGATAACGAACTCTCTTGTTCAGTAGACCTGTATCTGTGCCGGCTGCGTCTTCCTAATTTTCGGAAGCGTTTGTGTGGAACTCCCTTCCCAACTAAAGCTTGCAGTGTGCGGCGGGTGACTGCACCCATGAAAAGAACTCTTTCAGTCCCAAGGTAAATGTTCCAGCCGAGTTATGATTCTATCACTGATAATCAGAGTACAACCGACTATAAGTCCAAGTAAAAAAAAAAAATTCACCCTGAAATAGTAGAACTAACGGATGCTTCTCGAAGTGCAGGTTCCTGCAACAGTAGGCGTCTCACAGTTGTTACGCAAGCCGGCTCGCACCACTTACGAAAACAACAGCGGCTGTTTGCTACCCCATTTACTGGACAGCGTTTCTTTGAAAGAAATCGAACAAACACGCTCTCTTTCGTTAATGCATGGGAGAAATTTGTCCCCGAAAACAGGAAAAGCACTACTGACGAAAAGTTCACTCGGCTATCGATCACCCTCCATCTTGGCAAAAAGAAAGAAAGAGATGACAGACATATACAAAACACATCCATCCATCCTTTCGCCCATCTATCAATCCGCTACTGAAAGAAGATGCATGTCCACGGCTAACCGCTGACCTGACCTCAGCCTCCGGTTCCATGGCTGGACAGACGGGGCCAGCGGTGTTATAGATGGCCGTGCACGTGCCATTCGACAGGTCAACATAGGAGGCCGATAAACGCGTGAAAGGCCGCAGAAAGTTAACGCTCGGACACTGCTGAGCCTGCTGACGGGTAGCCAAAGTATACGGGATAATAGCCTGTGCAAACTGACAACTGATGCGTGTGTGTTTGAGGCCAGCTCTTAACTGGGCACTGCGGAGCGCCACAGTGCTGTCCACACTTGTGACACAGTTGTGATTTGGGGGGTTTCCGCCGCTGTGGTGTCATCACAGCAGCCTGGATTTCAAACAGCCACAACTGTGACTGTGGTTTCCACAACTGACAGATTCTGATTGGCTGTACTACGTCACTCGGCGCGCAAACACTTGATGGCAGACAGTGCATCTTCAATCGGTTTGTCACCGAGCACAGCTGTATCCAGTTTTGTAGTTAGTAGACATACTGAGTGCAACGACTGGGATGTGCACATGTGTGTTTCGCGCGCTGTGCCCAGTTAAGACGCGGCAGGCTTTAGGTTTTAACGTTTCTATCCACGGCGGCGAGGGTCAGTGATGTCAAGGGCCGGTCGCGGAGGCACTGAAGCCTGTACACATGGTACGGTGGTTCTGTCAGATATAGTATAGAATAGTGGAAACATTGTGATCTCGGGCAAAACACATGGGGCACTAACTCTCTGACACTGCTCCAACTGATTTCTCCGACAGTGAACAATTTAGTCTGGTAAATGCGGCGAAGCACAGAGGCATATGACCACTTCTCCGTGCAGATGGACCTATGCTACTGTTGCTACGCAATCAACGTCTGTGATTCACAGTGCGGTATACAGTGTTGTGACCATTTCAATATGCGGGGAATAAGCGACTGCATCAGTCCCATTCAGCGTTGTACACTTTGGGTGCCGGTGTCGCCGGCGTATCATCAGCACCCCTGGTCAGTGAAAGATGATGATGTATAGACAGGAGCCGAGGCGGACGGCCTCCACCATCTATCTTGTAGAATAAAGTTGACTGGTGTGTGGGGCTCGTGCCGGCCATTAGTTTGGGTGAGGGGGCGGCAGTTGTAGATTCCCAGCCAAACTGACTGGTTGTTTAACTCAACTCCTAGCAAGGAAGTTTGGGGTTGTGCCAGCACCATGGCGGCCGCCCTCACTAAAAAATCCTAAGTAATTCAAATTTGAATGTGGCTAAGTGGGAGTGTTGCACTTTGATTCTACTCGTGTTTACTGCTGTAAGTGTCGTTAATGAACCGTTAATCTTGCCTGATAGTTTTCGTATCCAGGCCCGAAACCAGATGTTACCTAAGCGCTGTTGTAGGCACAGTAGTCTGTTCTGTATTGTACTGTGCTTAGTATGCTTGCGTTTTCAGTGTCTACCCCCAGTGTGGATGTACTGATGTGCACCTGATGTGTACTGATTGCAAAACCCACAAAAAAAAGACTATAAGAGAAAAGTACTGTATGTGGGAAGAGGTTCTAGTATAGCACACCTTCAATGGCAGCTCCAAAAAATGGTGTCATTTCTAGTCAGGAAATTGGCCAGAAGATCAGTTTCCCCCGTTTTGAAATTATAAACTACAGACAAGGTTAGTAATAGGGTCCGTGTGACGTATTTCGACCCAAGTCTGACTTGAAGTACAAAAGAGCGTCGCCGAGCACCACTGAGCTGGGAAACCCAGACACATTAGTTCAAAATGGCCCCGGCCGTCATTTGTCTGAAAATGCTTTGCTGCCAAACAACAGAGACAACAAAAGAGAGCTAGACTTTAGAGAGAGAGAGAGAGAGTTATCAATCACAGAATGGCGGCACAGCAGACAGAAAAGTCTGCTGCCGACTTTGCACATCTAAACGGCGCACCATCTCCAAGCATTGTCAAAAAAATAGTTGGCCGTGTGCACTTAACCATCGAGTAAAACTGAAGTGATACGATCTATTTGTAAGAGCTTGTGAAGCGAAAAATCTCTTTCAAACATAAGCAGCGTTGTGGGAAAAGCCAAAAGGGTATCGTATCTTTATCAGAGACAACAAGGATCAAAACACTTTGCTAAATCCAGTTGAGTTATGGTCTATCACATGTCAAGTTCTTGAAAATCTCAATACCATTTTCAGGCATACAACAACGCTGAGAAAACATTCCTCGAATGCGCTTAATCTGTTCATCAGAATCAGTCATTTAAGGCGGGTGGGGGTTTAGGGGTTTAACGTCCTTTTCCACCAGACAAGTGATATCAAAGACGGGGAAACAGACAAAGAACCAAAGACACTTTTGGCTCCTAGTCAGGAGTCGGAGCTCACGACCTCAGCACTGGAAGTCCATTGACTGTCCCGTCCCGTTTGACTGTCCTGTCCCGGCTCCCTTGCGAGTGCTGAAACCTATTCCGAATAATTTACACGTCTGAAAATTCATAAACTCCGTGCCCACGACTTGTAAATTTTTCTACTTGCAAAGTTTTCTACTTGAAAAAAAAAGGAAAAGAAACAAATATTCTAGCCATTACCGCCAAAAGCTACGATCATTGTCGTCCTTCCATCCGTCCCCCCCTCCCCCCCCCCCCCCTTCACCGCCACCCAGCCCCCTAGCCCTTCATCACGTTCCCCACCACTTTAGACGATGATTAAACAAGCCACGGACGTCACAGTGAGGAGCAGACAGTGAATTAAACTGGATGAATCATGCGGCGCTGAGGTCGCTCTATTAAGGGACGATGGACATTGCAGACCAGCCGGCTAGCCGGGCGCTTAATTAGTCCCTCCCGCAATCACGCCGTCAAGGACAGCGCACAAAACATCGTCTCCCGGGGTACGCCGGGACGAGCGCTTGATTTATTTACTGGCCGAGATTCCCATACTTGTCAGAGGCTCTGATTAAAATCAGTGGCACTTCTTCTTTGTTTGGGGGGGGGGGGGGGGGTGTTGTTGTTGTTGTTGTTGTTGTTGTTGTTGTCAGAAGATTAGTTGGGTTTTTACCGTGCACTCAAAAACAAGCTGGTGCATTTTTTTGTGTGAATCTAATCAGATACGCGGTAAATGGTAAACTAAAAGACACGGCAATGGACATAATGGCACTTGGAAATTTTACCACACTCTAATGACGCATTTCAGCGCTGAAATTATTTACCGAGACCCTCAGATAACGGACATATCCCCTTTAAAAAAAAAAAAAAAAAAAAACAATCAGCGAGAGCGCTAGCGCAATCAAATGCATGCTGTGACCTCTGCAATCCTCCCGTAATCTTACTCCGCCCAGCGCATCCCCCCCCCACCCCTTCTCGCTTTCTCCCTCCCCACGGCCGTCATTATCCTACCCCATGTCGCCACGACATGCAATCTGGCACTGGTGTAACATCCCTGATACCGGGGGCCACCAGAGACCCCACCGACAGACCCTGTCCCCCTTTTCCCTCTTCACGGTTCACTCCTCTGCCTTTCAGGCTCACGGGGGGTAACAATGCTGGTGGAGACTGTACCCGGTGCTACTACGTTTGAAAACAACAAAGATTGCTCTGTGTTAAAACCCTGTGTTAAAACCCTGGATCCAGCCTCTGCATTTTAAACTCACAGGGGTCAGTCAAAATGGCGGACTTTTCCCCCCTGTGCTACGACGATTCAACTGCTTGCGTAATAGTGGCCTGAAGTGGCTCCTGCTCGCTCTTTTTAACCTGTCTTATCGGGCAGGGGGTGGTCGTGGCCTAAAGAGATACATGATGATATCAAAATCTAGTGGCACCGAGTGTTTCCATTTTCAACTGGACTAGCAATAGAACAGATAAAACAAAACAAAACAAAACAAAAACAAAACAAAAAAAGCAACTCTGGGTTTCGATTTGTCGGTGTGACAGAAGGCGGCCGTTAACGATTTTACTAACATGTTACAATGTACAATGTTAAGACATGTGCATGCTAATACTTCACGTATATGGCTTTAACCGTGAACACTGAACTGTTGTGAACACTTTTGAACAGCAGGAGAAGCGGAACCTCTCCCTGCCATCTTGATCAAGACCCTTGTAGCAAGCATCCCGCTGATACTGGGTGTACCAGCCGGGCAGTAGCCCAAGACCCTGTCTTTGCCTCATGGCCAAGACCTAATCACCACCCCTGGCTGCCTCGCCTTTCAGGTTGTTCGCCTCAATTCCCGTCGAGTCCAGTTTCCAATTGGGCAAAAAGCAGGGTCTCACAGTCTCGTGTGCTCCCCCTATAATCGCGAAGTCCCTCCGTTCTGAGACTGTCTCTTTGGCACCAGTCACGCACCACCTTCCTCCTCCTCCTCCACTCTGGATCGAGGGGATGACTAAATCTTATAGGGGCCGGTTTAAATGAAACCGAGATCCAATTTCGCCTCAACCTACCGACCACATCTCCAAAGCTTAGATCTAATCCGACCCGAAAAAGCCGGTATCAGTGTCAGGAATGGGGGGAGCTGAAAACTAGCATTTATCTCCCTTTTCCGCTAGGGGTAAATGGGTCCCCGGAGTTGAAGACCGCTTTTGAAACGACTATCTAATCTAACCGCTCCCAGACGTACATCGCAATAACTTAAAACCCTAATCCCGGTAAAAGGAGAGAGTATTCGTGTCTCCGCTTTCTAGTCTGATAGGTCATTCTACTCTACTGCATTTCCCTCCACTCTTCCGTAAAATGAAATGCCATTACACTCTCAAATCAACTCCAATGGAATTACACTCTCAATTCCGTATTCTCGATGACTTTAAAAAAAAAAAAAAAAAACTCGACCAAGCGCACACCCAAACTCAAATACATGAGCTCAACAAGCGCGACTTTCCACCTAGCAGCAATAAATTTCACCGCCCAATATATTAAAGCTCATACCCCTGGAATTTGTTGACCTCCCACTCGTAACCTCCTCGGATATGACATGTCATGTGACGAAGCCACAAAGGAGAGGTGAGGCTGTATGAAAGGCCGGGTCAGACAGAAAACAAGTTTGAAAGGCCAAGGGTTTTGTCAGGGTCGACAGGACATGAACGATGGTGCAGACAAAGACGTGACACCATACCATGTCGTCGTATGCATAATTGACAAGATGATTCAGTCCAAAAGATACCGCCAACGACGGCCGCCAGAAATTCACACTGCGAAACATTAGACCTGCCTGTCATGAAGAAGATGACGCGGTCATTTGTAACCGGGATTTTTTTTTTAACAAAGATTGCTAAAGGTTTCGATTTATTTTCATCATATGTTTAATTCATTTATTTATTCAATGCACCTTCATGTGTATTGCACCACCGCCTACAATGGGTTTAGTCGAAAGGTGGATAGCACAAAAACAGCATCGAACACTAGATAATCAAATTACCATAGACTACAGACATCACAATTTCATGTATCATGATGTAAAAAAAAAAAAAAATGTATTTGTCGCTTATTTCCTTGAATTTGACCTCAGTACGTTGCACGTGTGGCTGAAATGAAGATTTGCATTTGTGTGTTAAAAAAACAAACAAACAAACAAAAACACACTCTTTTATGAACTCACGGAGAAGGCCAGAATACTACCCTTTAAATTTAATTCAATAGGTTGTGCGTTTGTTTGAAAAGACAACAGCTACGAACTCACACAAGCTTGACCCATGAACTTTATTTCCAAGTGATGTGCATCTGCCTGCAAAACACTGTTAACAGTGTTATGAACTCAGGAAGAAAGCCAAACCGCTACCCGTGAACTTTATATCAACAAGCTGTGCACCTGTGTGTGAAATATGTACACTTTTATGACCTCGCACAAAAGGCCAAACCATTGCGAGTGAACTTTACTTCAAGAACGTTGTGCACTTTCTTGAAATAAAATGAAAAAGAACAACTTTTATTAACTCGCGCAATTCCAAAACAATGCTTCCCGTTGTACCCTGAAGTTCATTGCGCCCTGGCTCCCCACCCCCCCCCCCCCCCCCCCCCCTCATGCCGTCTTCAACTGTGACAAAGTAAGTCTGTCTCTTTCACTGTCCTCTGACAGCTGATTTTCCAGTTCTACCCGTCTCGACCCCTTACCCGCCGACATGTCCCCGAGTGACCCTAAGAGATAAACATTGGCCCGAACTCGTCAGGGGCATAAAACAGGGAGGGTTCCGTCACCCTGCATAATCAGCCTGTAAATCACGTGGTTCTGATAAGGGGCTGGTTACACGGATAGAATTATGTGTCCCAGACAGAACCCCGGGGGACCGCGGTGCTCGCTGACTTGTCATGAAACGCGGCAGGTGGGTTTGTTTTATCACCGTGCGATATAGAAATATAACCAACGGCTTTATTGCGGAGCGTGACGCTGCAGGGGCTCGGCTAGGGGGGCCGGTTACGACTACCGTCTGCACAGCAGCAGAATTTTTATAAGGTGTTGTTAAGTCATTAAATAATTTATTGCAACCAGCAATTCAGAGTAAAGACTTTTAAAGCGCAGTTAATGTAATGCAATTTGTTTACGAGCAAATGACATTCGTCGTAACAAGTATCATGTATCAACACTTGGCACTAAACGATCGGTAATGGTGAATGATGACTGTCATTGCTCACAAAATTATGTCAAAGCACGTTATCTGAAACTAAGCAGGTTATTGGCTGTTGTGATGGCTGGTATCCCAGGTATGACATGCGTCCTAAAGATGCATTTATGTCTGTCCCCGTGTGTGTGTGTGTGTGTGTGTGTGTGTGTGTGTGTGTGTGTGTGTGTGTGTGTGTGTGTGTGTTTTGAAGACGCACCCAGGAGAGAGAGAGAGACGGGGGGGGGGGTGTTGGGGGGGGGGATTAGGGGCATAATTGATGTGACTGACAGTGAAGGCAAAGAATTTCCATTAATAATCATTAGTTCCAATTTTCGTTAACGACCAAATCGGCTATCAGACGAGCTTCAAATTGTCCCTCAACATTAAGAGAAAATAATTAAACCTGAATCGACCACGGCTAAAGACACGCGTTATACGTATTATAATCATACACGCATATGCAGGTTTTGCATTTGACACGTGTCATTCGCGGGGTAAACGATGGGCAAATGACATCAATCATGCTGTCACTGGATCAATCAAGATAAACTTTCCACACCCACTCACCTTTTTACCCTGACCTGGCATTTCTGAGGGCGGGCAAATTATCTGTCAACATCTGTATTGACAGATCCGTCACATGGCACATCTACCGATTGCCCTGAGGTGTAGGGAAGGTTGTCTAAGGTCATACTGCACCACTTTCTCTGATAACTCGGCCTAGGCGTGCAATAATAGCGTTTTCTTGCACGTTTAGGCGTTTTGTTATGCTAGGGAGTTAGCTGGTTTGCTTTAACTTTCCTTTCCACCACGAAAGGAGGGTGGGTGGGTGGGTGTTTGGAAGCTTAACGTCCTTTTCCACCACATAAGGGTGATATCAAAGACGAGGCAGCGAGAAAAAGGCCAGCACAAATGTTTGGCCCCAGCCAGGATTCGAACTCACCACCCGAGCATTGAAAAAGTCCAACGCTCTACCATTCGGCCACCCCGGCTCCCCCCACCACGAAAGGAAGATGGCAGACAACAACAACACCACAGTTTTGGCTCCTGCGACTTTTTATCTCATTCAATTTTTCACGGCAAATTCTCCGCCATGCGAGTTTGCAACTTGACTCAGATGAGCGCGGCTGTAAGTTCTGACTTGTTGTGCTCTGTTCTGTTACTGTTTGACGGCGATCTGTACGTGAATAAAATGTTTAAACCAAATTTTGGCTCCTAGTCGAGGCTCGAACTCACGAACCCAGCTTCGTTGTTTCTTGGTTGATTGTCGTGGCTTTTAACGTTCTTGTAATTACCACCACGTATCACCACGGGGTGACGCGGGAAATGCCATCACTAATGTTTGATTCCCAGCTGGGATTGGAATCACGACCCGGGATTTGAAGACACAAAAGACTGACCAGCTGACAAGCTTTGTGGCAAACACGCAGGTACAGAGACAGACGGGCAGCCAAGCAGACCGGCAGACGGAAAAACTGACAGACACACAGACACATAAACAGACAGACAGGCAGACATACAGACAAACAGATGAGGATGGGTGGGTGTTTGGGAGTTTAACGTCCTTTTCCACCACGTATGGGTGATATCAAAGACGGGGCAACGAGAAAAAGGGCAGCACAAATATTTGGCCTCAGCCGGGACAAACATACAAACAGAAAGATAAATATTAGAACTGCAATGGTCGAAAGAGTGGAATTTTAACTGAAAACTTAACCTGGGGTAACTTACCTGCTGGAAATGTAGCAGTTGGTGTCGAATCGTGTGTTAAGGCGTGCAGGATTGCGTTTTTATTGAGGAGTAGTTGACACCATGCAGGTTATTGCTGACACCCGATGATTATCATCCGTGGAAGGCACTAGACCGTGACGCCGTAACCGTGGTCAGTGATGCGTGAAATGATGCAGTGATCGCTGCAATAAAAACCAAGACTGCGATCAGTATCAATCGTTGACGAAGAATGCATGACACACACACACACTCTCTCTCTCTCTCTCTCTCTCTCTCACACACACACACACACACACACACACACACACACACACACACACACACACACACACACACACACACCGTTCACATGCACACACACCGTTCACATACACAAACGTTTCATATACACAACACACCAGCAAACAGCTACCAGTCCACAGTCTGTTCTAAATCAAACCAGGGGCCTCATGCATGAAGACTGAAGAGACTAGGACTCTATTCCGGGACTAGCTTAAATTAACTAAACTGCGACTAAAAGATAAGATGCATAAACGAAGACTAGTGTGAGTTTACGACTGTTCCACGGACTAAACGGCATTGAACGCGTTGATGAGAGTCTCGATGTAATAAGTCTGAGACTAGAGGTAAGTCTCCGATTAGTCTATTCTCTTTTCATGCATTAGGCCCCATAAGACCGCATGAAGACTCTACATAATAACAATAATAATGATGATGATTCGCGCGCGCGCGCGCGCGCACACACACACACACACACACACACACACACACACACACACACACACACACACTGACCTGCAAATACACATCTTAAGCAACAGGATCACATACAGCTTCCACCCCGCCCTTCTCCCCCGGTCTCAAGAAAAGAGAACACACTTCTTGGCCATTTCCTATCACTGCACTAGAACAGGTATAACTGACGGCCATGTCTCGGTGGGTCGTCACCGTGTTTATACGTGATGAGATAATCAATGACACGCTAAGCAGAAACAAACACGTGCAGTGCGCTATCATTACCCGGCACTGCCCCCCCCCCCCATCCCACCCCCACACCCCTCTCCCCTATCCCTCGCCACTAAAACCATCCATAAACCTGGCCGGGCAGAGCTGGCTACTGAACGCGTATCGATCACTTTCCAGTAACCGGGGCCCGGGTGCATACAACCAAAATAGCACGGGGATATAGAAACCTAGAGCACCGTGCCGTGACAGCACTCACCTCACCCAGCCTGTACGCTGACAAGCAACAGGGCATTTGTCCGAGTCGTGTATAAGAGATGATTTTAAAATTTATTTTATTTTATTTTTTTTTTTTTATGTGTGTTTTTTTGTTGTTGTTGTTGTTGTTTTTTTTTTTTGTTTTGTTTGTTTGTTTGGTTTTTTTTTGGGGGGTAAGGGGTGGGGGGGTGGTAACTATACATCTCAAATGCAATTGACAGTCTGCAGAGAATTTAAGGCATTAGTCTTATTCAATCTGTCGCATTCGATCTCAACAGCAGCAGGTACACTGCAGTATGAATTCAATTCAATTGACGAACCAAACCCGACGCGATCAGCACCGGTCCACCCGAGACACCCACCACCCGAAGCACACCCACCCTCTTCGTTATACGGGCATTCAGTAGTGGCAACTCCCATCACGGACAGCCTGTATAAAGTACCGTGATTTAGGGAGTCTTTGGAAACCATGAACTTGATGGTGATACACGGCGTTTCAGTTTCCATGTTACTCGTCGTGTGAAATACGGCCACTGATAACGTGTCTATGCTCTATGTTTTCCGGCTCGTGTTCGATCCGTGTTCTATGTTTGTTCGAGCTAAAAGGTCTCCCGTATGTCGGACATCAGCCTTAGGCGTGTGTGTGTGTGTGTGTGTGTGTGTGTGTGTGTGTGTGCAGCTGAGGGCCAGTACAGAGGACTGAGGAAGTGTTCGCGAAACTGTGACGTACATCTAACCCCGAAAACAACACCAGCATGACGTTCTGATCAGTTATCAATCACTGATAACCCGGCCACTGACGTACACAGACCAGGACATGATCATGACTACTACGGCACATCAGATCTACTGTATGCCATACAGCAGCTGCCATAGTCTCCACAAAACTCGAGCCAACAACAACAACCACCTAAGAATGACTGCTGTCGCTTTGAGCAACAACGCTGCTACATATCGACCCCGGCTTTTTGCTTGTACCCTGACTTCAAGTCCCAGTCAGTGCTTCTGTCCTCGCATACACACGGAGCTTCGCGCCTCCCGTGACCTTGACCTTCATTCACAATTTTTCCAGTTACTACTGCGACAACTGAACCACCACGGCATCGAGTTGTCTCAGTGATCATCGCTGCTGATAGCCTAGTGCCTTGTGAATAGAACTGTAGTACTCAGTCTGGGGTGATGACTGATAGGAACGTTCAGCGCTAACCGAAATGCCCGACATGACAAGCTGTCAACAAACCAATCTCACGTGTGTGCCAGCCGCAATATGGGTCGGTTACTGATTTTGCAGACCATTGTAGCTAGCACCGCGCATTCTCATGTGTGCTCGTACAGGCTGACTGCTCGTGTTGCTCCGACATCTCCCTTCGTAATAATCTACATGGTACACTCGTGTATACGGAAAGGGAGCGGACGGACGAGGACGGAGGGAGGAGGAAGGGTGGGGGTGGGGGGGTTGTAGACGTTTACGTCTTTCGTCTGCCTCGAGAGATTAAAGAGAGATTCCGAGAATGGAAAAAAAAAGCCTGGATATCAGTGCCCGGCATATTGTGGCTCCATCGGGACTCAGCCGGGCTGATTCGAATCCAAACCTTCTGCTCTCGAATTCAGTCCAGAGACCAAGCAGTTGGGTCACTCGGCCACCCGACTCCCGGACCCGGCGGAGGGTCAGTGGTCCCTTGTGCTGGACGCTGGACTGCTAATGCTCGGTCGGTAAGCAGTCAGTCTCCCGGCGTGGGTTCGAATCCCGGCTGCCGGGCAGCCAAAAAAGGCTTTGTCCTCGTTGCGACGTTGTCAATCCTTGATATGAACCACATGTGATGGAAAAACGACGTTGAACTGAGCTCCCAAACACCCAGCCACTGAATCAGTCTAAACTAGATTAATCTGCGTCTCAGTACAAACCACAACTGACTGCAGCGGGACCTTAGCTCACCTTAGTTCGTTGACACCGGTTCACACGACCGCCGGCTTTGTACATCGGAACGATGCGTCAGTCTCAAGTCAACTTCACTCTGTCCCAGAAAAGCATTGTTCGCCGGTTCTACTACACAACACTCATTCTTCACAACTCCGTCTTCTCAGTCATAAAAATAATGTTCACGTGAAAGAGACTGGAAGCACAGGGCTTGCGCAGTCCTAGTCACTCATTTCAGACTCTCTTCAGTTATTATCGGTCTCAGTCTCTGTAACGACCTCCAAAACATGGCTTGCTCATAATCGACACAAAATAACAAGCTTTGGCGAGGACTGAGGAGGGAAAAAAGTGGGCTGCCACGCAAGCACGACCGTAAAGCTTCAATCCAATCTATTCACGCACACGATAGGGGGTGTATGCCGCGTGTTCGTTGACGCTATGCATGCAGGCAACACAACACCACACAGCCTTGCAGACTGATTCGGTCTGCGTGCAATAATACATACGGCACCGTGAGAAGGGGGGGGGGGGGGGGCAATCGTGACGGCGGATATTTTTCCTGCGCTACTTCCATTTAAAAGTTTTGATGACAATTGCTCTCAGAAAAACTCCACTGACGTCTGAAGTCAGTAATTATGAGCATGCGCCCGTCATTACATTGTTGTAGCAACGATGGCTCTAATGGCCTGAATCAAAAGGGCTAATGCTACCATTTTTTATGCTCACAGATCAGTCGTTCTGAGCTGCTTTCGTGGTACTTATTATCACACCGCTTAGACACCTGGACACTGACAGTGTCTGTGATGCTAGCACTGAGCCAACAGAAGCGTACTCTATGACACAGCGACCACACTAAGCGCCCCAGTAGTGTTGCCACAGTCGCCGGTCGAATTTGAATATTCGACCGTTCGCGCAACTAAGTGTAGGTAACACTGTATCGCATTAAGAGTTGTACTAATCATCAAGATAGGGTATTTCGAGCGTACAGGCGCACTCGCGAACAAAACTGTTCCAAAACTTAAGTTGGCTTAGCAAAGATGGAATTAGCCATTTTAAATGTTCGAAATATAAGCAATACACACGTCTTTAAACCGAAGTAACATCAGGTGCTAGTGAAAGTCGTTTTCCTGTTCGTGCACGGTCGATTTCTTTCCGGCGCGCACAGACAAACCGAAATCCAGAAAGCCGCAGCAGCCGGCACCGAGTGTTTCCATCAGTTTTCAATGAACTGTGAGCAGCACGGAAACACTCCGCGGATTTCGGTTCGTCGGTCGCCAGAAACGACTTTCACTGACTACTTTCACTGGAGAGCGATCGTTTCTATACCAAGGACCAGCCCTTTGGAACACACTTCCTCATAACATCAGACACACAGACTCAGTCCTCAGCTTTAAAACGTCCATTAAAACACACCGGTTTTTATCACAACAATGATGAGTGAATAGCAGACATTCTGTGTGTGTGTGTGTGTGTGTGTGTGTGTGTGTGTGTGTGTGTGTGTGTGTGTGTGTGTTCTTTTAGTGCTCTTAGTGCTTTTTATCTTTTTATCTTTCTAGTAGCTATTAGTTTCTTTTAGTTATTTTCACCTTCTCTGTTAGCGCTTAGAGTCTCACAGAGAATAAGCGTAAATAAATATTCATTATTATTATTATTATTACTACCATGTTACTACACTGCGTGTTCATATTTCAAACAAATGACTACCCGAGAGGCCATCGTCGTTAAAGTTTTTGTATTGAAGTAGCACCGGGACCACTCTCCGCCGTCTTGTGCATACATGCAAGCAACACCACATTGCCTTGCGCTGAAGACTTATTCGGCCCGTGTGTAATAACACAGCACACATCGGACTGCACGAGATAAATCCAGATAAAGGTGCACCGTTCCAAAGCCATGAAAGATGGGTTTTGGCAGAAGAGTTTACCAGCCAATGTCTAGAAATAGGCTGCGATCAAAGAACAAAATGATGGGGGCCTTCGCCAACGTTTCTAAAATAGTGGGTGCTTCAGTGGTCTCAGACCACAAGAACCACATCACCAGCAGTCTTTGAGCGATTCAGAGAGAGAGAGAGAGAGAGAGGCAGAGAGACAGACAGACAGACAGAGGAAAGGGGGGGGGGGGGGGGGGGGGGGGGGGGGGGAGGGGGACAGTGAGAGAACGAGAAAGTGGGTAGGTGTGTGAGAGCTTAACGTCCTTTTCCACCACATAAGTATGATATCACAGACGCCACGGGGCAACGAAAAAGGGGCCAGCACAAGGGTTTGCCATGGGAGAGAGAGACAGACAGACAGACAGAGAGAGAGAGAGAGAGAGAGAGAGACACACACACACACACACACACACACACACACACACACACACACACACACACACACACACACACACACACAGATGACGATCAGTATTGATATTTTGCGATAGTAGCAGATGAAGCTAGAAGAATGTAGAAGATGACTGACTTTCAGTTTCACACAGGCACTTGCTGTTAGCAACTCGCTACAGACTAATCTACTGAAAATTACTAAAAGGGAAAACTGAGAAGATTGGACAAAGACAGACAGACAGACAGACAGACAGACAGACTGGTTTTTATCCCCATTACACCAACTTCGAAACGACAGAAATGCCGGTCAGCTCCATGACTATGCTCGATCAGTACTGACAAGAAGAAGAAGAGCAGAAAGAAGACCGACGGTGTGACCTGACACTGGTACCCCCCAGGAGAAAATAGTCACCGGTGAAAATGAACGGCGGCCCACCCCCTCGCACCACCAAGCTTCATTCATAATGCAAAGCTCACCACAGTCGGCCCATGGGGATCATTTCCAGTGTCTGGCGTTGTTCGTGTGCGTTGGTGCCCCACACATTTTCCTAATCTCTCGGCAGACCGTTGGGTCGGCCTTCGACTTGAGCTTTGTCGCCATTAATTGCCAATTTTGCTTGCGCTGGGGAGACCTGTATTGACCACAAATAGTTTTTTTCTTCAGTTCCTCTGGAGGACCAGTACGGCAGCCTGTGGAGGTCCCGCGCAGATCAGCTGCTCTCCAATCATGATGTGAATGGACATTTTTCAATAAAGATCCAAAGACTGTTAATAACATGCGAGCCGGCAGATCCAACGGTTGTTTGCCATGCCTCGTGGAGGGTGTGTGTGTCACAGTGTGTGTGTGTGTGTGTGTGTGTGTGTGTGTGTGTGTGTGTGTGTGTGTGTGTGTGTGTGTGTGTGTGTGTGTATTGGCCCCGGGGAACGAAATGAAAGGAAATGAAACTTTATTTTCTATTGTTCAAAAGCATTAGCCAAAGAAAACCCAATGACCTGCATTCTTGGCGCTGCTAAAAGGATTTGTGATGCAGATTCAGATTTCAGTTCTGTCTACTCGACCGATCACACGAATTTCAGACATTCCCAGCCTGTACGATGGGTTCAAGGAGAAGAGGAAAAAGGCGATGCAAGCTTCACGTCAGAAGCAGCATGAGTAATATTTTGCGTCAATTATTAATTACTTACACAAATCGTTTTTTTTATAAATTGTGCCAAGAGTTTTCTTATCAAAGCTTGTGTCTGAAGGACTGAAGAGACGTAATTCATTATTTTCTTCGCAAAATTTACAATAATGATTTGTGTAAATAATTAATAATTATTGATACCTACCGTAGGACACTGAGGAACGCCGCAAAACAGCTGCACCAGAACCCATATCCCAACGACCACTGAAGAAATGAAAAGTGATGTTCCTCCAATTCCTTCACAAAACTGACACATCCCAGCCCCTGTAACGCCCATCCACGGCACCTCCATCCATCTGCGCTACGGAAGCTACTGAAGTAACAACCCGCGGGCCTTCACCTACACTGACTCTACCGGGTTTCAGAGGACAGACACCGCCAGACTTGTGATTCCTTCACACCTGGACAGCTAGAGGGATGCACACACACGGGGCCGTCTGGCGAGATAATGACCGTGAAGTGACCAACCACACGCCCCAGCTGACCAAAACCACCGCCACTGTAATGCGGTCATTAGCAGTGCAGTTTGCCATGAGGGGTACGGTCTGTGATGCCCTGCCGTGGTGGTCAGCCTGAAATAAATTTTATCAATAGCGGTAGGGGACGTATGCATGGACCCTGATTATGACAGCGGGCGGCATGCCACGCCATACCAGGCCTGTGTGCCGGCAATACCAATGATTTGCAATTCATGCATTATCACCCTCCACCCCGCCCCCTACCCAGCCCCCTCCCGACCCGGCTTGCCAGTGCCTCATCTCTACAGCCACTTCTTTGGAAGGACATGAATTTGAACTGGCGAAGCAGAATTTACACTTTTTTCCTTCAATTTCCCAGGTGTTTATTTCAATTCCTCCTCTGTGTCTGTGTCCGGGTGCCCGCCTGTCTGTCCGTCTATGTACCTGTGTGTCGGCTGTCGGTTCTGTCCTCCTGTCCACCTGTCTGCCCGCCTCTCCGTCCGTCTGTGTGTCTGTCGGCCTCTGTGTGTCTGTCTGTCCTTCTGGGGGTGCCGGGGTGGCCGAATGGTAGAGCGTTGGACTTCCAATGCTCGGGTTGTGAGTTCAGTTCGAATCCCGGCTGGAGCCAAATATTTGTGCTGGCTTTTTCATCGTTGCCCCGTCTTTGATATCACCCGGATGTGGTGGAAAAGGACGTTAAACCCCCAAACACCCACCCACCCACCCTGTCTGTCCTTTTGTCTGTCTGACTGCCGCCTTGTCCGTCCGTTTCCTTCCCGTCACTCAAGTGCTACTTGTTATGAATGTCCACTTGTACACACTGTTCACCAAAATTCTATTCAGTTACATTAATGTGAAACTGAAACCGCCCAGACTGCAACTTCTGTAACTTCACCGACACTGACCGCACTATATTTACAAACCCTGACTTCCTCAAACGAGGTAAAAATAGCCCACGAATAGCTGGCGCTGAGACGCTCTGAGTACACATGCAGTATTCACGACTGACTTGAACGACTGACAATTGCCTTTCAACCAGCACTTGCCCGCTAAAAGCCAGACTGCAGACCGATTAAACGAGCATTAATCAGCTCACCTGAACCGACCTTTTCCTCCACAAGCGATCCTCCGAAGGAAAGGAGGAGGGGGGGGGGGGTATAAGGTCACAAAGATCGCAGATAGCAGCTGTCGATTCGGCGGTCACTGAGGACGAATGCCCGGCAAAAATCATTTATATTCTGCTCCCTGAAGACGGGAATTGCCGGAATATTCACGCGGCGAGGTATTTAAACGAGGACAAACCGCATAATTAATGGACAGCATACCACAGTGGCGGCACGTAGAGAAACTGGCCCTACGAAAAAAAAGGGGGGGGGGGGGAGGGGGAGGGGGCGGATTTCCCTTTCTATACATTAATATCAGACACAATACAAGGTTTCCGGAGCATGTCTATGTTCCTACAGGTCCATGTTCCTACCGCAACCCTAACCTAAGCATAAGCATGTAATGACGCATAGAAGGAATATAGACCGGGGGGGACACAGACCTGACGGAACATGTTCCTGGGACAGGAATGGAACATAGTGCTGACTCCAAATGATGGTCCCTGGCCACCAGATCAGTAAATGGACTAAAAGTGTAATCATGATTTCTGCATGGAAAACCTAAGTGACGGACTGGCCAAGTGAACTTGGGCTTATTGAACGGGCAAGTGCTAAACATGAATAATTATCACCAATATTTCATGAAAAGTAATTTTCCGGAATGGTTCGTGGCGGACGCATATTATCCGCAAGAAACTGTTTCGGTGAATAACTCTGGCACGAAATACTGATACTCATACTGGTGGTACTGACATGTACAGTTGTGTAAATTACACTAGTAATATTGCTCAAGAGCCTTTCCGGCTCCAACGCAAGCTGCGACAAACACCAAGCTCCACTACTGAGCAGGCAAGCATATGAAGCACACAGTAAAATGCCAGCGGCAAACAGACCTGTACCTGTCACATGTTCATCTCCACGGAACACCTGTCCACTGATGTTCCCAGTTTGTGCAGCTACTCCACTACAGACACTGTCAAAAGCACAGCATCATTTTGTTCCCCGCTTCAGTTCATACTTTCCGTCGGGCGCACAGAAAAGAGGCTAACAATGCCACCATTTGCTTTCAATATTTGTCAGGACTTTCGGCATCAGCTGCTGAAATAGGTCACACCGGCAGGATTATATAGCGGCTCCTAGTTTGACTTCCAAATCAACAAGCTTTACAATGGTCGGTCGCGTTTCGCATGTTTGTCGTGCTAAACCCGTACAAACACGTGGTGGGGGCACCTTCACACGTACCGTTACGACAGGGGCTATTCTGACTTTCCGTGGGTACACATGGGGGAGACTGAAGCACCTCTTGCAGGACGTGGTGTTTGTCTTTTCTACCCCCTCCCCCTCTCCATCCACCCCCCCCCCCCACCCCTACTTCCTCGTTCTTTTAGCGTGCGGGGGGTGACTGCGTAAAGTGTCGTGTGAAATGTGTCGAATGACTCGGAAGACTCTGAAATTGAGAAAGGACACCACTTTTGTTCAACAGACTGTCGAGCTAGAAATGCGGCAATCTCTCTCTCTCTCTCTCTCTCTCTCACACACACACACACACACACACACACACACACACATGGCGTGCACTCTACCGTGACACACTACGTGCACTTTTGTGTTGTCTCGCAAACTACAAAACTACACACCTCCACAGGTAACAACACAGTTCTACGTCTATCAGTCTACCTCGATCACTCACATTATTTTTTTACCCCAAACTACTAGTCGCACCGTCTGCCTATAGCATCACGGAAAACCCACAAACTCTGCGAAGCAATACTCTGCAACCGCTGTCATGCGTTGCTGTGATTTCTCCTTGTAGAAAAAGCCTCGTTTAGTGCCGGCCAGACAACATGAAAAGCCTGAAGTGTCTGGCACCGACACAACCTAGTAATGTCAAACCCGGAAACATTCACTCGACTTACCCCATTCAGCGCAGTCACTTCCTTGCGGCATACATATCCAATCAGCTGCCTTGTCTGTGCGTCAAAGGAGCCAATATCATCACGTCTCCCATCACAACAATGGCGCCATCGACGCTACGTTATGTTCAACGCACAGCCAGAACCAAAATTTTTCATCCACACAAAAATCCGTGATGCGAACCTCCTACACATAAATACTGCCGCTGGTAGTGTTTGTTGGCCGCTGGTTCGATACATTAGCACGCGGCCGGCTCGCTCATTATAGCGGGCTCTCGGCTCAAAGAGGACTAGTGGCGACCAATGGGCAGAACAAACAGTTGTAGAAATCAATACACCACGGCCGCTCTCTCCCGCGCCACAGCTGGGGACTTAGGTTGTGCACAGTACCTCTGTCAACATCAGTCTGTCAACGTCAGCCTCGCAAAACGACAGGGTGGGTGGTTGGGGGTTTAACATCCTTTTCTGCCGTAGAAGGGTGATAAGTCTCTTCTAAGACTCCAAAGCCAAGAAAGACGAGGATAAAGCCAACAAAAATGTTTGGGTCCTAGCCAGGACTCGATTTCACGACCTGAGTATTGAAAGTTCCAAGTTTTACCGCTCGACTGTCCTTGCTCCCCCTCTCAAAATGACGGGGACTGTGTGCGTGCTATTAAAAAAAAAAAATACCAAACGGTTCAAAACGGGGCGGGTACAGGACAAAAGACAAGTTCATTCCAAAATTTTGGTTAAAAATCAGCCATCTGGGGAAAAACACACAGATACAAGGACAGTGCTACTAAACTCGATGCGATCATGCAAAGCAGCGGCAATGCATTTTGGGCGTACTTTGAACCTTTTGTTTTGATCAGCCTTGTCAGTTGAACGACGTGCGATCCGTAGCATGCTAGACCCGTCTCAGCCACCTATCCTCCAAATAATAATACTAATAAACAACTGTGCTTATACAACACAAAATTCTCACAAAGTGCGCGTACTCCCGCACTCATACCAACAAATATGCAAATGTTATGTTGTTGCCTTCTCTTGAGGTTTTGCTTTTTTATTGTCATTTTTTTTTTTTTTGGTTGATGTCAGGTCTTTAGCTGACGGCGTAAAACGATCGCTTTGTTGTGGTTTGGGTGTTTGTATAATTATATCCACGTATTTCCGTGTGTTTCTTACGCTTTACGGATTACGTGATGGCCAGGCGGCGGTGATGGTCTTGGCTCCAGTGGTCTGTTTGACGGTCCTTTCCTCAGAATATTTCTTTTCAAAATCTTGTCTTCTTATATCTGATCTTGTTTTATAGTATTTTGTCTTCTCTTTTTTAATTTTCCATGACAAAAAGCATCTCCCTATCAATGCCCCTTCGTGCTCTGGTGCAGCAACAATAATTTCAATGCAGATTCTCTTCAAGTTATTGTACAGAGAGGACCGCCGTGGTGCAACGTGTCCTGGGAGAGAACTGTCCTCCCCAAGTTCATCATCAGACGGTGGGTGCCAGGAAGACTAGAGGCGGCTGCTCATCTCCTACCAAACATCGCAACCAATCACCCCCTGGCCGGGCCGTGGACTCGCCTCAATGGCCACGCACAAAGAGGGAGAAATGAGAAAACTGTGACCCAAAAAAGGGGTGAATGCGCACAGGGTGACAGGGCTTTCATTCAAATCTTTCCCTTTGCCTCCTTTTTCTGTCTTGTCGGTTCCCGGATTGTCGGAGTGTGTTCGGGGGAAAAAAAATCAATTTTTCTGCGAAGGAAACATGCCGGATTTTTTTATGGCTGCATTTGTAAAGTCGATGAAACTGGGAATTAAGCAGCGGAGTGGAGACGGTGGGTGGTGGGGTGCAGCGGAGGGAGGGGGAGGGGAGGGGGAAGGGTGGGGTGGGGGGTGGGGATGGAGAGAGCGAGGGAAGGGGTTTATGAGATTTGTTCTCTTGCACGTGCTACATGATGCACATCTCTCTCTCTCTCTCTCTCTCTCTCTCTCTCTCTCTCTCTCTCTCTCTCTCTCTCTCTGTGTAAACAACGTATCGCATCAAGAGCTGTACTAATCATCAAGATAGAGTATTTCGGGCGTACAGGCGCACTCACGAGCGAAACTGTTCTAAAACATGTTAGCCTAACAAAGATAGAATTAGCCCGTTTAAATTACTTCAGTTTAGTACTATGTTTCCGTGTGTGTGTTGGGGGGGGGGGGGGGGGAAGAGACAAAGACAGACAGACAGACAGAGACAATGACAATAATCTTTATTTTCCAACGGTAAAAGTTTTGGCAGAAATACAATGTTTGAACTTGCCGTTGCTAAACTACGAAAATATGGAAAGAAAAGAAAAAATTCTAAACAAACATTAAAGGAAAATACAGGAGGAGTAGAAAATACAAAGGCAAATTACACATTTCAAACCCAGTGAACACACACACACACACACACACACACACACACACACACACACACACACACACACACACACTATAGTGTTTTAGACGGAGAGAGAGAGAGAGAGAGAGAGAGAGAGAGAGATGACGAGGCCAAATTATCAAGATTCAGCCATGATCAAAGCTGTCTCTTCTAAGACTCCAAAGCCAATCTCAACTAAACCCCCCTGCCTAATATGAGACACGGAATGTTCAAAACTACCCCGGACCACAGCAGAATCCGCACGATCCCTTGACTACTACCGCCAACCCCAGTTTTCCCCTGCAGCAAACACCACATAAATAGATTACCAACCACGGACGATCACTCTAGCCGGCGCATTAAAATGTTTCCAAACCAGCCCAACCTCTCGGGTCGACCGCAGTACCGCCGTGTCTTCATGCGCAACAAAAGGCGATTTGCCGCCATCAGCTTCGTGCCTGCGCATAACGAATGAGTGCCAGTTATGCAGCGTCGCTTACGCCTTTTGTCCGGGCTGGGCGATTTGAGATGATCACAGGAAACTTGGGATACTCAAAGACCGATTGACGTCTGGGCTGGAAGAATGGAGCCGTCTGCTGTTATCTGAGGACCGCTGGCTGAGTCTGACTCGGTGCCAAATGCATCAATTTTAGTCCTGGAACTGGGGAAAGTTCCTGTCACCGACATCTTTGGCAGCACCGCCGGCCCCGTAAATATCAAATGGCGTGTATTTGTCGGCAATACGGAGCTGCAGGAGACATTGCTGACAAGATTACGGTAGTGAACTAAAAAAAAAAAAGTATGAGAGAAGTAGGGCAGAGGGCTCTCCTGTTTTGTTTTTGTTGTTGTTGGTTGTAATTGTTGTCAAGTTGTTCCAGTGAAGTAGTGTTTGAAATGCGGTAGACAGGTCATTCCTCTTTCTATCCTTAAAATATTTAATTACACTTCATTACATTTCAGTTCCTCTCTCTCTCTCTCTCTCTCTTGGGGAGCCGGGGTGGCCGAATGGTAGAGCGTTGGACTTCTAATGCTCGGGTCGTGAGTTCGTATCCCGGCTGGGGCCAAATATTTGTGCTGGCTTTTCATCGTTGCCCCGTCTTTGTTATCACCCGAAAGTGGTGGAAAAGGACGTTAAACCCCCAAACACCTCTCTCTCTCTCTCTCTCTCTCTCTCTCACTCACACACACACACACACACACACACACACACACACAGGCAGCTACCGTCGTACGCATCCATGCCTTGTAAAAGGGCCATCGGGTGGATGACAAACTGAACGCTAACTCATGATCAAAGATGACACAAAGCATCATAAAAGGGAGAGAACCACGGCGAGAGGCTCACGGGAAGTGACGACACCGCCTGTCAAATCAAGGGCAGTAACACACGGCCTGCATTGTTTATGGGGATTAGCGCG
Source organism: Batillaria attramentaria (assembly GCA_018292915.2). Lineage (NCBI taxonomy): Eukaryota > Metazoa > Mollusca > Gastropoda > Batillariidae > Batillaria > Batillaria attramentaria. The sequence continues at coordinate 572,316 of JACVVK020000297.1, read as the reverse complement.
GATCTCGCTACGTCAGACAGATTGATGGGCCGGGAGTTTGTCTCGGTGCACGACGCAACAAACACTCTCGACTTGAAGTTACGCGTGACACATCCCACGGTCACAACACGTACCGGCGTGACGCGTATGGGTCACGCACAGAGTGAAGTCAGACAGTTGGTTGGTATGTTGGTTGTTTCCGCTGCCTCACAACGGTGACATCAGACGGAGGAAGGAGAGAAAAAAAAAATTAACTCCCAAACGGAATTCAAACACAGGAGCCGAGCACTAAAAGTCCAAGGCTCGGCTAGTTCGGCCGGTTCCCCGGGAGTTGAGCCGGATGCACTCGAGATCGGAAAGTCCCATGTTCGAATTCCGAAAGAATGCAAGTTTTCCCCCCCCCCAGTTTTAAAGGTGAGTTTGAAATCACCTTCGCAGCCGACAGACGACTTCCAACCTCTAACCAATCAATCACGAGGAGAGAGAGAGAGAGACGGCGCAAAGTTTCAGTTACGAACCTGACCCTTTCAACATTATCTCAGTTAGCGGTAATCACATACAGTGATCTCTTCATTAACCCTTCACAAACTGTTACGTTACACAGGGTGGGGTTAAATTCTTTGTGTTTGTCAGAGGTTAAAAGTCAACATTTCCAACCAAAATAGTCCTCAACAGGCGACAAATTGTCCCTGCAAACATTACATATCACCATCTTCTGTTTGTTTTTTCATCTAATTAAAATTTGACCTTTGACAAGAATGCCACTGTACAGTTCTATTTCTGAGCATTGGCAGTATGTACAGCGCTCTGACGACCAGTACTGCTATCGCGGATCCCTGTTAAGTCTGCGTACGCTGATTGCGGGAGAAAAACTGTATAATGCGACCGACAAATGCTGGAATTTAAACGCGCCCGTTTCAAGATTACGGGCTCTACAGAAGACAAAGTTTGTTTAAACAGTTTCGCTTGTAAGTGCGCCCGCATGCTCGGAATAGTGTATATCCTAATGATAAGTAGAGGATAATGCAATACACTGGCGTCTACTGGCTGTTCAAACGGGAAAATAGTTCAACGAGCTAATTCCATCTTTGTTAAGCAAACTTATGTTTTGGAACAGTTTCGCTCGTGAAATACTCTATATTCATGATTAGTACAGCTCGTAATGCGACACAATGTTATTTACACTTTGCGCGAGCGGTCGAACATTTAAACAGGCTCTTCGACTGTTGTTACACTACTACTGGAGCGTTCGGTGTTGTCGCCACGTCAGTTATCGCGTACGTTTGTGTTGGCTGAGTGCCAGTATTACAGACGCTGTCACTGTCCAGGTGTCTAAGTGGTGTGATGATAGATACCACGAAAACAGCTCAGAACGATCTTTAGGCCTATAGATATGATGGAAAATTGGCAATTACTCAACACATTCAACGTAATAAGATACCGTTGCCTTCTTGAAAGGTGCCGCTAAAGACTCACGACAAAACAACGAAAAGAACTTACAACTGAGTGTTTGTAGTCTCAACATCACAAAATAGTTTCTTCTCACATTTCAAGCTTCACGGGAGATTAAAAATTCGGCTGGAACTCAGTCAGTCATCTTCAACACCGCGTCACTCAACTCAGTTTTAATCTAGTAATGAACTCAGTCATGCGGGACGCCGCCACAGAACGCTCAAGTATTGAGTCAGCTCAGTTTTCTTTTGATACTCTCTTCGCTTCGAGTGCCACTTACCCGTAAATGTGGGCCGATCTGCAGTTGAAAAGCCTCAAAAAGCGAACGCAGCACACAAGAAAACCCGCGTTTCCAGTGAAGTAGACAGGGAGCTGTAAACGCTTTCTGACACCAGTACACATCTACAATACCCGCTTGATCGCTCTTGTCAAAGCTGTTTTCACACCTTAGTGTTGAGGGAAAATAGATCAGCTTACGGCCTGAAGTGTCAGCCGCCAAAAGAGCAGAACTACAGATGTTTAGTCTACTTCACTGGCGGTGTTTACACACATTGTGCACATATTCTAGAGGCCTGTGAAGCGGTTTTCTACATGGCTACATCCCGTTGAAGACAGACTGGAGCGCAAACACAAGTGTGACCTAAATACATCGAGACGGGATGAAGATGGGTCGTTTGACAGCGTGTTTCATGACCGTGTGATATCAAGGCTTTCAGAGCGAATAGGAGTTTATGTAAATTTGGCACAGGACACGCGCGCCATGACATTGTTTATTTTTCGTAGATAGAGAGGGACGTAAGACGTGAAGTTGTTGTTGTTGTTGTTGTTGCTGTTGTTGTTGTTCTTGTTGTTGTTGTTGTTGTTAATGTTGTTGATGATGATGTTTGTCAGTTTGTCTTGTTTGTTTCTGCGCTTAAATCGCATGCAATCCCAAAAATGTCAATTTCTCCATTCTCTAATGAGTACATAATTATTAAGGCCCGGCCTTCAGCGCGAAAATGCCCTCGCTTTTAATGGGAGAAAAAGGTGTGTGTGTGTGTGTGTGTGTGTGTGTGTGTGTGTGTGTGTGTGTGTGTGTGTGTGTGTGTGTGTGTGTGTGTGTGCGTGTGTGTGTGTAAAGGGGCGGGAGCACATTTTGCTTTAAATGGCATGTCAAACGTACTTGCGTCAACACCCCCCTTCCCCCGCGTCAACACCCCCCCCCCCCCCCCAATTATTTTGGGTCCTTGTGCTAATGGTCGCCATTACCACATTGTCCGTCCCTGAAAGCGCTAATTCTAGAGAAGTATAAGCAAAATGGGCATGAGAAATGGACTTACTGGAACAGACATTAAACTTGTGTTTGCCGTTACAAAAGGTTAAGTGTGCAGACATTCTTTTTTATGTCCAATTCCTTAAACAATCATGACATTTTCTACAGGCCACGATAGCATTATCAATAATACCTGCTGGGGCATCTAAACTTGAGTAAATTAATCCCGTTTGAGAACCCCACACCCGTACAATTTCTAAGAAATATTAACGTATAATAACGTAAATATTAATGTTTCTAAGAAATATTAACGTTTCAATATGTTTGTCAGGCATACAACTTCATGGTGGAAAACATTTTCATCGAATGCGCTTAATCCGTGCCTCAGAATCAGTCACTTGGCACACAGTCTAGCATCTGAAACTATTGTGGTGACTCTGGTTGGCGTATTCTGTTGTTCAGTCTACGTACGTGGAAACGTACCGTGTTCTGAGCAGGCGACGTTATTTGGTTGCAGACTGAACACCAAGTAGACAATGATGATTGGTGGCTAGATTTTGGGCGACTTGGTCGTATCGATGTGTAGTACAGGTATGGAAGCGTTCATCCAAAGAAAGTCATAGTTCTCTACTACTGGAAACCGCAAAGTCACGAAAACGGTCGCAACGGCCAAAAGGAACATCAGTCTATTCATTTGGCAAACAGCCTTAGAGGTTTGTAAGCGGCAGTTTCCCCCCCCCCCCCCTAAGAACTCAAAACGAATATAGAGACTTTAACTTGTATTCCTGTGTGTGTGGTTGAATATTATCGACAGGGGATTTGGTACAGTGGTTAAGGCGTCCGCTACGGACCCTGAGACACAGGTTTACATCCCAGGTGGGCGGGAATTTCGTGGCATCTTTCCTTGCCAAACCGTGTCAAATTCACATGCAAACTCCATCGTATACGGTGCCTGCCTGGCCTTCGTGTACGCACGAACTCACAAATACCGAGTGTGCACGTTAAAGATCCCACATCATGCATGTAGGAAAAAGAACAAAAAACATGAGTGGTTCTGTACTGCGGCCACGCTTGCCCGGTAATTGGACAATAAGATAAGACATATACAAATATTTATCATTTCAAATACACTTTTAAAGTCGACCTTTTTGTTCTCAATGCACCGATACTGACCGAAGTATATGTCGCACTTGCACAGGGTTTCTGCAGATTAAAGCCTCTATGTGCGTGACGCCGCTGAGATGGAAAACTGCCGTTTTCGAAACTGTAAGGTTGTTAACCAGATAGAAGGGTCTTTCATTTGGCTATTGTTGCCGTTTTCGCGACTTTGTGGCTTATAATGTTAGAAAAATACGACTTTCTTTAAGCCTACGGTCCATTTTTGAACGGACTGGGACGCGAAAAATAGCAACCAACCAGCGCCGTCTAGCTGGTCCTAAGTCCGCAACAAAATAACTTTGTTTGCTCAGCACTGACGCGGTACAACCTCTACAACAACGTATACGCCGGCCAGAGTCACCAAAATGGTCTCGGATGCTATACTGTGACCCACGTGACAGATTCTGATGCACAGGTTCAGCGCATTTGATGAAAAGGTTTCCACACACTGTTGTATGCCTGTCGTACGTACTGAGACTTTTTTTAAAAATTATTGCTGCCACAACTCTTTGCCAGTTCCAGTGGTGTTCCTCCCAGGTAATGGGTGGAATCCACGGAGGGCTCGAAAGCTGGGGCAATTCTTATGATGCATGATGATGGAGATGAGGATGACGGTAAGATGATGCTAGGGAGGTCCGTGTGGTTTGGGACTGCGGGACAGGGCCGCATTCCACGCTTCCTGTCATAAATATCCCGGCATTAACGAGGCCCGGGAACTACGGCACCTGGCGATGCCGGCCGTGTAATCATCCACATCATACGACGAGTTATACTAAGGGAAGCACCCCCAAAGTCGCACCCGTGAAATGGGTGGATCTCAGCTGTGTGGCAACAGCCTCCCCATTGGGCCCATAGCACACCCGCTCTGGGTAGGAGCCGACCTAGGTAGGAAAAATCCCGCTTGCCTCGGCTGGGACTCGAACCCGTGTCTCCCGGTCCATGGTACGAAGTGCTAACCACTACACTACGGGGACCGGTGAGACTTTCAAAAAGGATCAGTAGTCCTACACATGTACAGGGCTTAGTCTACATAACACCGTGCACGTACGCTTAAATCCCTATTCTGCTACAAGATAAATGACCTACACTCGCGTCGACTCAATGAGCTCCTTGGCCCTGGCCTAAACTAAAGGTGTCGCCAGCAGGGCTGACAACCATTTCAGCCGTTGACAGAATGAGGAATTAAATCTTTCGCCTAATGACTGCACATCTCCAGGCTTAAAAGGCCCTTAAAAGGCCCGTGAAAGGCATTGCTGAAATGCTACCCTGCGCGAGGGTTGGGAGGAGAAGGGAAATTTAATGAGATCTCGCCCTTTTGGCCAACTTGCTCCCCACTGATTTGCCTTTTTTTTTTTTTTTTCTTTTTTTTTTTTTTTTTTTTGGGGGGGGGGGGGGGGGGTAAAGATGGTACTGGATAACGTGTGACTTGTTTCGTTCACAAGACTTTGGTGGATGTGAGCTGGAAATCGTCAGGAATTAGATCTGGAACAGTATCGTTTAAACGACATATCGCACTAATGAGGTTCTCTCTCTCTCTCTCTCTCTCTCTCTCTCTCTCTCTCTCTCTCTGTGTGTGTGTGTGTGTGTGTGTGTGTGTGTGTGTGTGTGTGTGTGTGTGTGTGTGTGTGTGAGTGTGTGTGTGACACACAAGGAGAGAGAAAGAGAGGCAATAACCCTTTAGATATCAATGACTACAGACTGGTCCAACAGTCCACTTTTCATTCATGCTGTTGCTAAAGCTACAAAAAGACGAGAGAGAGAGAGAGAGAGAGACAGACAGACAGACAGACAGACAGACAGAAACAGCATTTAGACAGACATACACACAGCGAGAAAGCAAACACTATTTTGTTTGTACCCTTTCCTAGTTTTGGCCATACACGCAGCAAAGGAGAACGTTCACCTGTTTAACCAATGATCACATACGTTCCATATCATACGCAATCTGTTTCCGCTGTTGGCTGAATCACAAATTTTGCAAACCGCTCCCCCTCCCCTATCCCCTCCCTCCAATAAAACCTTTACCATTCCTGTACCCAGCCCTTTCATCATCTTCAACATGCTTCATTAAACCTTCAAAAAACATCCCCACGGAAGGGACGCAGACTATATTTCACGTGACACACTTCAAGTCTGGGAGGACGTGAAGCAGAAAATTGTCTGCCCTTGACAGGGGACGTAACAGAAACAGTGAGCTCGAGAGTTCAGCCTCTTGAGTGCTCTGCGCGTAAGCAGCGTGTTTTGCGGTTGAAACGGACAACTCAGTGGCGTGAGCTCAGTCAGGGTAAAATTTTATTCTGGAGTTTGGTTTTGAAAATGAACTTTGGACTGTCGATGGTTTAAAAGCAGCGTTTTGACAATAATTAATAATATTAACATGAACTATTAATTTTAACAATTATCTTCACCATCATCAATAGTATTGTTGTAGTCCTTGTTGTCAGTCCGTTGCTATTATCCCCTATAATAAACTTAAGATCTGGATGTTGCCCGTCCTGTAAAGTTATAGGCCAAAGCAATCTACGCACATCCACATCAAGAAAAAAAAACCCATTAAACCGTCAGTGCAGAAAATGATATGGCCTCCGACACAACATGTACACGGGTCCAGAAAAGCAATTCTCATCCAGGCAAGGCTAATGATGGGACACACTGTCGCATGCATACACTTTACTACTGGGTCCTTATAATGAGGCGTGCTCTTGAGAATGCTAACTGGCAATTGATTATCCGTTTTCACAGCAGTAAACAAACCAGTGATTCAGATGGGGCCGACCAGAGAGAGAGAGAGAGAGAGAGAGAGAGAGAGAGAATGACCATGACCATGACCATGACCATGACCATGACAATTATCTTCATTTTCCAACGGTGGAAGTTTTGGCAGAAATACCATATTCGAACTTGCCGTTGCTAAACTACGAGAATATATAAGAGAGAGAGAGAGAGAGAGAGAGAGAGAGAGAGAGAGAGAGAGAGAGAGAGAGAATGACAATACAATGAGCAATAACAATTATCTTCATTTTTCCAACGGTGGAAGTTTTGGCAGAAATACCATATTCGAACTTGCCGTGGCTAAACTACGACAGAGAGAGAGAGAGAGAGAGAGAGAGAGAGAGAGAGAGGTTTTATATTACAGTGGCAAACGACACTGGTCCAGAAATCCAATTATTTACCTTCATGCTACTCTTAAAGCTACCAAAAGACAGATATCGACAAGAACACTAAAGCTTGCCTGAAAGACATTAATTTCTTCTTCAAAGAAATGACATACTCCCGGCCGGTCTGAAGACGAAAGATCAAGAATCTCTAGGCGTATTTTACGACAAAGCAATTTTCCACTTCGTTTATTTATTTTTCTCATGCCAAAGTATGGCATTCCCCACACAATCAGGACAAATTGTAAAGTAAACAAAAAAATGGCTCAAAACCTGCTTACTGCATAGCAGATATCATGTGCTGAAATATTTCTACAGACACAGCATGAACACTGTCTTTATCTGCAACGTTATATTAATATTCTCACCACATGTAATACGTTATTCAAATCAATAAAATACAAACGTTCGCACCAGTTACCCTGCTTCACGTCGGAGCTCTAAAATCCACTATGCCTCTTCACCAAGTTTCTGAAGTGAAAACATTTAAAAAAAAACAAAAAAAAAACTTCACGACAGGAATATTCCCACTGATCAAAGACAATCCCCGTCAGAGCCCCAAGAAACCATAAAGCACCAGCAGCATGTGCGCCTGAAATTGGATGGGAATCCCGAAGTCAGACCAGGAATCAGAATTTCTTTGGATGGTGTTCCATCACTGTCAAAAATATTAAAGCTAGTGCTCTCCCGCGGCCAGCGAAACGCATTATCCCTCTGTCCCAGCTGAGTTGACAGATCTGCTCGGGCCAGCACCTCATAACTACGGTACTCCATCAGGGTAAAAACTGTGAAGCCGTGATTTTTTTCAGTCCTGTGGAAAGAAAAGGAAACGACAAGCCGGAACAATGCTATAATCCTCTGTAGTCTGGAATCTCGAGCAATTTCTTTTGGAAGCAGAAGTTTTTGTCTTTTTCTCTCGTCACAAGTTGTTCTCCCACACAATGCTGTCAAAATCTGAAACTGCAAGCAAGTTTTGAGAGACAGACGACTATTTCCTTCACTCTGTCTCTGTCTCTCTCTCCCCGCTTTCCCCTGCCCCCCCCCCCCTCTCTCTCTCTCTCTCTCTCTCTCTCTCTCTCTCTCTCTTCTTGAATTGTTGTTGTTGGGTTGTTTGTTTTTTTGTCTTTTCATTCTTATTTTTTGCTTTTCTCTAATCTTTTGTAGTATTAGCAACGGCAAGTTTGCAAACTGACGTAATTTTTCTCAGTCGAAACTTTTACCGTTGAAAATTAAAGTTCCATCATCATCATCATCATCATCATCTCTCTCTCTCTCTCTCTCTCTCTCTCTCTCTCTCTCTCTCTCTCTCTCTCTCGACCTTCTTCCCTTTTCTCTCAGAAAAAGCTGTCACTGTCTCAAATCTATGGTGATGCCTTCTGAAAGGAAAGAATTCTTCTTCTCTGCCGGTTGTCGTTTAAAACGCAAGGGCTGTCAGCCAGACCATTCTTTACTTGGCAACAGGATTTCCTTTCTATTGTTAAAGACACAACTACCGAGGGTAGGCCTCCGGGCAAGGGAGATAACTTCGGAAACTGTCATCCCCTTTCATCTATAAAATCGATATGAATATATATCCGCCTTCAAGTTTTTCCACATGAAAGAGGATGATATATTATGATGCGAAAGAATTATGATGTGATGTTGATATTTCTTAACGCCCTGCTATCTTAATTTTATTTTTTATTTTTGCAGAACGAGTTGACCAAAGTCATTTTTCCATTTAATTCATTTAACTGGACAATAAGGATGTGTTGTGCTGTCTTGTCTTGTCTTGTCTTGTCTTGTATTGTATTGTATTGTACCACTGGAAGTATTCATAATTTATGGAAACTAAACGTTTGCTAGTTGGCCGCACAACAGACTGACTGACTGGCTTACTGAACGACTGATCTGTTCCGGTCACCCTGTCCCAACAGGCGGTATGTCTACAGATGCGGAGGGACACACCAGAGACTACCCGTTTAGTCTGAACGGGGTGAACGAATTCCCAACAGATGACCAACACAGATGGAGAGCGCCCTATAAGTGAACGTGTGTCCACGGCAATGGAAAACGACAGATGTTAAGTCAAGCGTGACAATAACAACGTCCAAATTTGCAACGCACACTAGACACTGAAATGGAATGAAAACCGGGGGCAGACGAAGGCAAACTAACGTGTAGGCGGTGGCAGCAATTAGGAGAGAAAAGAAGCGAACCGCGATGGTCATTTCAATGTCTGATATGCCATCGCGATAGGGCGTCTACATTATAACATCCCATTCAAATCAGCTGAACGCGTTCCAAAGGGAAGCGATCATTTGCAAAGGGAGACAATCATTCGCGAAGGGAGGCGATCATTTGCCAAGGGCCGCCTGTTGTTGTGGGAAGCCTCAGAGCCGATGTAGCGAGCTGAGGGGATATTGGTGGTGTTGATCCAGACTGATGGGAAGTATTCAGCCATTGTGGGTTGTGGCATCATCGTTTTACTCCCCGCCATTGCCGATCGTATCGGCAGTGTCCACACTTTACTGTCTAGACGGCCGCCATTATTACAGCATACAGTTCTGTTGGCATTACGAATGGTGGGAAATGGTGACACGATGAAAAGACATTTATTCTCTTGTGGCACCGTTCATTCGGGCCGATCATCGGGGGTTCTTTCCGGGTACTCCGGCTTCCTCCCCCTCCTCTGCCTTTGGAAATGTTCAGCCCACAAAATTTGAAAATAAATCCAATTCTAAATTCCGAAATGTATATTGCTGAGCTGACCCTTCGCAACATGTAATTGTAATGTGTTCATGTCCAGTGTGTACGAGAACGCGGGTGATTCACGTGAGCGTGCCTGTTGGGTCCAGCTCGGGCGCTTTGAGCCAAATCAAGAAATTGCGTAAAGCGGCTACACAAATCAGTTATTATTATTATTATTATTTAGGGAGAGGGGATGAACGTACCACCAATTACTTTTGTTAATTTTAATCTCCTGCCAAGAAAATATTCCTACGAAAGAAACACTGCGTATATCTAGGGGGGGAAAAGGGGGAAAATGTTACAATACCATGCCCACCAGTTTAGCTTAGTTCAGCGCAGGATGGCACCTATGCGCTAGGAAAAGCCAGTAATCATATGCACTCCACTCCATCTGTCAGATGTCTTCCCCCCATCTTTCAGTCTATTCCTATCAGATACACATAGTATTAATTTTTTATCTTCTTCTTCTTGGTCTTCTCCTTCTTCGGGGGGAGCCTGGATTAGCTGAGTTGGTAGAGCGTTGGACTGTCAAAGCTTGGGTCGCGAGTTCAAATCCCGACTAGGAGCCCAAAGTTTGTGCTGGCTTTTTCCCCTCGCTTCCCGGTCTTTGAAATCAACTTTATCTGGCGGAAAAGGACGTTGACCTGCAACCCACCGACCAATCTTCCTTCGCTTCTTCTTTTTTACTACCATACCATACTGACCTAATATACTGAAGTGGACCGGCAGAAATAGCTTCTGGCGGCAACCAAAGCACACAAAAATTACATCATTGAGAACATGTGAATGAGAGATGATTAAGTGTGAGCGAATACTCTAAAAAGGAGGCCAGCCTAACATCCTGTCGTGCAAATCGGTCAAGTCTGAATCTCTCTCAAATGCAAGGGGCTGAACTGCTCCCCATCTGTTGCAGGGTCCACCCCTGGCAATACTTGAGAGTTAAAAACTCGCTTTTAGGTGGTGCAAGGCAGTACTTGGGAACTTGCACGTTCGCCGATGAGGTAATGGCTCTGTTGAGGGGTTTTTCCCTCTCCTCGATCGGAGAAACTTCGATTTGTATGGGAGAACATCTGTGCCAAAAATAAAGCTGCCAATGCAGCTGTCCTTCAGTGTGGTATGCCGTTTTGACTTTGACAATACTTCAACCATTACAAAGGGTGCGGGGTGGATAGTGGTGGGTGTTTGAGTTTTAACGTCCGTTTGAGTTTTAACGTCCGTTTCCGCCACAGACGGGTATGTCAAAGACTGGGCAATGTGTGTGTGTGTGTGTGAGAGAGAGAGAGAGAGAGAGAGAGAGAATCTGGCCTCAGCCGGGATTCGAACGCAGAACCAAACTCTCTACCGCTCGGCCATCCCGGCTCCCACAAAGGGTTCAGGACCACCTGTTAAAATACGTATAACTCAATAGAGACGCAATGATAATGGAATGCATAAATGTACCCGTCCCCAGCCCCTGCCCGTCTAACAAGAAAAATAGGAGAGCCGTATCAAAAGCCAAAGTTTCAGTGTTTGGCAGCCATGGTGCGTTTTGAACAAAATACCACGTTTTTCAAGCCATGCACCTGTCGGTTCCTGAACAGTTCAGTTCCAAACCGTACGAATCCCACCGTGGACAATTCCTGCCCAAATAAAAATCATCCCCTACAATTATTCCCAACCCGGCTAAACAAATGTCCACAGGTTTCGAACCGCCGGGACGATGACATCGGCATCCACCGAACAATCGCGGATACAACACGGAACACCTTTGAAATACAGGTAGTAGAACCAGGTACAAAGGGGAGCAGCAGACGACAAGCAGGTGATGGATAGTTGTTTACTCTCCCCGCCTCTGGTGGGGATGATAGTAATGAAGACTCCGTGCTGACCTAGTAACCAGTTGATGGAAAGGTGGTGGTGGTGGGGCAACCCTGTTCCGGGTCCGTCGCTTCTCTAGGCTCCTGCGACGACGTTCAAATCGGACTAACCGAGACCAAGCCGAGCTAAGTGATACCTAAGAAGGAAAAAAATACTCGGTGACAAGGAAAGTGACAGTACATTTTCAGCCTTTTTTAGAGAGTATTCCTGCATGAGTTGACTCCCTTGCCGCAACTGACAAGCACGCATTTTTCGTGGCAGAGCACAAAGCTCCCACGAAAAATGCATGCTTGCTGCGGGTCTGTGTATGCACGGGGGACAACTCATGCAGGAAATAATCTCTAAACAGGCTGAAAATGTACTGTGCTGGTGAATGCGACAGTTTTCACCGCTTCTGTGCACACTGTGAAATATCACTGGGACCTCAAAGTTGTTCACAACTATCCACTTTCCTTGTCACCGAGTATTTTTGTTTTTTCATTCTTAGGTATCACTTAGCTCCGCTCGGTCTCGGTTAGCCCAATTTGAGCGTCGTCGCAGGGGCCAAGAGAACATATAACAAATCCGGCAAACAGGGTCCGTGAGCGCCCCGCGACCGGTCATGCGCGACCCGCGCAAGGTCAAAGGCGGCGGGCGACAGGTTGAAATTGGTCATGGGCGACGGGCGGCGATCGGCGACTGACTATAACCCACCCGGTAGGTGGCCGCGACCGGTCACGGACGGCGGGCGACTGGCTATACGCGACCCGCGCAAGGTCATGAGTGTGTGTGACTGTGTGTGTGTGTGCATGCGTGTGTGCATGTTTACTTTATTATCCTTTTCAGGAAGTTCGGGCTGCTTCCCCCAGGGAAACGCGTCGCCTCGGTGCAGCGCCACCCAATACCTATCCTAAATTTGTGTGCAGTTTTGTATCTTGTGTGTGTGTGTGTGTTTTATTTTTTAACGATTGTTTACAAAGAAATTATTTTATTTATTGCTTTGTTTCTCTCTAGCCGTGATTTTGCCTTTGTTGCTTGCACGGCTTTAAATAACTAACAAATCATAAGGATAATTAAAAACCCAAAAAACCTAACAACAATAAAACAGAATCAGTGAAGGGAGGCCGCATTACATAATAACATACATAAGGAGACTTGAAGTGGCCTGCACTCAACTTAGTTTTCCACCACAAAATGAGTCTTTGTGAAAACATTACCCCCCCCCCCCCCCCAAAAAAAAAAAAAAAGCCACTTGAAGCCTACTGTATGGCCGATAATTACATTGATTAACAACCTGCGCTCAGGTCAGTCACACACTGATTTCGATAATGATTTCATGATCAACACCGAAAATTGGCATGTGCATGTGTGTGAGTGTGCCCGCGCATGTGTTGTCATCTGTGTGCATGTGTGAGGGTTTGAGTGTGCACCGTGATACAGTTATCTTTACTATAGATTACTTTTACTACACTGAAGGGTTGTAGTCTCGTCTTAATAGTGGCGTACTTAAATGAGAGCATGGTAATTAGGATGCGTGCGTGCGTGGGCGTGCGTGGGCGTGCGCGCGCGCGTGTGTGTGCGTGCATGTGTGTGTGTGTGTGTGTGTGTGCATGTGTGTGTGTGTATGTGTGTGTGTGTGTGTGTGTGTGTGTGTGTGTGTGTGTGTGTGTGTGCGTGCCCCAGACACACCCTTTTAATTGTACGGGTCGCCTACGGTCAGTAGCTTATGACCAATTTTTATCAGTCGCCAGCCGCTAATGACCAACCGTAAGTCGCCTATGACCAGCCGCCGGTAGTTCATGGCCAGTCACCCATGACCAGTCGCTCATGACCAGTCGCTCACAACACTCACACGTCGCTCATGACCAATTTTGTCCTGTCGCCTGTCGCTAATGACCAACCGTGGGTCGCCTATGACCAGCCGCCGGTAGTTCATGGCCAGTCGCCCATGACCAGTCGCTCATGACCAGTCGCTCACAACACTCACACGTCGCCCATGACCAATTTCGACCTGTCGCCCGCCGCCTTTGACCTTGCGCGGGTCGCGCATGACCGGTCGCGGGGCGCTCACGGACCCTGTTTGCCGGATTTGTTACCTCAAGAGAAACGCGGCCACGGTACAGGAATGGTGGTGGGGTACATGTAGCGGAACTGTGGTTCACCCCACCGCTAAATCATTATCTATGGGCGACCTTTCAGCGTGTAACCTTTACTGCAGGGAGCTGATCAGTGCATGGGAAAAAAGCAAAAACCAAAAAGTCGGTCTAAGACTTAATACGTCTGGATTTTTATAAGCGTGTGTTTCCTGAAATAGCAGAGCGAGTGAATGTGCAGGGTGAGTGCCGGAATGAGTGTATCAATGAGTGTTCAATGTGATCGTAAATTGTATGTATGTGATAATGTGTTTTACTCTTGATTTTAAGTAATTTTACTGGTCAAGACTGTTTGTTTTACTCAATAATTTTTCTTGGTATCACCCACACGTGGTGGAAAAGGACGTTAAACACATAATAACCCACCCACCCTAAAAACCCACCCACCCTAAAAACCCACCCACCAAGACAGGCCGAGCACTGTACCAACTGTCATTCGGTCAAAAAAAAAACAAAAAAACAAAAACGACAAAGGCAGCGCAGTAGACTGTTGTTTGATGAGGGAAGAGCACGATCGAGCAGTATTCGAAGCCCGTCACATGAACCAGGATACAAACTGGCAGCGAATGATTTTTATACAGCAAAGCGAAAGGCACAGTACGCGCAGAGAGAGAGAGAGAGAGAGACTGAAATCGTCACAACTGAACGACAGCCCCTGCCGGAAATGCACCGTTTTAATCTCCCACAAACTGAAAAAGAGTGGCCGTTCAAAAAGGCCGCGTGACGGGCCCCAAAACGGTCAGGGTGGAGTGGGAAGCGGAGTGATTGGCGAAGGGGAAGAGGTGTCAGCTAAATGTCACCCAGCATCCTGCCTGTAGGGTGAATCCCGATAGCACTACGTGTCACTGGCACTACGTGGGAGTGGCACTACGTGGCAGGAGAACATTCAATTCAAGTCAATTCAAGTCAATTCAAGTCAGAATACTTTACTGCCTGTTTAAGAAATAAAATCTAAAACAGAAAATAGTCTTGGCACTCACTCAATGCTCTGAAGGCTCTGTCTACAGGGTGAATCTCGACAGCACTACGCATCACTGGCGCTACGTACTACTGGCGCTACGTCAGTCGCGGTGGCACTACGATTCAGCCGTGCGCTTGATAGCACTGCAATCGTTAGATCCACGGGGAAGGGGGGGGGAGGGGGGGGGGGGGCATCAGCCAAATGTCACCAAGCATCTTAATAGCACTACGTACGATTGGCACTACAAGGCAATAACACTACGATTCGTAAGCGCTACTCCTTGTTAGCACTACGTAGCGATGGTATCGTGATTCGTGAGCGCTACACTGGATGCCACTGCGATCTCTTTAGACCTACGTGTGTTGACGCTACAGCTGCAAAAAGGTTACTTAAATTTACGGCTCCAAAGCGCTATAGACACTAACGATTAAGCATGGTGGTCATTACCATAGGTCTGGGTAGGCGGGTGGGTGTTCGGGAGTTTAACGTCCTTTTCCACCACCCATGGGTGATATCAAAGACGGGACAACGAGAAAAAGGTCAGCACAAAATGTAATCCCCAGCCGAGATTCGAACTCACGACCCGAGCATTGAAAGTCCAGCGCTCTACCCGGCACTCGGCCACCCCGGCTCCTTAACATAAGTCTATCGAGGGTTAGTGCTAGATAAATATCAGGAACATATCAGCTGTAGCGCTGTCGACACGAAATACTACTTGCATGTACAGCTTTGGGCATATGCAGTGACTATAGTATAGGCACATTTTGCCAGCAAACTGACCGCTTCTGTTTGTAGCGCAAACGAATCGTAGTGCAATCGTTACGTAGTTCCAGTGACACGCAGTCCTATCAAAACACACACACACACACACACACACACACACACACACACACACACACACACACACACACACACACACACACACACACACACACTCTCTCTCTCTCTCTCTCTCTCTCTCTCTCCTCTCTCTCTCTCTCTCTCTCTCTCTAGACTGACAGAGTGAAGACAGTGAAGCGAGGTGAAAGCCGGCGTCAGCAAATGTCACCACGATAGGGGTTCTCAGCCATGGGGGTTCTCATAACATGAGACAGAACCTTTCTGCACCCTATGGAAAATACCACTTGCACAATCCCGTATGCCTCTTCCGTTGCGGAGTTCAAGAGGAAGGCTAAACGTCAACCTTTCCGTAAGATTCGTGAACTATTTGCGATGTGTGTTCAGGGCAGATGGAAGCTGGTGCCGCCAAGGCATTGCCTTAGCAAAGGCACTGCATTACCATTGCGCAAACTGAGTCAGTGAGTGAAATATTCGATCACGCCGGCCATCTATGTACATTTCACGACAAAGTATCAATGCCAGTGTCAGTGACTGAATTAGGTTGATTATGTTTGCGGAGGGAGAGCGAAGACCTGTGTGTGTGTGTGTGTGTGTGTGTGTGTGTGTGTGTGTGTGTGTGTGTGTGTGTGTGTGTGTGTGTGTGTGTGTGTGTGTGTGTGAAGAAGAAGAAGAGGAAGAAGAAGAAGGAGAGAGAGAGAGAGAGAGAGAGAGAGAGAGAGAGAGAGAGTATGTGTAAAGAGGGGGGGGGGGGGGCATACTAAAACAAGACAAAACCAAAGAAAAATGTGCACAACTCTTTCCTGCGTACGCCATAAGTACCTCAGCCTAATTCTTGTTGTCGCAACGCGGATTTTTCCGCTGAAAAAAAAATGACCGACCAAAACCCCCTTCAAAACATTTCGATTACGAAACAAAACGAATCACTATCTTTTATGTACATCTCCGAAGCGGGACACCCACCCACGAGCATCTCCGAAGCGATCTACTTTCTATTTCAAATTTCATCAAACCCTACCCAGCATCACCCGCGCGATGACATATTATTTGATTCGCCCAATACAACAACCGTTCTAGCTCCACTACAAATTGCATGACTTCAAAGGATTCCATGTCCAGGCCAAAAACTCCGTCCCTCCGCATTTCACGACTGCTGCGAACACCACCTGACAATGTCAGTTTTGTTCCAGGACTCGCTAGGCGGTCTGCAGTAATATGCCAGCACGTGCAAGCAATTGAGTTGCTCAACACACGAAGCAAAACACAGGAAGACCCCAAAAAACAAATCAAGTAAACAAGAGCACCTGACAAGTAACTTCTTGACAGACACTCGAATTATCAAGTTTCTTGCATGCCCTTGTGGTTTAAAATGTCAAAAGCGAAACCTGAAAGGTTTTCTCTTCTTTCTTTCTTTTTTTTTTTTCCGCCTTGTATGCCGCTAGTCTGCAGCTAACAAGCTATGCTGCGATGAAAGGTTTGTGTGGTTCTGTGTGTTCTGGTACTTTATTAGATGTTGTTTTTTTTCATTTTATATCAGTGCTCCCTCTTCCTTCGCATAACAATTCGTGTAGCAAAATAAGGGAGAGGTGGTTGGTTAGGTGGTGTTTATCGTCCACGCCACAACGAGGTGTTTGCAGACGGCCCTAGGGGGCAGGTTATGGGGGATGGGGATAGCTACCCTAACTGTACAGTCCAGCTGAACACTTATTCAATCCAGTCCGACTGCCAGGTCAGCCACATTTTATGTATCCTTGAATGTAATGGACAAGTTACACAAACAGATGCAGTTCACAGTCAGTGGAAGCGGGGCAACGTGAAAAAGGCCTGTGCAAATTTTGGCCCTGTCGCGATTCGAACCCGGAACCTTTCGATCACGAGTTCCGGCTGGAGCCAAATATTTGTGCTGGCTTTTTTCTCGTTGTCCCGTCTTTGATATCACCCACACGTGGTGAAAAAAAACCCGTTAAACTCTCAAACACCCACCCACCCCATCCGATCTATATGCCAGTTTTTGTGTGACCCGGAAGGAAAAAATGCTAATATGAGTCGTTTGGGTGGCGTCACTAGTATTTTTCTATTTCCTTTCCGGTCTTGTTTCCATCCATTCATACAAACTAAAATCATTCACATCACATTCAGTATATCAACGAAGACATAAGCAGCGTGTCCAACGCAGCGTGAAATTATGCACATCTCATTACCTCCGTTCATTCACTAGAACTGTCACAATGACATGCAAAGGCACGGGTGCATGACAGGCGTGTCATAATTATTTGCACATCCATGTAATGTTAGGTGAGTCAGTAATGTGACATGTGATGGAAATGATCACGTTTGGAATTTGTTCTGGTTTCACAACGGGAAGACAGACAGACAGAGCCAGAGACAAACACAGACCGACAGAGAAATGACTTTGATTACCTGGATCTCTCGAGGAAGGCCAAGGGCGCTGAACGATGAAGTTAACGAACGAGACACCATACACCGTGGAAACACTTCACCTGCACAAAAGGAGAATACGGTAGCCGTTGAGCAGAGAAATATGTGAGAAGAAACTAAAACAATGTTTCGCCTAGAGTGAATCGTTCAAGATTTGATCCAAACTAAAGAAGCCTGCAATTCTAGTTCTATGACAATTTAAGAGTAAATAACATTTGACAGTGTACAGAGAACGATAAGCTTTGGTAGACAAGAAATGCATGTCTTGTTGTTCTTGTTGTTATTGCTGCTGTTGTCGTCAAGTTGCTGTTGTCGTTGCTGTTGCTGTTGTTGTTGCTGCTGCTGCTGTTGTTGTTGTTGACGGAACTGATAATAATAATACTTATAACATGCAGATATCACGGCAGTTGTGTAAAAATAAGGTCATGGATAGAAGTCATAGTTCAGTTCAGACAGTGTCAAGTTTATAACACGTTTATCTATCTTTCTCTCTATATATATCATATATCTCTCAGACTTACCCACCATGAATCAAACGCAAATGTGTGCATACAATATACAAAACGCGACAGTTACATGGTCATCGCTACTACTATACTACGTTCTTTCGCCGGTTCGGGTAAATCAGACACTCACACAGACTCGGACGTACAACCCGGCTCTGCTTCTATGGTTAACTACTACTCCGCACCCCGTACTTTTACAGATTCAAATTCCCCCTTGGTCATTATACGTCTGGCTGCTCCGTTTCGGGCCAAGTAAAAGTTTGTAAAGTACGTAAAGCACTTGTTGAAAATACACACCGCAAGGCGCCAAAATCGTGCCGCCATATCTCTCCCCCTAAACCCTTCAAAGTAATTAGCTATCGCGCTATCAACATGGACCCCAACAACAACAAAACCGACGCCCGCTCCTAACTCCTCCCTCCATTGAGGAGGTGAGGCGCAATCGGCCGCCTTATTACACAGGTAATTTCCCGCAGCCAAAAGGTAACCACTCAGCCGGATCCCCCAGCCCCACAAAAGGCGGGAGTCGGCGAGAGGAAGTCACTGGTGCATGGCGAATCATCTCGGTGTGATCATTCACCGAGACAGCTTAGGGACGGTAACGACGCCGCAATTTGACTTACTTTGGCTGAATGGGTCACTGTCGCTTAGTTCTGACGACAAGGAACGCGAAAACTAGCATAATTATATCCGACGTACCTAGTCGGCAGAACTGGTATGTGCGACGCACCTCGTCGTCAAAACTGGTATATGCCACGCACCTCGTCGTCAAAACTGGTATATGCCACGCACCTTGTCGTCAAAACTGGTGTAATTATGTGACGCACCTTGTCGACAAAACAGATATATATATGACGTACCTTTTCGTCAAAACTGGTATACGTGACGCACCTTGTCGTCAAAACTGGTATATGCGACGCACTTTGTCGTCAAAACGGGTATATATGACACACCTTGTCAAAACTGGTATATATGACGCACCTTGTTGTTAAAACGTATACGCGACGCACCTTGTCTTCAAAACTAGTTTATGTGACGTACCTTGTCGCCACAACTGGTTTATGTGACGTACCTACCCGCGCGCATGTCAAAGTCTCGTAGTCGCCGTCGTCGCTGTGACCATCACAACGTTACCGGTTTAGCAGGATAATGGCGGGAGTGCGTGGCCTATCACGTCGCTGGCGACACCGTACACGGCGTACTCTGTCGCCAAAACCTTACGCCAGTGACCATTTCAGACTTACTTTGCGATGAACGACTTTTCTTTCTCTCAATAAAATTCTTCAGTTTGCGCGTCAGTGAATAAGAGTTTTTTTGGAAACTGTGCCTTGGTGAACATAATTGTCTCTTGGTGTGGAAAAGTCGCCTGTGTTGCGTATACGTGTACTTAAAGTCTGTTTAATTAGTCATTTATCTCACACTCTGTTGCTTACATGGTGAGTCCCTTTTGAATTATATCCGTCGTCCGACAGAACGTGTGCCTGTTGCAGTCATATGCAGTGTAGAGCTAGTGACAAGAGGCTCAAGGTAATTTAACTCATTCGTGACGGGAGACTTCGATCAAAGGTTCAGCCACGAGGAGCCTTCGATCAAAATTGAATTGATTTCCAATTTTCATGAAGTATGTCAAGTGTGTGTGTCCACAATGAAGCGGGTTACTAAGGAGGTTTGTTTACATCAGTGTAGTCAGTTTACTGCAGACCCATGCCAGCACAGTCACTAGGCCGCGGCAGGTTCTGCAACAGAGTTAAGGGTTCTGCCTTGACAAAATTTGACTGACTCAGCAATCTTCGTGTCCATAAATCGTATAATATCAGACGGGGTATCTATGGAGGTGACGCAGTACTTTCATACCCATTTTCGAAAAATCAACTTACACGGATAAACGGAGTGCCTGGAGTTGTTCGACCCTACGCCAAAAACATCTCACAGTCATTTTTTTTTTATATTACGGGCTTGTTTGTTTGTTTGTTTTACTTTCGCACAGCGGTTAGCTACAGTAACCAGAAATTATAATCGAAACCGAAAAGACCAAACAAATATTTTCACTAAATCACACCAGAACACACATTCACTGACACGAGCCTACAACATTTTCTCCAGTCCGGCATTCCGACTTTTTTCTCAGTACAAACCAACCCGAACAACCCACAAAAAAAGGGTGCTATGTTAGTAGCTCTCTATCATGCTTGTCAGTTTCTGGCGGCGGGACACGGCCACCTGCCGGAGTCATCGGGTAGACAAAAAAAACACATTAGCGGCGGGAGGGTGAAGGAACACCACCCTCTGTAACTGTGCCAGAACACCCACTGTCTTCGCTCTTATCGGCTGTTCTGATTGACGCCCTCAGATTGTGATACAGATGAGCATGTCTTCAAGGTTCAAGAAACAGCAGTGGAATCTCAGGGCTGTGATATTAATTAGCGTACTTTGAGCAAAGGAGCGCTATGTAAGTACATGAGGAAAGAACCACTGGCTTTTGAAAATTCTTCCTAGTTCAGTACTGACCGCGGCTCGGACAGCATGGCAAACTTGAAGAGGGAACAGCATCTTTGGTGCTCATTAGGTGCTGATCAAGTAAACTGAACCGGCACACACACACACACACACACACACACACACACACACAAAGCCGTTTAGCCGGGGCCTTGCGCCGCGCAATTTATGTCCAAAACTCGTCTACATGTATATATGTATACATTAACACTCTGCTGGCGTTTAAGCTGTCCACCCTAATCTGGAACAGACAAAGCTAAGCACATTTCTGGTGGTATGGAATGCTGATGTAGGATGTTATTGCACCTTGTTAGCATGTCAGTGCTGTATGGGCCATTGTTAGTATGAAGGCTGACAGCAAGGCGTTTCCTCGCAAGCTGACTTCTGAAGAGGCACAACTACAGTTTATGTATGATTTCGCAATTAACTTTCGCCCGGACGGCTAGTCTGCAAAACCAGCAACGATGTGGTCAGCACTGCACTGTGGCGGCCTTAATTAGCACGTTTCGCGTACCGTCGTGCACAACTGAGCCGGTATCCCACGTTTTTGACCCCCCACCGGTTCAGTTGCCCGTATGCGAAATCAGGCAAGATTCACGGTTCCTAAACGGCTCTTACTGCAGCAAACACTGTGACGACCATCAGTTATCAAAGTACAACGCTCGCACTATTCCAAATTTGAACCCTTTTATTATGATTATTTTTAAGTGAGCCCACTGGTGCACAGCCCCAAACTTACTCGGTAGGAATTGAGTTAAACCAGATTTTGAAACTTGCGACCTTGTACTGAAGTGACATTGTAAACACGGCGGGTACGCGACGTGCCTTGCTGCCAAAACTGTGCGACTACCAACAAATGACCCCACTGCAGCAGCAGAACGAGGACGAGTCACTGAAGACGTCAAAGCAACACAAATGCCAGCACTAGGCACGTGCACACCCGGGACAGCATGGGGCAGGTCAACCATTACCGGCGGCCATTAGGAAAGGTCCCGCTGCCAGCAGTCCTTCCTAACAATATCTATCAGGTGGTTGGCGTTACCTGCCAAACGCTACATATGTTCCCGCGGCATAAATCTTGTTAGATTACCTGGCAATGCGATGCGCCACGGTCAGGGCGGGAAGCTGTGGTACCGGTGTGGTGCCTATGGTGCGTGATAACTATGCCATTAGGTATACGACCACCAGATACCGCAGTAACATCTGCCCGCCGCGACTGGTGGATGCATTACATCCTGACACGCGCCGACGGTGTGCTGTGCAGACGGATCGTGGAAGCCGGGCCACACCAAATACTTTTTTTTTTTTTTTTTTTTGCATTTTTACAGAGACGAAGGAGAAACAATTTTTTAACTACTTTATTGTCCCTTTTGGGAAATTCGGGCTGCTTCCCCCGGGGGAAGTGCGTCGCCGCGGTGCAGCGCCATCCAATACCTATTTTTGTCAACAATTTTGCTGGGGAGGAAAGCCGGATAACCCGGAGAGAAACCCCCGATGAGAAGCCCAGAGGTGTTTGTCGCAACTTTGAAACGCCGGGGAGTCGGGATGGCCGAACGGTACAGCGTTGAACTTCCAATGCTCGGGTCGTGGGTTCGAATCCCGGCTGGGGCCAAATATTTGTGCTGGCTCTTTCATCGTTGCCCCGTCTTTGATATCACCCGTATGTGGTGGAAAAGGATGTTAAACCCCCAAACACCCACGCGACTTTGAAACTACTATGTTCTAAAACCTAGGTAGATAAATTGCAGCGCAAACACAGACCACAAACACAGTGACAGTGTGCCCAGTCGCCAGTGCACACACGTACATGAAACACATGATACATGTACTAACGTACAGTCAACTCGCCAACATCATCAAAATGATAAAATCTCTCCATCCTCAACGAAATACACGCCGGTCTGGAAAAAAAAAAAAAAAAAAAAACTACGCGAGTAATGTATGACCACAATGCAGAAACTATGATCACGTAGCCGACGGTAGGTGGGATATCACTATAGGCTTTCTCAGTCTCGTAAGCTGTCCACCCTACTCTGGCACAGACAAAAGCCAAGCATCTTAGTGATACTGTGATGGAATGTTGACACGCATCATCTGTTGTTACAGCTTGTTAGCATGTATGAGCCATTGTTACTGAGCATGAAGGCTGACAGAAACGGCATAAGCCAATAGCGTTTACTCGCGAACAGTTCTAAAGAGGCACTTGTATAGTTCAAGTTTACATTACACTTAGTCCAGATCAAAGTGCGAGCGTGGTGTGTGTGTGTGTGTGTGTGTGTGTGTGTGTGTGTGTGTGTGTGTGTGTGTGTGTGTGTGTGTGTGTGTGTGGTTAAATGTAGGCAAGAACTGCAGGAAATACAACTCTCTCTCTCTCTCTCTCTCTCTCTCTCTCTCTCTCTCTCTCTCTCTCTCTCTCGTTGCTTTTTAAGGCTTTCTCATCTATAACAGTACTTCAATTAGTGCACAGTCTAAAGAACGGATGTCAGTGGAAGTTGGGAATGCGCGCCTACACTCAGTCTCCTTCAAAAACAAAATCAACTCTCTCTCTCTCTCTCTCTCTCTCTCACACACACACACACACACACACACACACACACACACACACACACACACACACACACACACACACACAGAGAGAAAAAGAGAGAGTCTCTGCTTTAATGTTTAACATTCCTGGGACCACAAAAGAAAAGCGAGAGCTCCACAAGGAGCGCAAGAGGAAACTGACATCCGTCACTCTCTGCATAATTAGCCCGTGCACGTGCACGCAAACCCTAACATCTACAGATGCATGCAGAAAACAAACAAGGCCTGTCGCCAGAATCTCTGGAACTGTTTGACAACATCAGCTGGCCCCTCCCGACCCTTCCGCTTCACTGACCCACTCTCCTTCCACCCCCCCCCCCCCTCTCTTCTGTCAGTAATAAAGTGCGGAGAGTCCTGCATATACAGAACACGTGGTGAGCATGTTGGAGTGTGGCACGTGTGTGTGTGTGTGTGTGTGTGTGTGTGTGTGTGTGTGTGTGTGTGTGTGTGTGTGTGTGTGTGTGTGTACCACGGAATGTGTGCGTGCGTGCGTGCGTGCGTGCGTGCGTGCGTGTAAAACGAATCCCACTGCAACTGAACTCATTCACATTTTCTTCCCAAAGTTCCCACGGCCTACACTCACACTGGCCGACTGACGTAAAACAAACCCCCATCCCTCGTCAGACACAGCACCCTATTGTTCTATATTTTTAAAAAAGCATCCTGTGGAAAGCCCGACCCTGATGCCAGCCAGCAAGAACCAGCCCGCTCTCACTTCCTGCCCAGGCATCTTAAACAATGTCATAATGAGTCATAAAGTACAAACGGAAAATACACGCGAACTCTTAAAGACCCTGAGTGGGGCGGTCTGTGGTCTAGTGGTTAAGACTCAGTCACCAATGCGAGAGGTCAGGTTCGTGTCCCACTCGTGGCGAAGAAGTTTTTTTCTTTCTCGTACTGTGTGTGGCACCGTTCATTCGGGCCGACCGTCGGGGAGTTCTCGCCGGGAACTCCGGCTTCCTCCCCCTCTGCTTTGGAAATGTTCAGCCCACAAATTTCACAAATAGATGCAATTCTAACATTCCGAAACTTTAATTGCTGAGCTGGCCCTTCGCACCACGTGATTGTAAAGTGTTCATGTCCATTCAGTGTGTGAGAGAATGCGTGCGATTCACGTGAGAGTGCGTGTTGGGTTTAGCTAGAGGAGCTTTGAGCCAAACATTTGGGATAAAGCGCCTATGTTAATGCGCTTATTATTTATTCTTATTTTAAGACTGTTAGGCTCAAAGATCGTTCTGAGCTGTTTTGGCGAGTCTAGGCATATGTCTAGCATCACACCACTAAGACACAATCATGCACAAATACTACTAGGCACACACAGGTTTGCGTTCAGCTGACTGAAGCCGCCAAAACTGACGCAACTGTTGGTGACTGTGTTGTGTACGACACTCGTCTGACATGGTAGCCACTCCGGACGGCTGTGTGTGTGTGTGTGTGTGTGTGTGTGTGTGTGTGTGTGTGTGTGTGTGTGTGTGTGTGTGTGTGTGTTGGATTTTGTTTTGCTTTTTTGTTTGTTTTTTGTTTTATTTTTTTTGGGGGAGGGGGGTAATAGTTTGTTTTTCGTTTTTTTTAAAAGTTTGTTTGCTTGTTTGTTGTTGTTGGTTTTGTTGTTGTTGTTGTTGTTGTTTTGTTTTTTTGTTCGTTCGGTTTTTTGTTTGTTTGTTTTTTTTTGTTTGTTTGTTGTTGTTGTTGTTTGTTGTTGTTGTTTTGTTTTTTTTTTGGGGGGGGGGGGTGTTTTTGTCGTTGTTGGTGGTGTTTTTTGTGTGTATATTGTGTATTTGTTTGTTTTGTTGTTGTTGTTGTTTTGGGGGAAGTCCTTTGCAGGGCCATCAAACATTAGTGTGTTGCATTCGGAGCTCTACAACAGACTATTCCAAACGCACAGGCCGCAGTCCGACATGAGCAACTGTTCCAAAACAGAAGTCTCTCCACATAAAACCTATTCATGGTAACAACAGTGCCTTTAAACGCTATCAGGAGCCATAAAGTACAAACGGAAGATACACGTGAACTCTGAACTCGCCCACGTGTCTACTGTAATGGCGCCAACCAGAAGCTTTATATCCCCGACCATGTGCAGACAATAATTGGCGCGGAGGCAAACTGGAAGCAAACAGAATTTCACTTTCCTGCTGAGCCGGGGAGAGAAAAGCAGATCTCTTGAGGAGGGATTTATAACTGGTTCTCCGTACAGCAAGAGCGGACATCATGCAAGTCAGTTCTGAAAACTTAACGATGGGTGGTAACGATTGGTGGAAATAAACTGAGGCGGGAAGGCTAAGTGAAGTTCAGCCCTGCAGGATGGGTACTCTCTCTCTCTCTCTCTCTGGCGTGGGGGGGGGGGGGGGCAAAGTTGTGTACTTTTTTTTGTTTGGTTTTTGGTTTCAAGTTTTTTTCCCCCCGAAATCCTTCAAAACATCCAGTTAATGTAGTGTCCGGAAGTAGAGCCTAAAACACTGACATGGGCGTTGTTGTTGTTTATAAAAAAAAATCTAATCTTTCTTCTCTTTGATGTGCAAGGGTGGCCCAAAAACCTTGTATAAAACGTCAACCCACAAAAACTACGCACTGCTGTGCACTAGGTTATAAAGACAAATAAATAACAACTCAGGCTAAGTGTCGTTCGTAAAACCATAACATTAAGCAAAGTACCACACTTGATAATAAGACAAGCTGGAAAAAAAATGCACTTCGCATCGGCTCGGACCTAATTTACCGCTACATGTATCTCGAAAAAGGGCCGAAGCGCCCGTAAAATCTATGGTGCTTATCCCCCTATTACCAGACGACTGTGGCAATATACTTGATACAACAACCGAAGAGACATCGCCGCAGGAAGAAGGCAAAACGCATGCGCAAGAGCCGCGTGAGAAACAGGAAACGAAAATTAGGTCATTGTCCAAGTGGATTCGAGTGTCCAGCTCTCTCGCCCTGGTGCCCCACTCTTTGAAACCCGAACCCTACAATCTGGCGCACTTCCCACAAGACCTCGCTTCTTCCTATTTGGGCTTCCGTTCAGGGGAGCAGAATAGGGTCACTATCTTTACAATCTTGACCATATTTGGTCACTGGCGTCTTTTAGAGGAACTCCTGAACTGTAGGTTTTATTTCAATGCGTGTGGTACAGGAACTTATTTATACAAACCAAGAGTGAAAGACGCCAATGGATTGGGAAGAAGGTTGAGTGTGGCGTACGTCAAAGACGTATGGTTCAATTGTGCGGCTCTTGAAGTAAGTGCCGAAGTGTCTGTTTACTCCATTGAGAAATTCTGTCCGCGCACTTGCAGGTACTTTTTGTGCCGAGTTGGCTCTTTTCTCGTTGCACTACGTAAGCAAAAAGTCACCATTCGACAGTACCTCCCACGCGCGTGAGTTTGTATTGCACTTAGGCGTTGTTTTGTTTTGTCGTTTATCGTTTTGTTTTTGTTCTTGTCGTTGTTTTGCGTTTGTTGTTTTTGTTTTGTTGTTTTTGTTTCGTTTTGGGTGTTTTTTGTTTTTGTTTGGTTTATTGTGTGTGTGTGTGTGTGTGTGTGTGTGTGTGTGTGTGTGTGTGTGTGTGTGTGTGTGTTTTAGGTGTTTTTGTTTGTTTGCTTGTTTATTTGTTTGTTTGTGTTGGTGTTGTGGGGGTGTTTTTCGGGGTGGGGGGGGGGGGGTCTCCTGATGAAGGATTATTGGCTAAAAATTAAATATCAAAATTCAGCAATAACTTTTTGGGGGGGGTCTGTTGTTATCTAAACGTGGTCTAGTATTTCGATGCTGATCGTTGCGTACTGAATGATGGAACTTGCTCTGTGCGACTACTTCCCAAGATACTCCACATGTGTGTACACAGGCTACGATTACGATCCGTGCATCATCCACACCACATCCACATGTTTTGCCTGATGACGGCTTACTGGCCGAAAATTTGGGGACTACGGGCATTTGTTTTGACTCTTATTCTCTTAGCATGTTCTGGTATACTGATCCTGAATCATCGAACTTGCACCGTGCGGCAACTTCCAGAAATAATCCAGGGCCCGTATGTAATAGTCGAGGTTAGGGCTTTTAGCCCCGGGTTAGAGTCTAACCTCGAACTAAACTATGAGCTCTAGGATTAAATTTTCTGTTGTTTATTGTTTTAAATCAGGAAGCGGGTCCATTGCAGGATGGTGCCTGAGCCGTTAGAGAAGGATTTTTTTCTTCCTTTCTTTACTTCCTTTTTTTAAATATAATTTTGCTTTTGGGTTTCTTTTGTCCTAGTCTGGGTTAGGCCCGTAGCCGTGTGTTAAATTAACCTCGACTTTAACATACGGGCCCTGATGTTTACGTAGGCGGCTACAATTAAAATGGGCACGTTTTCTTATTGTATATCTTGGCCTTCTTTGACTCAATTCCTACTAAGTACATTTAGGACTGTGCATCCCAAAATCATAATTAATTTATGTCCTGCATGGATCTAAATTTGGCTTAGTGGGAGTGCTGTACTTTGATTACAATCGTGTTTGCGAAAGTGACAGCTGTCAAGGAACCGTTTATATTGCCTGATTTTCGCATACAGGGTCAAAACCGAAAAAGGAGTCAGACACGTGGGATGGTCGTGCTGTGTGAAGCACGGAGGAGTAACCAAGTACACCACCTAAATTATTCAATCTGTGCTGCTAGGTTAACCACAGGATCCATTTACGTAGAAAATTATGAGATCAAGGCTGCAGCATAATGAAACCCTGCACGATCAAGCAAAACATCAAAAGAGGACGCCTTGCCACCACACTGTTTGATTTCTACCCTCCCTCTGTACACGCAAACCTGGGTGATTTAATCAGAACCTCTTGCGTTGTATAATCCACATCAGACTACCCGACCACCCCTGGCACATGGCCCGTGGATCTTTTGAGGGCGTCGACAGTTTATGAAAAATGATGGAAGCTTCGCCTCACTGGAAGTGCATTATGGGAAGTTATGACGTTGCTCCGGAAGTGCAGGCCCGCACCAAAAATAAATGATCCACCGGAGGTTTGCACTGGGCACGTCGGATAACACCTTGTTTACCAAACTCGGGCTCCTGTTGTTTAGGAGCTGCATCAATATCTCTCACGCCATGACAGCACTCCTCCCTGGTGAGGAAAAATCTCTCTCTCTCTCTCTCTTAGGGATGTGCGTGCGCTCTGTGTGTGTGTGTGTGTGTGTGTGTGTGTGTGTGTGTGTGTGTGTGTGTGTGTGTGTGTGTGTGTGTGTGTTTTGCCGGTGACTGATACGATGTTCTGTACTTTTTGTTCTGAACTGTTTTGTAATGGGCTGTGGTCTGAACAATAAATGAACTGAATTGAATTAAAATCTCTCTCTCTCTCTCTCTCTTTGGCCTCGGCTGCTGGGTGCATTAGATACAGGAGTGAATCAGTCAGGAATTCAAGACTGTTCCCATACAATGCTCAAAGGGCACTTCAAAATCTTCACCGTAATAAAACTTGTTCAAAACTTTTTCTTCTTAAATTCGGCTAAGAAAACTCTAAACTGTCTGATATTTATAACTGAAACACAAGTCGATATGAGAGCAATCCATTGTTCACAGCTAAAAGGATATCGTTCTGCTAAGATTCAATGCAACATTTAGCCAGTTTGCAATGTAATCCAATGGACCTTTCTGCTGCTTACATCGACTTAACGAAATATCACGCCATTGCCTAAATTGGACTCCGAAAGAAAGGCACGCGATATTTCGGTCTTGACAAAAAATGTCGACAGACATATTGCAGAGTCAGCGAGTTGATATTAATCGCTTTGGTAGCGGCTCGCAACCGCACGGAACGGTTCCACCCGTTGTGACGGTTGCGTGATAACATCAGCAACACACACCAGCTCTTACACGCAACAACGACCGTGTTGTTCAGGATGAAACGTGTGCTAGTCACCCCATGACGATCTTCGGACGATAATGCGGAATTTATTGAAAATCTTGATGGGGAAAAAAAAAAGACGACAGAACGATTGAGAATTCACACAGCATGAACAATCTCGTTACGTAGACAGCCGCTTTGTAGCCAAGCAACAAGCAGGAAAACAGAAAACAGCCAGATCTTATTAACTCTTTCATTGGAAGTTTGAATTGCTTTTTTTTTTCCCTTCCTGAGTGGTATCCATTCACAATCACAACTGAGACAAACCAAAAACATGCACCCGATGCTTCCAACATGGCGCTTGGCTTATATCCGGTCCATGATCATTGTGCCAACATGGCGCTTGGCTTATATCCGGTCCATGATCATTGTGCCAACATGGCGCTTGGCTTATATCCGGTCCATGGAAATGTTCAGCCCACCAAATTTGAAAAATAAATGCAATTCTAAATTCCGAAATTTAAAATAGCTGAGCTGGCCCTTCGCACCACGTGATTGTAATGTGTTTATGTCCAGTGTGTGAGAGAATGCGTGTGATTCACGTGAGCGTGCGTGTTGGGTTCAGTTCGCGGCGCTTTGAGCCGATTCAGGGTAAAGCGCCTATACAATACTCATTATTATTATTATTATTATGATCATTGTGCCAACAGGGCCGTCAGTAGCAAAACCGGCGTACTCCGCCTTCTTAATTCCAAACAGTATGCACTTTTCATGGAGGAGACAACATGCCACTAACAAAGCTTTAAGGTTGTTGACCGAAAGAGGTAATGATATAATTGATTATAGAAACCGTTTTCGTAACTCTTCCTGCGTGAATACGACCGCGTATGGTTCTATAAATAACAACAACCCAGTCAGCGGCTTCGCTTCAAAGACTAGCCTTAGGGCAATACTACCGCGACGCGATACATCGTGGTGGTCTGATACATTCTATCTTCACACAAGTGACTGTTTTTGAAGCATGGATTAAGCGCATTCGAATGAAAACTTTTCCACAACGTAGCTGTCTGCCTCACAAGGGTGGGAGTGGGTGTTTGGGGGTTTAACGTCCTTTTCCACCACATACGGGTGATATCAAAGACGGGGCAACGATGAAAAAACAAGCACAAATATTTGGCCCCAGGCGGGATAGTCTGCCTAACAAGTGTATTGAGACATAAGGAGATTGATAGTAATGATGACTTTTCAATGTCGCAGTTTTGCTACACTGACAACGAAAGGCTTTATCGCGATTTAATTTGTAGTTAACCTTGTTTCCGTTCAGTTTGCATTACGTAGTTTTGTTTGTTCAGTTTGTGCAGGCTCTTCCCAGAAATCACCCTCGTGGTAGACAGATGACGTCAACACATTTCAATCGTACCGCGCACGAGTATCCCACGTTGTTGACTCTTTTTCGGTTTTTGCCCCGTATACGAAAAACAAGCACGATTTACGGTTCCTTAAACGGCTCTTACTGCAGCAAACACGAGTGTAATCAAAGCGCAACACTCCCGCTAAGCCAAATTTAAATCCAAGCAGACATGAATTTTTTTTATTTTTTTTTTGGCCACTGGTGCACAACCTCAAACTTATTCGGTAAGAATTGAGTTAAACCACGAGACACCCACCCACCCGCTCAAAACATTTGTCACAGCCTTGTGGGCTCATAATACAGAATCTAACGACTAAAGTTATGTCTAAACACGTTTTAATTTACACCGTGCGCGTGACAAGAAAGAACACAGTAATGTCCAAACACCCTACCTTCTTGCTGAAAGGCATCAGTTATTTTTTTCTTGTGATTTTTTTCCCTCGTTCGCAAGCCACAAATACTTCAAAAAGAGCAGCGCACGAAAATCATGCCCGCCCCAAAAGGGAACAGCGCTTTCAAATGACAATCAGCGGGTTTGAAATAAACACAGCCTGCACACCTGCAGAAACCAGTATATATTGAATGAGAAATCTCTCCCTCTGAGCTTACTGTAAGCCAGAATAAAGCTTTTCTTCTATCTGAGTCCCAGTCGTCTGTTTACAGCAGGGACATAAAAAAAAGCTTCAAAGTTTCTGTCAACGCACGGTAGCTCAACATAAAAAAGGAAATACGGTGATTCAATATTGCATTCCCCCGTTTTTAAGCTGACATTCCCCTTCGTGTTCAATCCTGGTGATATTGCAATCGCCTCGTGGTTAGAGACTGCCAAAGGAGTGGGTGGTCTTAGGAAGCTCATGGGTACGGATATGAACGTAGTAAGTGGTCTCTGCTTGGGAAATGTATAAACAGTACGTATAGTTTAATGTCTTTCAAACAACTTGTACAATGTAGGATTTCATCTTGTTTCTTGAGATGTTTAGTTCCCCCCCCCCCCTCCCAACGCAACACGGGGAGCGGGAGTGGCCGAATGGTAGAGCGTGAGACTTCCAATGCTCGGGTCGTGAGTTCGTATCCCGGCTAGGGCCAAATATTGTGCTGGCTTTTTCATCGTTGCCCCGTCTTTGATATCACCTGTATGTGGTGGAAAAGGACGTTAAACTCCCAAACACCCACCCACCCCACCCAACGTAACACCCCACCCGCTCCAACCAATCGGGATTGGGGGGGGGGGCGGGAATAACACGCCCATCGACCCCCCCCCCCCCCAAAAAAGAAAGAAATAAATAAAAAAATAAATAAATAAAACAAAATAAAATAAAGTGAAATAAAGGACAGGGTGGATTCTGCATTGCGTGTGTTGATTTTACATGAGTTTGAGCTTATAACCGTTTCGGGCTGAATCTAGTCACACAGTTATGCACAAGTACATTTGTCACTGTAAGTGTAGTTGATTGACATGAGACCATTAATGTAAACCCCCCGTATTACATGCACTCGATAAGCGAGTATCAAAAGATCTACATTCCGTCGTCACAGAATGGTAACTTTCAACTGTGAAGACTTTACAACTAAAAGAAAAATAATGTAGCATTGCTTGTGTGCGCCAAACGACACATTAAAGCTAATAACAAGACGCATCTATAACGAATGCTTGACACGTATAGCCTGCTGCGCCGTATTTATCATGTCCATGAGAAGCTATCGGTTCAGATTTTACACAGATAAAACCTTTAAAACGCTCACATTGTCAGTGAAGTGTGCAACCTCATGTGTCTTCTGTATAGTTAGTCATCTAGAAAAAAGGACCTAAGTGCTGAGGATTTGACAGACGCTGAAGCCTTTTTTCAAGATGACGGTAGGTGTAGCATTACCTGTCAGCAGTGCTAACTTTGAAATTCTACCCCACCGGTCAACAACGCCGAGTCACACATCTTTGCCCGTAACGGCGTGTCAGTTTCACGGGTACACTGATCAACCGCGACTGAAACTGAGCACACACGCGACACAATGGACACTCATCAGTTAGATGAGACGCGTGACAACCACCACTTGACCTTGTCCCCTGTAAACGCTTACAACTGCTTCAAAACTGTCTGGTTTGAACGGGCTCATTCCATTTCTGCTTAGCCAAGTTATGTTTTGGAACAGTTTCGTTCGTGAGTGGGCCTGTACGTTCGAAATACTCTATACTCTATCTTGATAATTAGTACAGCTCTTCATGCTATACAATGTTGTTTACATTTTGTGCGAGCGGTCGAACGTTCAAATTTTACGACTGTTGTTACACTACTGGAGCGCTCAGTGTGGTCGACGCGTCGTCCAGTACGCTTCTGTTGGCTGAGTGCCAGCATTACAGACGCCGTCACCGGGCAGGTGCCAAAGTGGTGTGACGACAGACACCGTGAAAACAATTCAGAACGATCTGTGAGCATAAAAATGTTAGCAGTAGCCCCTTTAACGTCATAATAACTTGGCTCTAACGTTGCCTGAATCGCCGGGATGTGAAAAATAAAACGTTAAAACGGTCAGCATTTCTAAGGTGTTCGTGGGCTGAATTTCTAAATGAAAACTTCTTTGCAGAGGCTATGATCGGCCCTTCTAAAAGGCCGTGACAGGAACCTTGCGAACATATACGAACACTGGAACAGTCTCAGAGACGATGACGCCTGGCGCCTGGGAGACTTGGAGAAATTGGGGTGGAGCGCGTATGGGCTTTCCCAAGAGCAAATTTATATATTTGTACGTAGTATGTATGTATGTATGTATGTAGGTATGTATGTGGTATGCATGTAGGTACATGTATGTGTATTAGGCACACCCCATCCCATTCCATTCCATTCCATTATGTCTATTTATATATTTGTACGTAGTATGTATGTATGTATGTATGTATGTATGTATGTATGTATGTATGTATGTATGTATGTATGTATGTATGTATGTATGTATGTATGTATGTATGTATGTATGTATGTATGTATGTATGTATGTATGTATGTATGTGTGAGTCCTGCAAAACGTGTCACAGTGTGCGAATGACTATGATGTATGTTGGTCGGTGTGGTGAGCTTGATGTATGTTAATTTCTAGTTTCATGTACCCCCAACGGGGTTTTGAAATAAACTTTGACTTGACTTGACTTGACTTGAGATGCCATTTTGAAATGAACCAAGTCAAGTCCAGGCAAGAATTTATTCAGGACCCCTAAGGGGCATTGAATATTAATTAACACCATCCATAATAAATGTTCGCCATAAGGCGGAGAAAGAATACATAGATATACACGCATACGTAAACTAGTCAATGACAAATGCAAAACAAAACAAAAGAACTGAAGATTAAAACACAAAACATGCCAATTCACACGATCAAGCAACTTCAAAATTGGCTGTGTGCAGTGAGACGAAAAGTTTTGTGCATAATTATGATCAAAAGTTTCTCTTGAAGCCAGGCGACTTTTCTCCTTTCCAAACTTTCTGCGGCAGTAATATTATCAAGTGGCCGCCGGGCGTGCCTATTTTACGTTGCTGCAGTGCTTCAAACAGTTTCAATATCTATTGACGGAAATTCAAACAGACTGCGTCAGGGTGAGAGTTTATGTATAGCAGATCTTGACACGAAAGTGTGAAGACAAACATTTTGAGGTCTCTCAGAAAACGAAGTAAAGGGGGGAGGCCTATTCAGTGTCCACACGGCCGTATTACGCGGGGGAAAAGCGTGTGTTTGTTTTTGTGCATTTATGGACATGCTGTCGACGAACATGTCTGATGCAGCTTCAGCAACTTTTTGTGTGACTTGTGTAGACGAACGCAGAAGCACATAGAGGCGCGCGCACGCACGCAGAGAGAGAGAGAGGGAGAGAACCCCGAAATCATGCAGCAACCACTATTCACATAGTCCTACTGGCATTTCGGAATGCCCAAATGGTGTGCGAATTGTTTGCTCCAACAACTTGATGCGATAGAATACTTTTATACTTTTGAAATGAGCACAAACAAAAACTGTCAGTCGCAAAAAGTGTCAGACACGAAAAAAAACTGTAAGTCACAAAAACTGTAAGTCACAAAAACTGTCAGTCACAAAAACTGTTAGATACACACACAAGCAAACTGTCA
Source organism: Batillaria attramentaria (assembly GCA_018292915.2). NCBI lineage: Eukaryota > Metazoa > Mollusca > Gastropoda > Batillariidae > Batillaria > Batillaria attramentaria. Next base: position 537,434 of record JACVVK020000297.1, on the reverse strand, counting down.
GTCACAAAAACTGTTAGATACACACACACAGGAAAACTGTCAGTCACAAAAACTGTCAGTCACAAAAACTGTTAGATACACACACAAGAAAACTGTCAGTCGCAAACACTGTCAGTCACAAAAAACTGTCAGATACACACACAAGCAAATTGTCAGTCACAAAAACTGTTAGATACACACACACACAGGAAAACTGTCAGTCACAAAAACTGTCAGTCACAAAAACTGTTAGATACACACACAAGAAAACTGTCAGTCACAAAAACTGTTAGATACACACACACAGGAAAACTGTCAGTCACAAAAACTGTCAGTCACAAAAACTGTTAGATACACACACAAGAAAACTGTCAGTCACAAAAACTGACAGTCACAAAAACTGTCAGTAATAATCATGTGATGCATGTGCACGGCATACGTTTGTATGCTTCTTGTTGGGAGTTAAACCGTCCATTTCCACTACATAAGGGTGATATCAAAGACGGAGCAACAAGGAGGAAAAAAAAGCCTGCAAAACACTGATTTTGGCTCCCAGCTGCGATCCCAACTCCCGACCCGACAAATGACACACCAACGCTCCACTGGCTTGGTTATACCGGGGCCCCCCACCTCGCAAACGTATCTAGATTTAAAAGTATGTTTTAAAAAATGAAAACGGGGCAAGAACAAAACAAAAAAGATACCCCCCCCCCCCCAATTATTACAAAATACCAAAAAAAAAAAGATTTAAAAAACTAACACCACACACACACACACACACACACACACACACACACACACACCACCACCACCACCACCACCACCACCACCACCACCAACAACAACAACAACAACAACAAAACAACAACAATAACACAACAACAACAGCAACAACAACAACAAGAAACGTGTGCAAGCTGATACGTCAAAACCCACGGCTTTACCTTACAGCAAACTTTGGCGCAGTAATCTGTGATCGAAGTAGTGCGACTGCGGCGCCTTGAGCGTCTCAGAGTGCAGCTAGGAGAAATCCACCATACCATACCATACCATACCATACCATACCATACACACACACACACACACACACACACACACACACACACACACACACACACGCTTAAGTTATCTTCATTCACCTTTGTTTTTTGTTTTTTTTACTTTCGCCTCTAATTAACGACGGCCCATCATACCAGCATACCGTATAATTTACCAGTAACTTCAGACCTCCAACCAATCCCGGCTGAACCCTTTTTTCCAGTAACCATTTTCCCACCGATTGCTTCTTCCAAGGAAAACATTTAAAAAGAGAGGATTGCCCTGACAACAAGCCCGCATCACTCAGTCCCTCAAATAAAAATCCAAGAACGTTTCCAGACAGTCGAGGAAGGCACACTTCTTGGCATTTCTCCCTCACCTATCTCGTTTCCTGCCGCGACGGATCTGCCATGCTCGAAAACACGGGGTCTAGGCAGAATGGCCCAGAGGTTATCCTGTGCTACTACTTGGTATGGTATGGTATGGTATGGTATGGTATGGTATGGTATGGTATGGTATGGTATGGTATGGTATGGTATGGTATGGTGGATTTCTCCTAGCTGCACTCTGAGGCGCTCAAGGCGCCGCAGTCGCACTACTTCGATCACAGATTACTGCGCCAAAGCTTGCTGTAAGGTAAAGCCGTGGGTTTTGACGTATCAGCTTGCACACGTTTCTTGTTGTTGTTGCTGTTGTTGTTGTTGTGTTATTGTTTTTTTGTTGTTGTTGCTGCTGTTGTATTCCCCGGAAGCAGCACATAGTTGTTGTTTTTTTAATTATTTTGAAATGTTAGAAGAAGAGAAAAAAACCTCCATGTTATATTGTAAAGCGCCTAGAGCCAGCCCCTGGGTTAGGCGCGTTAAAAATCTCCACTATTATTATTATTTATTATTTCGGTTTAAAGAAAGAAAGAGACTGTGCATCAACTAGAAACCGAGTTTTGCTAACACGTCACTGGAAAGTAAACCTTTGCACATCATTGCTCATAATTATTCCAATAGTTTTACGTGACAGCAATCGGCCTCGTTTTAACCGGGGTAGTACAGGAAAACCTCCCCGACATCTTGATTGACCCCCCCCCCCCCCCCCCCCGACAAACTATTCTCCGGGATTCAGTCGGAAAGAAAAATCTAAAACACTGCGAGAAATTTCTCAAGAACTTTCCGATAGTTGCAGGTGCACGCAGACACGTCTGGCATCATTTCCTTCTGGCCTTAATTGTCAAAATATTTGAAACAACTGTTGGCAGGGAGTAACTGGCACGTCATTTGCTTGGTACAGTAAATGCAACATCGCCAGAAAGTAGGTGAGAAGGGGAGGGAATCGAGGGAGTTCCCCTCAAGTGTATTGAGGTTTTATCATGTCTTTTGACCATTACAAATGTGATTTCGAATGACCATTACAAATGTGATTTCGAAGACAGTGGCACTCGGGGGGAAAAAACCAAAAACAAAAACAAATAAACAAAAAATCGGAAAATTAATTTTGGCCATGGCCCTCAGTGTAGCGATTCGATTCCGAAACCATCTAATTGAGAGTCGGTGAAAACCGGCAGTCGCAAACATCCAAAACTCATTCAGTTCATTTCAATCTCGATTAATATGTACTCGTTTCAAACGAAAATACAAAATAAATATAACGGTTTTCCAACTACTTCCGTCCTCCCTTCCCCTAATCGCCTTTCGCTCACTCATCCCATTTCTATGTCTAAACAAAATTTCGAACTATTTGAGCTGAAGCCGAAATATTCCCTTGCCGGTTGCGTCTAATGATGACTCAGAGGCCGTTTAAGAACTTCCTCCGTAAACTTCATTAAACCGTCTTTTCCATGTCAATCGTTAAAAAAAAACTTGCAAAAACACAAGCTCTTTCCAGCAATCGAGAACAAACATAATTTTCCGCCGCGATTTCCCAAATCACATCCGTGAAAAAAGGGGAGTGAACTCCTCCGCGCTCATTACTTCCCTTGCATGGATTTCGCGGAACTTGGGAAAGAGCGCGGTAATTAAGTTGGATTGCATCACTGTCTTCTGCACCACCTGCCGCTATTTTGTCTTCTGTCGACATTCTCTAATGGTTTCTTCCATGTAACGTTTTTCTCCCCCCTCTAATGTGCAGCGTGGCGCTTCGTTCACGTGGTGGAACTTGAATCAGGGGATGCCAAAAACTGGGTAATGACATGCAGACTAGAAGGGGGAGTGGCCGTGAAGAAGGGGGAAATAAAATGTTTAGAAAAGCAAACAGACCAGCCTGGATATGCCAAGCTGTTCAGTTACAACATGTGTGTGTGTGTGTGTGTGTGTGTGTGTGTGTGTGTGTGTGTGTGTGTGTGTGTGTGTGTGTGTGTGTGTGTGTGTGTGTGTGTGTGCGGACTGGCGTGTGAACCAAAACTCTGGATCACTTGGGGCACAGTTTGAAACTTATGGCTCAAGTTTGTTGTTTTAATTACGTAAAACGTGTTCCGCATCTGTGCACAACAGATATGATCTCCAGTTTTTTCTTTCTTTTGTTTTTTTGTTTTTGTTTGTTTGTTTGTTTTGTTGGGGTTGTTTTTTTTTGGTTTTGTTTTGTTTTGGGTTTGTTGTTGTTGTTGTTTTTTTTTTGGGGGGGGGGAGGGGAGGGGGAGGGGCGTAAAAAGGGTTTAGAACCCCTGCATAACAGATAAGATTTCCTTCAACTGAAAGTAGGAATCCTCGAAATGGATGACGTCACTGGATTTTAGGTGAGAGTTTATGACTAGTTCCAAAAAGCAACGTCACTTCTAAGTTAAAGGCAATTTTCTTTTTTAATGTGCAGAAAAAAAAATTGAACAGAAGACGGGATTGCTGGACAAACTCAAAGCACGAGCGTATAGTCACACGTATCGTTACATTCCTTGAAATCTAAAAAGTTACTGGAAAATCTAAAAATATCTAAAAAGTTACTGGAAAATAGTGAAGGGAACCCAGTCGGAAAAACATGAAACAACATCCTCTATAAGTAGTAGTATATTTCTTGAGCATTTTTAAAAACGCTAAATAAAGAGCCTGAAGCCACAAATGACGTTTCTGATTCTTCGTCTGCAGATGGATTCTCAGCCGATACACTGAACAAACCAAATCTGGGACTTAGCTCTAGTCTTAGACAGATCACGCCGCGACTATCGTCAGGTTAGTCCCATGATATAGTCGTACACTTGTCTTAGTCTCCGTTTATGCATCTCACACTAATCTTTTTATTTAAGTCTCAGGTTAGTGAAGCTAATCAGTCCTACTTTTGGACTTACACACTCATTAGGCCAGATATAGATGCCAGCGGACAAGGGGGGGGGGGGGGGGGGGGTGCCATACGTGGCATTCCATCAGACTTTATAGTGGGGCTAATGATACCGTTTTTATGCTCATAAACTGTTGTGGGCTGTTTCCGTGGTATCTTTTATCACACCACTTAGCCGCCTGGACAGTGACAGCGTCTGTAGTAATGCTGGCACCGAGCCAACAGAAGCGTACTCGATGACGAGGCGACCGAACTGAATGCTCCAGTAGTGTAACAACAGTCAAACAAATTGAATGGTTGACCGCTTCCGTAAAGTGTAACTTGAAACAGCACTGTATTGCATTAAGAGCTCTATTAATCATCAAGATAGAGTATTTCGAGCTTACAGCCGCACGCACAGGCCAAACTGTTCCAAAACGTAGGGCCCACATGTACGACTCGATGTTAATTTAACCCACGGCTACGGGCCTAACCCAGCCTAGGACAAAACAAAATTAAATTTTAAAAAAGGAAGCGGATAAAGACAGACAAAAATCCATCTATAATGGCATAGGCACCTTGCTGGAATGGACCCGCTTTCTGATTTAAACAAAAAAAAAACAGAAAATTTAACGGTAGAGCTAGTTTAGTTCGAGGTTAGACTCTAACCCAGGGCTAAACTCCCTAACCCCGACTTTCATATGCGGGCCCAGCTGACTAAGCAAACATGGAATTAGCCCGTTAAACGCAGAGTGATTTTGGTGAAATTTGCAAGTGGCAAACGCCCACACAAGTGGTTGCTTGTTGACAGATTTGTCAGTCCTACCGCGAACGAGACCATCTGAAAGACTCTGAAATACTTGTCAACGCAACAAATCATACCGCCGCCATGTCTGAAACTCCCTCAACAAGCGTTCCATGCGAGTCTGCACACCATTTTATGCTCAATTTGATGAGGAATAGTCCCAAAGGGCAGTCAGACAGTCGCAGGCCGATTTCACATAACTTGGCCAGATCACGAGCTCTCTCTCTCTCTCTCTCAGGACCAGCCCCCAAACAGCGAAAAGTCCCTTTCCGCTATCAATTAAAAAGAGCTGTAATCCAATTGTGCTGAAGAGATGGCGGCGCCGACTAGATTCAAACCTCGTGTGATGAATAATTAACATGCTGCGTTGCCTGCCGAGAACATGATTGTGTGCACCCCCGTGTTACGGCTGTAGTGCACACACACACACACACACACACACACACACACACACACACACACACACACACACACACACACACACACACACACACACACACACACACGCACGCACGCACGCACGCACGCACGCACGCACCACACACACACACACACACACACACTCCGGGCAAAAATCCGCCTATAGGATCCCCTGTAGGTGGCACCGCGTGTTGCATGCAGAAAATTGATGAGAAAAAGTAATTGCACAAAGAGACGAATACACGAACACAGGAGTACTAGAGCCTAAAAAAGTTTGTGACAAGTTTGGGGGTCTTGCTGCTTCAATATTCTCTGTTCACAAAAGCATGAGTTGATGGCCTTTTTTAAGTTGTTTCTCTATAGAGAAACAACTTTATGAGACGGGGCAGATTTTGCTGCGCGCAGCAGCAAGTTTCAGTGATACAAAACAAGACTGTGACGTTTCTCCACACAATACATACTTTCACGCACATAGTGACGTAACGAAACCTGCGTCATAGACACTTGAAGTGCACACTATGCTGCTGCGTTCTTTTTGGCGGGAGTTGTGAGACGTGTGTGTGTCTGTGTGTGTGTGTGTGTGTGTGTGTGGACGGATGTAATGATGGCTATCTCCTAAACCACCTCGATGGAGGCCCTTTTACTTTGAGATAAAATGGGAAATCACCTTCTCCAGAGCTACCTTTCACGATTTTTAGCCTGCCGCATTTTCAGAAGAGTTATCGCCGATTTTAAAAAATCGGTCGTGTTACGAATTTTTTCGAAAAAGTTGTTCAAATTCCTTCATTTTCTAGACATTGGAAGTTCACCCAATCACACTGCCTGTATTCGTGCTACAGCTCTGTAGCTCTGACAGGTTTTGTGTAAAAAAAATATTTTCGAGGTAGGGGTGGTTTGCACATAAGATCAAATATCTATGAAAAGACTACTGCAAATTACTTATCATCCCGGCGTTTTTGTCTAGTGTGACAACTGCACATATGACAGGAACTACTGCACTATTATAGCTTTAGCATTTAGAATAACTGAACTTTTAGATAAACATAACTTTTTCAAGTTTCTGCGAGAAGCACCGGTCAAAAGAGTTCCAAATTTTCGATTTCGTAAGTACAATCCAAGGTATTCTAGTCCATGTTTCACCAGCCCTCTAGATCTTCCAGATTTTATGTAAAAATTAATTCAGCCAGGGAAGTCACTAAAGCAACAGGGAAATCACAAGACATGCACAAGGATCATCTGTCATACCACCAGTGTGAAGCTGACGTCAAACGCTTAGTTCACAGACAAAATAAGCAAGTATCGTCACTGCCTCCGACATTTCACCAGCCCTCTAGATCTTCCAGATTTCATGTGGAAAATAATTCAATCGGGGAAGCCCCAAAGCCAACAGGGAAATCACAAGACATAAACAAGCTTCCTCAGACGATCGCAGTGCTAGAGGCTGACGTCAAAATGTTTAGTTCGCGGAATTGACGTCATCTCTCTGTGTATGACGACCTGCCTGAGGCTGACGTCAAATGTTTAGTTCACGGAACTGACGCCTCTCTCTCTCTCTGTCTCTCTCTCTCTGGGGAGCCAGGGTGGCCGAATGGTAGAGCGTTGGACTTTCAATGCTCGGGTCGAGAGTTCGAATCCCGGCATGGGCCAAATATTTGTGCTGGCCTTTCTCTCGTTGCCCCGTCTTTGATATCACCCTTACGTGGTGGAAAAGGACGTTAAACTCCTAAACACCCACCCACCCACTCTCTCTCTCTCTCTCTGTCTCTGTCTGTCTGTCTCTCTCTCTCCCTCCACCCGGCCCCACCCCCAGTCACGTGACTAATCGGTCGAGGTCGTAGAGGATCTAGTGTCATTGGTAGAACTTGGAGAGGGGAGAACCGGCAACAAAAACAACAAAACAGACAAAATAAAATGAAATTTGGAGAAACAACTTTGTAGGACGGGGCCGTTCCTCCTTGTTTTAAGTTGTTTCTCTATAGAGAAACAACTTTATGAGACGGGGCAGATTTTGCTACGCGCAGCAGCAAGTTTCAGTGATACAAAACAAGACTGTGACGTTTCTCCACACAATACATACTTTCACGCACACAGTGACGTAACGAAATCTGCGTCATAGACACCTTACGTGCACACTTTGCTGCTGCGTTCTTTTGGCGGGAATGACGTGTGTCTGTGTGTGTGTGTGTGTGGACGGATGTAATGATGGCTATCTCCTAAACCACCTCGTTGGAGGCCTTTTTACTTTGAGATAAAATGGGAATTCACCTTCTCCAGACCTACTTTTCACGATTTTTAGCCTACTGCATTTTCAAAAGAGTTATCGCCGATTTTTAAAAATCGGTCATGTTACGAATTTTTTCGAAAAAAATGTTCAAATGGCTTCATTTTCTGAAATTGAGAAGATCATCCAATTATACTGCCTGTTTTCGTAGCACAGCTATGTAGCTCTGACAGGTTTTGTGTAAGAAAAATATTTCCGAGGTAGGGGTGGTTTGCATATAAAGCCAAATATCTATGAAAAGACTCCTTCAAATTACTCATCATTCCGGTATTTTTGTCACTTGTGCCAACTGCACATATGACATGAACTACTGCACTATTATAGCTTTAGTATTAAGAGTATTAAGAATAGCAGAGCTTTTAGATAAACACATTTTTCACGTTTCTGCGAGAAGCGCCGGTCAAAAAAAGTTCCAATTTTGCAATTTCGTAAGTACAAACCAAGGCATTTAAGTCCACGTTTCATCAGCTCTCTAGATCTTCCAGATTTTGTGTCAAAATTAATTCAGTCACGGAAGTCACAAAAGCAACAAGGAAATCACAAGATATGTAGAAGTATCATCTGTCAGACGAGCAGTTTGGGGCTGACGTCAAATGTTTGGTTCGCAGACAAAATCTGCAAGTATCGCCACTGCTTCCGACATTTCATCAGCCCTCTACATCTTCCAGATTTCATGTGAAAAATAATTCAGTCGGAGAAGTCACAAAGCCAACAGGGAAATCACAAGACATGAACAAGCATCCTCAGACGATCTCAGTGCTAGAGGCTGACGTCGAAAGTTTACTTCACGGAATTGACGTCATCTCTCTCTCTCTGTCTGTCTGACGACCTGCCTGGGCTGACGTCAAATGTTTAGATCACGGAACTGACGTCTCTCTCTCTCTCTCTCTCTCTCTCTCTCTCTCTGGGGAGCCAGGGTGGCCGAATGGTAGAGCGTTGGACTTTCAATGCTTGGGCCGAGAGTTCGAATCCTGGCCGCTGGGGCCAAATATTTGTGCTGGCCTTTTTCTCGTTGCCCCGTCTTTGATATTACCCTTATGTGGGGGAAAAGGACGTTAAACTCCTAAACACCCACCCACCCACTCACCCACCCTCTCTCTCTGCCTCTCTCTCTCTCCCTCCCTTCTTCCCCCACCCGGCCCCACCCCCAGTCACGTGGCTAATCGGTCGAGGTCGTAGAGGATCTAGTGTCATTGGTAGAACTTGGAGAGGGAAGAACCGGCAACAATAACTACAAAGACAAAATAAAATGAAGTTTGGAGAAACAACTTTGTAGGACGGGGCCGTTCCTCCTTGTTTCCCCCTTTCTTTTTTTAAGTGAGTCAGTTCTGAGGTATTAGCCTCAATGGAACCCGGGTAAAGAAACCTCTTCTAAAACTGGCTCATACCAAGGACAGAATATAGCCATGCTTTCTTTGGAAAACAGCTGGGGGAATCCTTCTATCGAATTCAATTTTGTTTCCTCACCACAAATGTCAGTATACAGACAAGCAGTTTAATTCTTTCAAGTCTGGAAATATGGCTGCCGGGCTGCTCATCGGGGATTTCTCTCCGGGTTATCCGGCTTTCCTCCCCAGCAAAATTACAAAATTGTAAGAAAAAAAGGATAGGCATTGGGTGGCGCTGCACCGCGGCGACGCGCCTCCCCCGGGGGAAGCAGCCCGAATTTCCCGAAAAGGATAATAAAGTAGTTTTTTTTTGTTTTGTTTTTTTTTAGTCATGTGCTGTGCGGGTACGAAGGTGGGTCGGTGTTTGATGCTTCAGCGTCATTTTCAACTGTATAACGGGTGATATCAAAGACGGGGTTACGAGAAAAAGGCCAGCACAAATAGCTGGCCCCATCCAGGACTGATCCGAACTGAAGAACCAAATTTTGCAAGTTCAAAGCTCTACCATTCGGATATCACGGCTCCCCTGTGTGCCATGCGAAAAACGACCTTGCTGGACCAAAAAAAAAAAAAAAAACCCAAAAAACCCACCCAACTCAGTGCGTGTTGCAATCAGGGAAATGTTCGATCTTGTCCTTTTTTTTTTTTTTTTTTTTTACAAAATACTGTTCATTTCCAAATTTGATGCAACTGCACGCGCACCTAATCACCTAGTTCACCAACAATTTGTGAAATTACCAACACAGACACAACGCGGTGTTCTAAACAAAAGGATCGTGCGCCCCTCTACGCTGATTTGATTACCAAAACATTTTCACCCTTCGTTTCCGGTGCTTTTCCCTCCCGCCGATTGGCGGCCATCTTCAGCCTCGTCCTGGCTATTGATCACCGCCTAGCGTCGTGATTAGATCAGGCGGCAGACACCCCTGGCAATCTATTCACTCCCTTGCCCACGATTCTCTCCCCTGCTCCACATCAAAGATGCCTGAAAATGGGTTGCCTGGTAACAAAAGGGGAGGGTGACGGGCTCTGAGAGGCGAACTCTGTTTGCTTCTTTCTGTACGGCAAACATGAAAGGGTTCTTGGCGACTGGAAAAAGGCCACAGGAGACTGATGGGGGGTGGTGGGGTGGGGGGCCATGGCTGGTCGTGTTGGGAGCTTCAGGGGGTTCTTCTCGTTCTTCTCGGTGGGGGGAGCTGGGAGGGGGGGGGGATTTTGGGACGAGGGTAAAGTCTGGGGACGAGTTGTATTGGATGAGGCGACACTCGGAACGTGACCAGGCGACGGTCTGTGTCCAAGTCAGGTCCTGCAGGCTTGTGCTGTACGTGCAGGGCTTATGTGGGACGAGGATTATGTATCGGCCGTGTGCCAGTGTTTTGAACTTTCAGGTGCATACTTTCATTTGTGACAACAAGCTCACGCGCGTACGCACGAAGGCACACACACACACACACACACACACACAGATCTGAGGAACTGGCATAAGCGAATATCAAATCCTCCTGAGCTTAGGTCCTTTCTTCGATATGACTTTTACAGCACTATCATGAAACTTTAATTATATTTGTGTTTGCATCAATGTTGACCACACACACACGGACCTTCATGACCTCGGAATGTCTCTGAGACAAGTCTTCTGCCAAAAGGCAGGCATAAAGTTGTTGTAACCAAGAACAAAGGAACCCTCTAATGGACGCCATCAGGTTTCACAAGGTCGATGTCTCTAGCGTTGTCTGTTTTAGTCTTAAGATGTAAAACAATAAAACCAGGACCGTTCAGGGTTCAAAAGAAATGTTGGACGTCCCTTTCAGCCTACGCATATTCCAGATGCCAAAGGTACACCTCACCTACAGTACAGTGTGGGTTAGGTCAACTCAATGTTAGGTACATGCAAATATCAAAAACAAAACAACATACGAGTAGATGGTCTGAACTTAACATGTCATCAACATATCTGTCACTCATGAAGTCCCAGGAACAATAATGTATAAGCTGCCCTTTCCAAATGATTTATGTCTAGGCCTGCGCCGAGTGAGATGTCAAGAAATGAGGAAAATCGTTCCATAGACTGATGTGGTATTCTGAACTTTTATCTTAGTCACATGATATAGATCTTTGTGTCCCATATCTGAAACCATGACAACAAAGAGACAATCACTAGAAATCGGAGTTATATCTGCACCTGTAAATATGTCACAACTTGACCTTTCAAGCTCAGGCTATGAAACAGGTCTGGTCTGGTTCTGGTTAAATTAACCCATTAACCCATTTATGCCCAGTGTCCTTTTTTTTCTTTCTTTTTTGGGGGGTGGGTGGGTGGGGGTGGGGTGGAAGGGGGGGGGGGCTATAAAAGAACCTCTACATAATTAGATGATTTTGAAAACTACCTACTTTGGTTCTTTTTTCATGAAAGTAAAGTGTTCTGTGACATCTCTTTCAATATGCTCGGAATACGAACGTAGCCTCAAAGTCGGTCAGTTAACACTTCAACCCCCTCCCCCCCCCCCCCCACACACACCTCTGCGACCCCCCGGCAAAATAATTTGAAATGGTCTAAAAGAACAAGGAACCTTGATTTCTCTACAGACACTAAGTCCAATATCGAATGTTTGACGGAGTTTGTGAGAGGCAAAATGACGTCTCAGTTTCTCAACAGTGCTATCTCAACGTCTAATTGCTATACAAAGAGCTCTGACAGAACTGAACCGAGCATCAAAACCAAAGCAATTCCGGGAAGTAACTAAAAGGGGCTTCCTTTTCAGACTCGATGGTTGCCCCTGGTTTCAGTGTCCATTATCCAGTATCCAGTATCCATTACGATCCTTATCTCCTCTGGGACCAGCTCCGGTTTCCCGGTCTAATTGGGCCACGATTGGCTTCCTCAGTATAATCAGTTTCAGGAAGTCAAACTAGCGCAGGACAGCACCGCAGCAAAGCATTTCTTTCGCCACGATTGGTTGAAAACTGCCCTTGGCCTGGATGTAGCCAGTACTTATTCTGATGACCTTGAGATCAATCCGGCATCATGCACACGCATGCGTGCACATGACGTAAGGCATGAAACATCCTCCCTCGAGAATTCCTCCACTTTCTGAGCCAAACAAGAAATCAAACTTCCCCATAAAAAAAAACCGACAGTGTAGAATTCTTTACGGGACTGACGCAGTTTAGCGGGAAAGAAAATGGCAGGCAGCGAACGCGAGCGGGAAAATTGTTTGTCAGCTTTCAGCAGATAGATCATCTTTTTGGCTCGTTCCCTCCACTCCTCTTCAAAGCTGGCCAACATATTTTACCTCCCAAACCTTTTCCCCCTGGCATTCGTTTTTGTTTCTTTCTCTTTATTTGTGTGTGTGTGTGTGTGTGTGTGTGTGTGTGTGTGTGTGTGTGTGTGTGTGTGTGTGTGTGTGTGTGTGTTGTTGTTGTTGTTGTTTTTGTTGTTGTGTGTTCTTCTTCTTCTTCTGTTATGCGGTGGGGCTCGACTGCCTAAAAATAAACGAGCTTACAGATTCTCAAACATAATTTACCCCTTTGACTTTGACCGTTGAACGTACGTGGAGAAAACCTCCATCCCCCATCCCCATCCCCTATACTGACCCCCATAATCATAACCTTTCCAGTAGCCAAAAGCCCCAAAACGCCCTTTCTAGAAAAACCTGGTGACCCTTCTTTGCCCCCATCAGGATCTGTTAGTGGTTTTTCAAATGTGACCCGTTCTCACAAAAGGGACCATAAGTCGAAAATTAACAATTTCGAGATATGTATTTCACTACAATCTACTGGTTATGCAGTTTAATTCAATATCAGAATGAAAGCTGTACTACTAAATTTAACAGAGGTATCAGCAGTTGAAGTTGGCTACTCACAAGGCGGCCATACTGACCCCCGGCACTCTTTTCGCCTGTAGCGGCGTTCGGCCTAGTGCGACTTACGGTCCCTTTTGCGAGAACGGGTCACAAATAAGAAAACACAATACATGTTACCGACGCAAATAATTCACCTCCACAGAAGTGACAATTATACACTTATTGAAAAGATCGCCCTTCTGATACTTTATTTCGAGCAAAAAACTCCTCCCTGGGTAAGGACAAAGTGGCTTCTGGTTGGTATAAAACTGAGCCACTGTTTGGCGCACATCTCAGACTCGTATCAACCAGACAAGTTACAACTCTCCAAAAAGTCTGAAGAACACGGTGTTGTTTGCCAAACACGCAGGTCCATCTTGCCAAGCATCTTCCAGGAACAGTAAAATTTACGGCGGAATTTTAACGTCTGTCTTGAAATCTGCGCGCATTGATGTAGTTTCACTCTGTAAAACTTCCTTAAAGGTCTACAATCTCAAGAAAAAGCCACAAACAGTGTGGTTTAAAGAACTATACGACTGCAAAATGCACGGTCAACTCTGTCACAGTTACAGAGTTTGTTCGTCGTCCCTGAAACCCCTATAAATGCCAAGGGCAGCCTCATTTCACAGCTCAGTTTGCGTTTTGACAGCGAGCGAGAAAGATCGTGCAGCACTCAACACCCGCTAGACACCGTAGCGATGTGTCTCGCTACTTACCAAAAGCACAATGATGTCACGAAAAACTCGCGCTCTGGTTTTATCACCCCGTAAGGGTCTTCAATGCGCTGGAAACTCTGCAACTGTGACAGAGTTGCCTGGAATATGCACAGTCGAGTGAGTCGCAGTTTTAAAAAAAATGTTCGCGGCTTTTTGCTGAGATTGCAGACCTTTAAAACTAAGTGTAAACTTCTTCTATCGCAGTTCCATATCTGGTGGCTTCGCGAATTCGGGTGTAAGTTTTCAAAATTGTCTGCAGGTTGTAACGCTGTAACGCCGAGATTTGTTGCGTGCCTCTTACATACAAACCACAACACCAAGAAGGCGGCAACAAATCTTTCCGGTTGCATAAGCCGCGAGGTGGGTCTGCTATCTATAATCTGTTAAATTACTCGTGATTTACTGCGCAAGATGTCTTGCGGAGGGGGGGGGGGGAGGAGGGACTGCTGAGACAGAAAAAGGAAATATTGTGGGTTTTCCCCTTTCTTACTGGTGGAGGGAGTGGAGGTGGGTAGGGAGGGGGGGGGGGGAGAATACGAATATGTCGTGCGCCCTCAGATTGTAGTTTGTTTCTGTGCTTGTTCTCTTTTTTTTTTTTTTCTTCTTTTTTTTTTTTTTTTTTGGTGGGGGGGGGGGGGACGCTGTTTCTATGTTTTTGGTTTTGGTGCGCTTTTTCGGGGGACTGAGGTGGAGGGGGGGAGAGGGGGGGGGGATTGCTTGTTTGTTCGGTTGTTTTATTTTAGGTGTGTTTGTATGTTGTGTTGTCGGTTTTTTTTTTTTTTTTTTTTTTTTTTTTTGGGGGGGGGGTTGTTAAGGGAGATGGGGGGAGGAGGGTATTACTTTCAAAGATAAAAAAGACAAACAAGAAATTAATATTATATAAAACAATACCGGGTTTTCTCTTTTTAGGGGGGGGGGGGCGGAGTAGGGCAGCACACATGTGTGCCGTGTGCTCCTGCATGATTTTTTTTTTCTTGGTGAAGTGGGCAGTGGCAGTGCTCGTAAAGATACACAGCAGCCTGATGAAGCTACAAGAACATTACCCGCCCACACCAAATCTTTCACGTATAAATTGTGGGTTAAAAACACGATCCCGTTTCTTTGATCTTAGCCTGGGCGTAGCGGCAGTGGAAGCTAGGAGAGTACTTATCCAAACTTTAAAGATTGTTGACCTGTCTGTGAATTTAGGGTTCTTCCGGGCACTCAACACCACCACCACCATCCCCCAGCACGCACGCGCACGCGCGCGCACACACACACACACACACACACACACACACACACACACACAACAACAACAACAACAACAACCTACCCCCACCTCCCGAAACACCCTCCAATCCCTCTCTCACATTACTGATTTACTCTGCCCTTCCACACCGTGTCAGCCTGCTTGTTGTGAGATATTGTTTAACTTGGAATGTTCCCTGTGAGTCTGTGTGTATGAAAGTGGTGTATGTAGTTATGATGTACGGCGCTTAGAGCCTGTTTTATTTCATGTATAGGCGCCTTATAAGTCGTCATTATTATTACTATTATTATTATTATAGTTCAAACTGAAATTGTTACTGTCTGACGATTTCTATACATTTACTCTACACACGTGGCACAGTGTCTTCATGTTGGGAGGGTGGCTGGTGTTGTTTAAGTTTAAGCTGATGATACTGGAGAAATACATCATTCTTTTGAGGATTAGTCACCAGTCCGCACATTCTCCTTAAGTCCAATATAATTATGCTGAATATGAGTACATGTCCTCAGTTCTTTAGATATACTTTATACTACATGTATCTCTTGTTACGGTCTGCACAAGCTTGGTGTCCTTATTCCTCCACACGTCCAGTATTTTATACAAGTGTCTGCGCGTGGTTTCTCATTGCCTCCATGGCAAAATCTTAGTGCACTATTTTGCTTAGTTCAGTTACGTTGCTGACAGCTATAGTCTATCCCTATGTCCTAAGACTGTGTCATGACTTTATCCTAATGCTATCTGTTCATGTACTTTCAAGCGTATACTATTATTACATGCATGTCGTATTTGTCTTTGTCAATGTAAAATATATATACGAAAACCACAGTTTAAAAAAAGTTTCAGCTGAAAGAAGAAGAAGAAGAAGAAGAACAACAACAACAACAACAACAACAACAACAACAACAACAACAACATGAAAGAAAAACAGTTGCTCACCTCAACGATCTTCAATATACAACCAGTTCAGCTCTCGAACACAGGCAGGCTTGTTTCACTGGTACCTGGTGTTCAACGTCCCGCTGAGGAAGAAGCAGCTGTAAAACGAGAAGAAATATTTCACATGACAGGAGCTCTGAATAGGCATCACACAGAGAAGGTAGGTGAACTTCTTAAAAAGGTAAACACAAAAAACCGGGCGTGTATATACTGCTTGGTGTCGCGAGGTGGCGAAAGTGAAATGTATATGTCTGTAGGTTAGGCTGTTGTTGGAAATAGGGTCAACAGTAATGACAAGAGATTTGTGGACATGGGTAATCCTGGTGGTGTTGCTACCGTATTCTGCAAAAAGGAGCTAAACGATATAGATTTGATATGCGCTCAGGCCCTGTTTTCCAGGCGACGGTAGATCGAGATAAAAGGCAGCTAGATTCTCAACCGGCGACGCGTTAGAAAAGGAAGGGAAACTGACTGCAACTAGAAGCAACAAAAAAGAAAAACATATGCCGACGCGTTGTTGTTGTTGTCGGTGTAAAATTCCTGCATGGACCTATGATATTTTATGGCACCCTCGTAAATGCAGAGAGGTTGGATCGAGCTGACTGCGTCCTGCTACTTACAGACAGGGTGGAGTGGGTGGGTGTTTGGGGGTTTAACGTCCTTTTCCACCACATGCGGGTGATATCAAAGACGGGGCAACGATGAAAAAGCCAGCACAAATATTTGGCCCCGGCCGGGATACGAACTCACGACCCGAGCATTATAAGTCCAACGCTCTACCATTCGGCTACCCCGGTGTAGCAGTCCAGATTATACCCCGCCTGGAGTATACCCCCCGTATAAACTGGCCTAGCCCAGACTATCCCCCCGTATAAACGGGCCTAGCCCAGACTATACCCCCGTATAAACTGGCCTAGCCCAGACTATACCCCGGGGTGTACTCTGGCCTAGGCCCGTTTAACCCTCTCCTGCCCCCTTTAACCCCCCTACCACGGACGACAAGAGAGAGAAACAGAAACGTCTTTGCTTGAATGTTGCACGCGTTTGCAACTCTATGTTCAATGACGACGTGTGGCACCCTTGAGCGGTTCTACAGTTTTCTTGTTTCCTTCCTGTTACTTTATTTTTGTTAAATCTGTGTTGTAATTGTCCTAATGCACCCAGATAGATAGATAGATAGATAGATAGATAAAGGGAGAGAGAGTGTCTTAAGATGCCTCTGCAGGGAAATTGTGTAAACTTGCAATGCTAGTATCTCATATTAATGTACAAGACAAACCGCTTCATTCTGAAAAGAGCAAAGAGCCAAGTGGAGTTTCCTCAGAGTCACATAGTAAATTTTTTTTAATGCACTTTAAAATAGAACTAGACCGAAATTAACAACAGCCAGGGTTTCTCTTGGTGTGATGATAACAGTAGTCTACTTGAATGTCAAACGCTCAAAACCACATTGAAGTGGCCGCTTCTGTTTTCAATGTGGACGCAAACTTCGCTTGTCTCCTTTAGTGAAAACTTTGCGGGATATCGCATCCAGCGCATATTGGTGCCCACCGTGGTATAGATGTAAATGTTATATGCAAGAAAGTTTGCTGTGGTGAGAATTTCAACGGCAGTAGCCCAAGTGCCATCATCTTGCATTCTTTCTCCTGTCTGCAACATTTTTGATGTCGTAGATGTAGTCCGGATATTTTTTGTCCTCGTTCTTTTTTGTTGGATTAAATTTCAAAATCTGCTGGTATGGGCAATCATCCATATCGGCTTGACAGGTTGAGAACAACTGACACAAAAACCGCACTTGACACGCCGTGTGCAAACACTTTAGTGAACTCTGTTCACAGGTGGGTATATTCCGGGCAGGAGGGGGTGAATCCGTCCTGGGCTGATCTATACCCAGGGGGTTGAACCGGCCTAGGCTACTTTATACCCGAGGGTATAAAGTAGCCAGGGGTATACTCCGGCCTGTTACACCGGCTCCCCACTCACAGACAGCCTAAATTAAAACAAAAACAAAAAAATATTGTATTACGACTGCCGGCCTTCTCTGCGTTACCATTACAGATTACTTCTACCACAACCCCATGTGACTGGCCATGCTTTCACTGTGCAGGTGTCAGTGTAGACGTCTTGGTTTAAACAGGTTTATTGCAATACAATTCGTGCAAGTAAACAATTAGTGAGGATAAACAAGCACCGCTTATGCTAATGTTTAGCCGGCTTGATGATAAACACCACCAAAAACAGTTCCGAACAATTCACGAACATAGACAAGTCGGACGGCGGAGGTTTTAACACAACTGTCATTCGATCAGAGGAGCCCTTAAAATTAAATCTTTTCCACTGAGACTTCGGGTCGTGAGTTCGAATCCTAGCTGGGGCCAAATATTTGTGCTAGCTTTTTCATCGTTGCCCCGTCTTTGATATCACCCGTATGTGGTGGAAAAGGACGTTAAACCCCCAGGCTCCCACCCACCCACCCTTTTCCACTGAGACTGGCTGACAGTGCAAAACACAGCAAATCCTCTCTCTCTCTCTCTTACCCCCCCCCCCCCCCCCACGCCCGGTCCTTGTAATTTGTTTTTACATTTCGTCACCTGCCATTGCAATGAATATGCTTCATATCGAGCATAGTATAAGCTCAGCTTGTTATCACTTAAAACTTCCACTCTTGCACGTCTGCAACATGTTATGAAATAAATGAAATAAACCCCGTTTAAAGCATAATTATCCTCTTTCTCTGAGGTTTTCTTTTTCCTCTCTGCTTTATTCCTTAGGGCAACGAGCGTGGACGACCTTCCGTGATGGAGTACCTCTGTGTGCTTTATAAATGGCTATTGGATTGGGCTGGATTGGAGCTTCACGCATCCCCGAAGCTGCATGACACCAAGACGCAACGCTGCGTGTGGCGGCTGTAATGAGAATAGACGACTCCACTCGAAAAGCCCCGTGGCCAAAGCCCCGCCCCTTTAACTCTTAAAAGCCCAAACCCGACCAACCGCTGCCCACTGTATAAGGTTAAAAAAAGCCACTGCACACCAGTAGCAGCCACTGCAAGCCACTGTTACACAAGGCATGGGCCTTCCCGCTAGGCCTGAGACCGCCGCAGATTCCATAATAGTTGCTTGAAGTGGCTCCTGGTGGTATGAAGATTTCAAATAAGAACGCTGTTTTGTCATGGGCTTTTAAGAGTTAGCTCTGTCGTGCACTAGCAAAATACAGTACGTCTATGACGTCATTGTATGGGGAAAAAAAGGGTGATTTCAAGATGGACGAGATTGACGCAATGGTCTTTTTTCCTCAAATGACGTCAATTGAGCTTACTGCTTTCTTTCCGTGTTTCAGTCATATCAAACTAAACGTGCTTTCCTAGTTGTAGTGTCTGGCAAAAAGTTCGCCAGACCATGCCATGTGGTGTGCTCGTGATGCCGCGGGACGCGATTGGCTGAATTCTGCGGGCTCGACCCTTTTTGACTGACAGGAGTGGAGTCGTCCTTAGCGGGAATGGCTTTTGAACAAGACACAGTCATTCCGCTTCATTCTTGCCAGGTACACCGTGACATAAGACGTCTCAATCCAGCACTCGCACGTTTTTCATAAACCACCTCGCTATCAAAACAGCAGGCGTCACAACACAAGAGCTCTCCTGGTCACATACAGAGGACATCATCCGCTCAACTGACATACTTATAACCTGATAGGTAGGGCTACACGATATGCAGGTTACCCTTCGGAAAAGAACAGTCGCTCCCAGCAGGTGTTTGCTGTAGCGGAATATCTGCGCCACGTTACGATCCCTTTTTTTTTCCTTTTTTTTTTGCGTCTCGTCTGCGCAGCGGAAGGTCCCTGCTTCACAATTTCATGCCAGCTCGATCAACAGGGGGCCATAACTCAAATATTATTGCTCTTACGTACATGGCTCCGTCTATTCCAGGTGGCTTCAGACACGGGGGAAAAAAACTTCAGAGAAGATGAATAGAGGGTGGTGGTGGTTGTGGTGGTGGTGGTTGTATAGTGGTGGTGGTGGTGGTGGTGGCCGTGTGGTGGTGGTTGAGTATGGGCGGAGGTGGTGGCAGTACTAGGTAAAGAGCACGTAAATGCGGAAAAAAAAAAATCTGAGCACTGCAGATAACTGAATCGTTCCGGTACCGTTCAGTACTGTACCAGACCGGATCGCATCGCAACGCATCGCATCGCAACGTATCGTACAGCATCGCATCGCGTCGCATCGCACTGCAACGTATCGTACCACACCGCACCGCACTGCATCGCACTGCAACGTATCGTACCGCACCGCACTGCATCGCACTGCGATGTATCGTACCGCACCGCATCGCATCGCATCGCACTGCAACGTATCGTACCGCACCGCACTGCATCGCACTGCAATGTATCGTACCGCATCGCATCGTTTCATTGCCTCGCCTTGCTTCTTTTTAGAGAAGTAACCAATCATCTTAAATATTTCAGTAACCCAAGACAAAAGACTACTACTACTACCTGAAAGTTCGTGCCCTGCATAAACATAGATCATATAATATTATATACAGCGAGATAGTGTTTTTTTATAAGGTAGTAATATGGACGGGGTTGACTGTACAGGAGAGGGGGAGCCGGCCGGGGTGGCCGAATGGTAGAGCGTTGTATCCCGGCTAGTGCCAAATATTTGTGCTGGCTTTCTCATCGTTACCCCGTCTTTGATATCACCCGTATGTGGTGGAAAAGGACGTTAACACCCCCCCCCCCCCCGCCCAGCCCCCCCCCCCCAAAAAAAAACAACAAAAAAAACCCACACACACACACACACCCTGTACAGGAGAAGGAGTGGGGAGCGGCTTAGGACCGGGGTGTTGTGGCAGTGCTAGTTGCTTATTCCTAGGAGGTTTCCGTGAAAGGGATTTAAAAGGACGTAAACAGACTGAGAAGTAGGCGGCGGGAAATGGAGAGGGGGGGGGGGATGCATGGTGGTGATGGTGGTTAAGACGAAGCAGAAGATTGCAGATAGACAGTCCTCAATATGACGTAGGCAAAGCAGAATAGACCAAACAACTTCTCTCCTGGTATAATCCCCTTTGGCCAGGCCCAGACATAACACCCAAAACCCCCACCGGCACTACAAAACCAACGGCCATCTTCAAAATTGACGCGACGCTTTCTAAACTACTTCGCGCAAATGGACAAAGGATATGCATTAAGCTCCAAGGCTTACAAAGAGCGAAACGTTGTTAACACAATTTCAAAACATATAAGAAGAACTTAAGACTGCAAATGCCCCCTGTAGCCAGCAAAAATGTTCAATCCAGCCGAGAACATTTTCGGGGATCTAAGACATCTGATAAAAAATGGATGCGTTACACAAATGGAAAAGCGTGGTTCTTTGTCAAGCTTAAATATTTTATGATTGTGTTTGACAGAAAGGAAATTGTATTTACACCACATACGGAGCGGGCAGAGCGAAGCCAGAAAAACTCGTAAGTCAGTTTACAATGTGTTATGTCTTCAGCGAACTAGTGTAGGATTAGCCGGCGAGGGGGAAAAAAGAAAAAAGAAAAGAAACAGCATACAGAATAGAAATGCAAATTATGAAGTGCATCCTCATGGAAGCACCTTCAACGTGAAGGTGATAACAATTGTTTTGTCCGTAAATACATGACGAGGAGCAGCGTTAAGGGGAGCGCGGTGGCTCGGTGGGATGTCCGCTGATCTCCAAACTTGTGTGGCAAGTGCGGTGTCAGCGCGTTCGAGACCAACTCTAGGCGGGAATAAAAAATTAAAAAAATATTTTTTTTTTCAATGTGGCTTTGTGAACAGGGGTCTGTTTGTGTAACGTGTCCATGACAGTCAAGGATACATCACCTTTGGCGGACCTGTCAGTCTGTCTGGATTGAATACCGTTCAGTTGGACGGTTAGGGTAGCAGCCTCCCCTGCCCTATACCCTGCGCATTTAGGCCACCTGCAATCACTCTTGTAGCCGGGACGTTGAACTCTAACAAACCAACCAACCAACGTTGTTGTCATCTCACGATCTTTCCTTCAACGCAGTAACTCAGCGAATAAACGCATAAAAGGATAGAGCCTTTATTGGAGAAAAGCAAACACGACGATATCGGATACGTTTCATTTATACATGATGCATGAAAGTATCTTTGCGTCGTTATCACCTTCCCTCTGTTATTTACTGGGTTGGAATAACAATCCGTGCTCAAGGAATCCAGCGCATCAACAAGAAAGCATGTAATTTCCGCTGTCGTACCGTACACATCCATACAAATGAGTCCAAGCTGTCAGTATGTACCTCTCCTGTCCCTCAGACTCAGAAAAAGCACCACACATCTCTCGCGTGGGGTTTCAAAAAGGCGGAACGTTCTCAGACTGTCTCAAGTCGACCGAAATGAGTTGGTTGACTTTTACCACCGCGCTCTCACTTGGCTAAATCCTGTTGGAGAACCAATGAATATTCATAGCCTGCTGTCACTGGATGTCAAACTGCTTTTTACGGCCTCTGGTGGTAAACGTGGGTGGTGTAATATTAAGTGGTATCTCAACATCAGCGGCGGCGAAGTTTGACAAGAAGCCAAGCGCTCTTCGTGGATGGGTAGTTATGCAGTAACGCCGAACGCAAGTAGATGCATGTCATTTTGCTCATCATCAGTGTGATAACTGCAACTTTTCTTTTAAACCCCAAAGCCTGCTCTTAACTGGGCACAGCGCGCGAAACACATCACAGTCGTTGCGCACGGTGTGTCTACTAACTACAAAACTGAACACAGCTGTTCTCGGTGACAAACCGATTGAAGATGCACTGTCCGCCATGTTTGCGCGCCGAGTGACGTAGTACAGCCAATCAGTATCTGTTGTGGAAACCACAAGTCACAGTTGTGGCTATTTGAAATCCAGGTTGCTGTGGTGACGCCACAGCGGCGGAAACCCCCTGTGGCGCTCCGCAGTGCCCAGTTAAGAGCCGGCTTAACAGAAACAGAGCCGGCTTAACAGAAATAGTTCCTACCAAGTAGGTTTCGGGATGCGCACTAGTGGCTT
Source organism: Batillaria attramentaria (assembly GCA_018292915.2). Taxonomy (NCBI): domain Eukaryota; kingdom Metazoa; phylum Mollusca; class Gastropoda; family Batillariidae; genus Batillaria; species Batillaria attramentaria. Next base: position 514,510 of record JACVVK020000297.1, on the reverse strand, counting down.
CACTTAAAAAAATAAAATAAAATAATCAGTCATTCAGTGATTTCCGCAAACAGGGCCAAAAACCGTCGTGAAAACAGTCAAAAACGTGGGACACTCATGCGCGGAACGAAATGTGTTAACCCTTTCTACACTAACATTATACGTGTGGCATGGGGGAGCCGGGGTGGCCGAATGGTAGAGCGTTGGACTTCTAATGCTCGGGTCGTGAGTTCGTATCCCGGCTGGGGCCAAATATATGTGCTGGCTTTTTCATTGTTGCCCCGTCTTTGATATCATCCGTATGTGGTGGAAAAGGACGTTAAACCCCCAAACACCCACCCACCCTATACGTGTGGCACAAGCTGCCTGCATACCGTGGTGACACTGTACCGAGTGGACCACATGATTTTACTATATTAAAGGGAAGTGTTGGTTAGATGTTGTACATTACTTTCACACCCTTCAGCGTGTTCCCCGGGAAAACTGACGGCAGACATGTTGGAAAGGGAGGTAAAGTGTAAACAAACTGTTCCAAGTATAGTCGTATAGACTGAATAAGTTAAGTGTCCTTCTCACGACATGTTTTGGCTAACAAATCGTTTTGGGGCCTGTTTGGTAGTCTGTCATTGTACCACTGCTGAAGAAGTTACAGTTCAGGCAGCCACTGAAGCAACACAAGGCTAACGACAACAAAGCGACATGCACGGAGTCGGATACAGTGTTTGCTGACACTCATTCACCAGCGGAGTTTCAGGTCGTTTAATTTCACGTTCACGCGGTCAGCAGATGTCAGTGTTTTACATTCAGAGCTGTACTTACGATGAGACTGACTTCTCTGAGCGCACAGGTGCACACACAAGCACAGTTCCTCCACACCAAAGAAAGCTGTCTCCTGTGGAACCAGTAATCTAAGAATAGGCTTGTTAATTGCATGCACACCTGTTTCTCTCCCCTAAGCCCAAAGATATATCGTATCTGAGGGGCTTGGAACGGCGCAAACCGGGCGGGTCTGTATCACTAAGTACTGGCTCCATTAGGCTTGATATTCAGAACGCTCAAGTACTCAAACACCGTGAGTGCATGTAAAATTCATACCTCTTTAGTCAAGTGTCTGTCGTGCTCTCACCAAGAACGACGGGGTAGCCCCAGAAAGTTTGGCAAAGACCACTTCAGGACTTGGAAGACGTGGACGACAGCCTTCAACACAATGTCATGACTTGTCCACCCAGCCAATCAGGCAAAGTCAAGCACTGGCTAAGAGACGAGTTTTCTTCTATTGGAAACATTACACTGACGTACAGGTATAGGCATTGCCTAGGTACGCACTCCTACATAATTATGTATCTGCTTTGGCGGTACTTCGGTGGATTCTCTCACACTGCAGTTTCCTGATTGTTTCCTAATACGCTGGCAGTTTTTGTTTTGTTGTTGTCCAGTTTCTTTGCCGTGGTTGTTGTTGTATCTGTATTCCTTTACCGGGGAGAGCCCACCGATGGTCATTTCATGTTCGGGTCGTGAGATCGAATCCCGGTTGTTGCCAAATACTTGTACTGGTCTTCGCCCAGTCTTTGGTATCACCCATATGTGGTGGAAAATGACGTTAAACACACACACACACACACACACACACACACACACACACACACACACACACACACACACACACACACACACACACACACACACACATCGTGCGTCCTTGACGGGAGTCGGGATAGCCGAAATCTTGCAGAGCTGGACCGTCAATACTCGCGTCTTGAGTTCGATTCCCGTAGGAGAGTCCCAATCCAATCATGCTAAACTTTCCTCGATACCCCGTATCTAATAGCGACAGTCCATGTTGGAGAAGGGCCCGAAACCAATCACGATCCATTGATAAAACTCTCGCATCATGCACTAACTGGCCCTGTTCCCGGTGTGCGCGTGTTTGCGTGCCTGCCAGTGCGTGTGTGTGCGTGTGTGTGTGTGTGTGTGTGTGTGTGTGTGTGTGTGTGTGTGTGTGTGTGTGTGTGTGTGTGTGTGTGTGTGTGTGTGTGTGCGTGCGTGCGTGTGTGTCTGTGAAATATCTCAACCTATCAGCACTGAGCGTGGGTATAGACAGACAACTTCCAGAACACTGGCAAAGATCCGTGAGCAGTTAATCTGTTTTTTTGTTTGTTTGGTGTTTTTTTTAAGCAACAAAAACAGGAAATGGCAAAACCTGTCTGTTAACAGAACGCACAGCCTGCAAACGTGCATGCCCCGTAATACTCATAGACTGCACAGCAGTTCTGGACGTTCCGAGTGATTATCTAAGACAATAGTCATATGTTCCAGGTAATTTAGAATAAGCACGCACTAATATATTGCGGAAGGCAAGGATGGAAAACACAACTATTACGTGAAATTTAGAAAGAACCGGTTCTTTTGATTGCCATTGCATGAATCTTTCAATATCACATCACCTCCCTACAATAACAGAAACGTGTCTTATGGAAGACTCTGACAGTTTTACAGGTCAGGCTAAGACCTGGACACCCAAGACCACAAGCGAGGTTTCATGTTTCGTCCTACGCAACTGTCCAGAGACTAAACCATTACAAGGGAAGGGGGGAGGGGGCATATGGGGGGTGGGGGGGAGGGGGTGTCGAGTTCCACAATTACCACCCAATCGTTCACACAGCAAGGTGACCAACCAACGACTATTAAAACAGCAATAACTGCCACCACCACCACCAGCACCACCACCACGACTACAAGCTACCAACAACCCTCTTGCGAGAACCGTGATCCAATTATAAGGAGCTAACAATCGTCGGCCACTTAACCGAGGTCCACCGGCTCTGGGGACAAACACCCAAACCAACTTTGGGCAAAGGATAGGAGTGCAAACCCTTGTTAGGCCCCCGCGGGGGGCGGGAGGGAGGGTGCAGTGGCAATTATGCAAGATTTACTCCCCGGTCGCCGCGTCAGGAAGCCTGGGGGGATAACTCGCGCACGATTTTGATAAAAGGGACACCATGGCCTGTGGGGGTGGAGAAGGGCAAATGAAATTTGTGAGGCTTTTTTGGTGATTGGTGTTTTATTGCTTCTGTTACTATTGATCAGTCAAACAGTAACTCATTTCTTGTAGTCTGACCTTGATACCAATGTCTGATAATAAACAAACGGCTGAAGCCAGTAGAGGTCAGATCAATCTTCTATTATTATTCTGGTTACTGCCTCAGTTTTTGTCGTTGTTGATTTTCTCAAAGGTTAATTAAATTCAACTCTGTAAGAGTGAGTGAGTGAGTGAGTGAGTTTTTAAGGCTTAAAGCCAAACCGTCAAAGACTAATTTTGGAAAAGGACGTAAAACTCCCAAAAGCCCACCCCACCCACCCACCCAAAGACTAATTCGCGGCCAAACAAAACAGACCTAAGAGTACAAACTGCAACACACAATATACTGAAGCAACTCTACACAACAGAACAAAACCAAAAAAAACAAGGGAAATAAGTTTTGCTTTCCGGCACAGGGGCTCCGGAGATTTCCTCCTTTGTTTGCTTTGGTGTTTTGTTTTCTATTTTACTTCGATCCAGATCTAAGTCAGTCAGATTGTAGCACCGTCAGTCTCTTGCTCTTTATCACTGCGTAATGCAAAACGCGTGAACGTTAGTACGCCAGTGTCAGCAAGATAACGACAAATAAGTATTCCTGTAGCGACTACGTTGATCAAGCTGCCAAGCTGGACAGGCAAAGCACAGAAGAAGAAACTACAAAGAAAGGGGAAAAAAAAAACAAGAAATAGTGCGAGAAAAAAGGCCAACGATAGAAAGAAAACAAGACATAAGAAAAAGACAACGAAGAATTGCATCGATTTTGTCCTCAGATGTCCAAAGTCAACTGCTTTATACGGTGAAGCCCCGGAGCTGTTTCCAGCTTGGAGTGGTTCGTGACTGCGATTCCGGGAGCAAGTATCATTAATTCTTCAGGCTTGAAGTCTCTACCGTGACCCTTCTCCATCCTGCAGGCTCAATTGTTAATTCAACAGATTGGGACGGCACGAAAAAGGGGGATTCGGTCAAGGAAGGAAGAACGGGAGAAACAAGGCGAGAGAGAGAGAGAGAGAGAGAGAGACACACACACACACACACACACACACACACACACACACACACACACACACACACACACACCACAATCTGCACTTAACAGCTGCAGAATTTACACTCACAATGACTTCTTAGAATAACAAGAACAACAAAAACAAAAACCTTAATGTTTGTAAACTAAAAAAAAAAAAAATCCACATCTGCTAGCCAGCATAAAAAAATTCAGGAACCTCGTATACCCCCATCCCCCCCCCCCACCCCCACACACATATTTCCCTCCATCGCCTCTCTTTCTCTCTCTCTCTTGCGGCGAGCGCGCAATCGCACGCACGCGCGCGCGCGCGCACACACACACACACACACACACACACACACACACACACACACACAGCCCGTCCATAAGCACGAGAGCGTTAAAAGTCAACATCAAACGAAACCCGTGGGCGGAGAAGTAATTACTTTACCGAAAAAAAATTCTGGGAGGAAGAAACAAGAACACTGATGAGGTGACGCGTGATGAGAGAGAGAGAGAGAGAGAGATTTAATTCTTGAACGAATTTTGCCAAGGGAGGCAAACACATCCCCGGAAGCAAAGGAAGACAACTTTCACTCGCGCCAAGGCATTACACGGGGATGAGTCACCTTGCCGTGTGTATATTGATCAAATTGAGACAAATGAGACTCCATTATATGTTATCTCCCTCCAATGCAAAGCAGGAACCGCCATCGCTGTTCGGGGGCCAATCAGCCAGTTATTTCCCCCTTGATGGAGGCGATTGCTACATTGCTGTGTTCTCCTGTCACCTGATCGACTGATATCATTTGATATCCATCATGGAATTGTCCAGCCCACATCACAGTTCACCTTACCACGCCCCGCCCACAACAGTCTCCTGGGCCAGTATGTAGTAGTCGAGGTTAGGGCTTTTAGTCCTAGGTTAGAGTCTAACCTCGAACTAAACTAGCTCTAGGGTTAAATTTTCTATTGGTATTTGTTTTAAACCAAGAAGCGGGCCCAATCCAGCAAGGTGCCTATGCCGCTAAAGAAGGAATTTTTTTTTTTTTTTTTGGGGGGGGGTCTTTCTTTCTTCGCTTTCTTTTTTATTTAGTTTTGTTTGGGGGTTTCTTTCGTCCTAGTCTGGCTTGCTTGCGCGTCGTTAAGCCCTAAATAACTAACTAACCTAGTCTGGGTTTGGCCCGTAGCCGTGGGTTAAATTAACCTCGATTTTTACATACGGGCCCTGATTATACCATACTAACAGTCTCCGTCGTACAGGAGACCTGGCTACCCGAGCATGTACAGCTTTCGGAGCGTCTCAATACGTTTGTCGGGCATACAACAGCGCTGTGGAGAACCTTCTATCGAATGCGCTTAATCCGGCGTGCATCAGAATCAGTCACCTGGGACACAATATAGCATCTGAAACCATTGCGGTGCCTCTGGTTGACGTATAATGTTGTTCTACGTACGCAGAAACGAAAAGCGTACTGGGCAGACGACTTTATTTGGTTGCCGTGAACTGAATCGGCGTGTTGCACAGATTGATTTCGAAGCGTTAGGCCAAAGAAAGCCATATTTCTGTACCATTACAAGCCGCAAACTCACGAAAATGGTCGCAGTGTCCGAAAGGAACATCTGTTCATTTGGCAAACAGCTTTAGAGGTTTGTAAGTGGCAGTTTTTTCCACTCAGAACTCACTATGAACACAGTGACTTCAATGTTCTGGTCGTGAGTTTGATTGATTGCCGGGTGGAAGCCCCGGCCTCCCCCCATCCCCGTCATGAGTATCACCCTGTGAAATTGTAGATTAGAGAAAGGGTGTTAAACCCCAAACAGACACCGGACTGATATTAACTCAAAAGCCGTGCTCGGGTGCCAGTTTTGTTTTTGTTGTTGCTGTTGTTGTTTTGTTTGTTTGTTTTCTAAACGTCTTTGCTATCACACACACACACACACACACACACACACACACACACACACACACACACACACACACACACACGGAAAAACAGAGATCACAAAAAGCTCCACGAGACAGCTAGGTGACGCAACGTTGTGACGGAGCACGGACCCAAAGCAAGCCGCCTACACTCCACCTCCAGTCTCATTTCTGTCAGTTTTCTCAAGAAATTTATTTCTGCAAGGAATCGGCCCCTAGAAGCCTTTTCTCATCGATCCTAACTTGGCTGAAAAAACACTGGGCATTAAGTGGTATTTACGAACAGGCCGAATGTGGGCGAAAGAAAAGTGCACGTTTCCTTTTATGAGTTTGAAGGGCACGATGCTCTGATAGCATTTTGTTATACAGAAGTTTTTCGGCAGTCACTTCCGACCCAGCAGATAGAATCACGGCTCTAAATGCACGATATGTTAACAAGATGCAAATACACAACCAGAAGAAAAAAGTCCCTCTTGATAAATTCGGCACAAACTGCAACGCAGTCCCACTCAGTAAATCCAACACAAAAAGTCCCTCTCTTAGTAAACTCAACACAAAAGTCCCTCTCTTAGTAAATTCAATACAAAAGTCCCTCTCTTAGTAAATTCAACACAAAAGTCCCTCTCTTAGTAAATTCAACACAAAAGTCCCTCTCTTAGTAAACTCAACACAAAAGTCCCTCTCTTAGTAAACTCAACACAAAAGTCCCTCTCTTAGTAAACTCAACACAAAAGTCCCTCTCTTAGTAAATTCAACGCAAAAGTCCCTCTGTTAGTGAATTCAACACAAAAGTCCCTCTCTGAGTAAATTCAACACAAAAGTCCCTCTCTGAGTAAATTCAACACAAAAGTCCCTCTCTGAGTAAATTCGACACAAAATGTCCCTCTCAGTACATTCGACGCAAAAACTGATTCCTTCTTAGTAATTTTACAAGCAATCGCTAAACTATCTGACTGAAAATATATTCTAAAACAGTGTTACGTTAGTAGGCGGTAAACTTGAGCTACCAACTCCATCCAGTGATCCGCATTATGAGAGTAATCTACCCTTGTTGTACCCTACAACAATGGCCGCCAGTAAACCTCCTCTGATCTTCATTAGACTGATATACTTTGTTCTCAGTTCAAGTCAAGTTCAAGATGGTATCTTTGCGCTGGGAAAAGTCCACACGCATTCCACCCCATTTCCCGGTGATCTGTTTCAGTATTGTTGCACCAACCTTTTGGAATTCTCTGCCAGCACATCTGAGAAACGCGCCCACACTGTCTGTTTTTAAGAGCAATCTTAAAACGTTCCTCTTTTGTAAAGCTTTCCAGTAATTTCCCGTGTCGGCAACTAGTCAGTTTCACCAGTGTACGATGTCTGTCCACTGTTTGTAAAATGTGCGTGAGTGTCGGTGAGTGATTGGCGCATTGAGTTTATGCCAAAGAAATGCGCCCTACCTTTATACGTCTTCCATTTTTTTCTGACAAGAAGTCTCACACAACAGTCGCGGGCCAGAAGGAAGTTCTGCTGTAGACTGCAGCACCCACGTTCATCCGGGAAAAGGGGGTCATAGCGCCATAGATTTGATAGGCCCATAGGCCTTTCGTCCTGATGTCGCTATCATTGTGTCTATTCACCGCAACCTCAGCAGATGGCCAGCATTGTTTCCTGGCGGATGTTTGTACGATAGCGATAAACAGCAAGATACACAGAATCTAGGGTGCAGACTCCAGTCGGTGTCAGTGGTACACTGCGGTGTAGCGAGTGTTTACGATAGCTGTGTTCTGGTGGAGAGATGAGCGATAATCAGTCTTACAACTAGGTCGGCCAGAGGTGAAAGGTGCCAATGGAAAGGATCTAGACAACTAGATTTTCAGCCAAACTCAGGCAGGCAGCCTGCCGAATAGCCGAGCGCGGGTACTGCGGAACTTCATGCTCGATGGACACCGAATGTCAAACTCAGGTCAGTCGCGAGTCTGAATCTTGGTTGTAATCCGGCAACACGCACACTACGGCACACACACACACACACACACACACACACACACACACACACACACACACACACACACACACACACACACACACACACACACACACACACACACACACACACACACACACACACACACACACACAGACACACACACACACACACACTGACACATTGGCATGCACGCACGCAAAGAGAGAGAGAGAGAGAGAGAGAGAGAGTGTGTGTGTGTGTGTGTGTGTGTGTGTGTGTGTGTGTGTGTGTGTGTGTGTGTGTGTGTGTGTGTGTGTGTGTGTGTGTGTGTGTGCCGGTGTGACAGAGAGAGAGAGAGGGAGAGAGACAGACAAACAGACACTACTGAGACGGGCCGCTCGACTGATCATGTGACGAATCAGTCAAGGAAACCTTTACTGTTGCGACTGGCTGAGGCATTTGGCGTAAGCAGTCGATTTTAATCTGCCGGCGTTCAATTGATGGGTCTACAAATAGACTAATTTGAACTAGCAGAGACAGACAGACATACAGACAGACAGACACTGAGACAGACAATGTTCGCTCCCCGGCCGCCACTTCCAGACTGACAACGTCTTTCAGAGCCCCTGCAAGACTACACGTGTAGCCGGTGCCAAACGTATCGAAACAGGTGCGGCAAACATAATCCAAGGTCATGCCGACATTTTAGGAAGTTTACCGCTGATGCCGGCACCCTTGCCTCAAGCAAACAGGTAGTCTATCCATCAAAAAGCAAAGCAAGCAACAACACCCCCCCCCCCCCTCCCAAAAAAAAAAACAAAAAAACCCTTGAAAACCTTCGGTTGAAAGTCTGGCATTTTCGGTCATCTACGATGAAGAATTCGCTCAAAATCGCGAAAGCACCCGTGGCGTTTTATCGTCTTGATCTGAAACATCCAGCTGCAAGCACTCCAAAAATCCCAGAACGGCTTATTTTCAAGAGCTATTATCAATCTGAATGATGGCTGGAGGCAAGCATGCAGCGTCTGAAAACTCGAAAAGGTCAAAAAGGCGAGGAACATCACAGTCATGCTATGCAGCTCTCACACTCACGGTTTTAATGCAGTAGGTGGTGAATATAATTCGATTTTGCCACTGACGCTGATAAAAGGCGGATAAGTGATTATGAGAATAGGTAAATGTCCTCAGTTCAACACCCTTTTCCCTCCTTTCTTCTTGATAACTTGAATTTCAGTACCACTGAGGGCGAAGGACACAAAATACACAGGGCCTCAAAATGCCTGTATATTCCCTATTAGCCTCAGGCATCATAGTCACCCCTAAATATGCTTCAGTCTAGAAACCATTCAAAGGCACGGGCCTGACAGGGGTTTAAAAAAACTGAATGTCTCCTTTCCGCTCAGCCCTCACTGGAGTAATGCACGTCTACTTTCTCTGTAGGCCAGAGAGGCAGTTCACACAAATTCGCTTGCCTCACTTGTGTCCCACCTCTGCGCAAAAAGTCCCAGCTTCACTGGAAGCCTGCCTCTTTTTGTGACCGCCTGCCATGCATCTTGACCTACATAACACAAAAATCACGAAAACCACGCTTTTTCATGACAACAAAAATCACTACAGACTAGCACACTTGCCAAACAGGGTACCTCAAACAAACACCACCAAACAGGATCCCAATTTGTGTCCTTACGCCTGAAGTACAAGAACTATGCAGCAAGGCGGATGCTGGTGCTGTGAAACATGCCAAAACTGCGGGTGGGTGGGTGGGTGTTTGGGGGTTTAACCTCCTTTACCACCACGTACGGGTGATATCAAAGACGGGGCAACGCTGAAAAAGCCAGCACAAATATTTGGCCCCAACCGGGATACGAACTCACCACCCGAGCATTAGAAGTCCAACGCTCTACCATTCGGTCACCTCGGCTCCCCCAAAACTGCGGAATGCAGCAAAAACATTTTCCCACAAAAGTCTTGAATAACAGAAGTCTCCAGTATATGCTGGTTGACTGACTGCATGACTTACTTACTGACAGACACTGAGAGATGGCCTGTTCTAAGTCATTACCGTCTGTCGCCTTTCACAAAGGATCACCATTAATGCCAGCGGTGGGTCCGTTCGGATATAAGCTGTTGTCACCCCGCGATCCATTGTACATCACATTTATCACGTGGTGCCTCGGCTGTTACAACAGGTGTACATACTTATCTCAGGTACCGTTAGCAAGAGGTGTTCTAAAAATGGCGCTTGTTTACTCGAGGGAACTGACTACTTCAAAATCTTTGCTAAGCTGCCGTAGAGGTACACCCTGGTCTTATCACCAGTGTAACAATCATGTACCAGGATACAAATGTGCCATCTCTCTCTCTCATCCCCGAAGACTTGCTGACAACTTTAGCGATCCGTGCGGAATATACGGTCCCCTCAACTGGACAGGCGAACTACGCGTGCAAGCAGTTAAAGTGATGCATGTCTGCTACAAAGGTTTGGCATCTCCATCGGCTGACTAACAGGGGGGGGGGGGGGGGGGGGGGGGGGGGGGGGGGGGGGGGGGGTCACTGTAACGGTCAGGTAACATCCATCCAACCTGTAAAATGTCTCAATTCTGTCGTCCGTATAACTTATGCGTGTGAAAAGATTACTCAGTATGAGGGGACATCGACACATTGCTCTATCTGGTTTACTGTGGGTATCTAGAGTTAGTAATTATTAGCTAAAATGCTGGCATGGAAACATCTACCCATCCTATACAATGCCTCATCTCTGTACTTCATGTACGTGTCAGCAGATGTAACGGGTTACTCAATACGACATGACAGACAAAGGCTTACTACCCTCCTGGGTTACTATGGGGTATCCACAGCTATGACTGTCTGCGTCTAGAACCATTCAGTCTTGAGGCCACGCAAAATCACAGTTTCGGAAAGAGCGACTTCCTCATATACTGAGCTAAAGTAAAGAAACTATCATTGAGTTACAGAGCATTCAGCAGCAACAACAACAACAACAACAACAACACACACACACACACACACACACACACACACACACACACACACACACACACACACACTGTGTACACACACAAGTGGGATGCGTCTGACAGAGATGCATCTAACTGGGATGCGTCTAACAGGTGCGTCTAACTAGGATGCGTCTGATAGAGATGAGTCTAATTGGTATGCCTCTGACTGGTATGCCTCTGACAGAGATGCGTCTGACAGAGATGCGTCTGACTGGGATGCGTCTGACAGAGATGCGTCTAACTGGGATGTGTCTAACAGATGCGTTTAACTAGGATGCGTCTGATAGGGATACGTGTAACTGGTATGCCTCTGACTGGTATGCCTCTGACAGAGATGCGTCTGACAGAGATGCGTCTAACAGATGCGTCTAACCAGGATGCGTCTGATAGAGATGCGTCTAACTGGTATGCCTCTGACAGGGACGCGCCTAACTGGGATGCGTCTAACAGATGCGTCTAACTAGGATGCGCCTGATAGAGAGGTGCGTCTAGCTAGAACGACGTCTAACTGGGATGCGCCAAACTGGGACGGATGGCGTCTAACTGGGAATCGTCTACTTGGGAATACTATCTGACCTTTCTCACGTCTGCACTGGGTGCAAGTCCTTACAGCACACTCCGGGCACCTCTGGCTGGCTGAAAGTCTATTTCCTGTATCGATATCAGGAAACAGACGGTGGATGGTTCTAAGCCGTCATAATATATCCGTCAGTCAGCGACACTATCGCTTCATCAAAGACAGTTTCATAGCCACATTCAGGTACAGAAAGTGCTTTGCACGTTCTTTTCGCTATAGGTTGTACTCTATGTTTGTGGCAACGGTTGTAGGCAGAAAGCCAGCCGCCAAAGGTATGTTAAAAGTATCATAAACTGTTTAGTAATAATATTATTTGTGTTAACTGCATATTCTGTAGGCGCTTTACCAATTTCTTGACCTGGCTCAAAGCGCCGCCAACTGAACCCTACACGCACGCTCATGTGAATCACACGCATTCTCTCACACACTACTCATGAACACGTTACAGTCACGTGTTGCGAAGGATCAGCTCAGCAATTTAAGTTTCGCAATTTAGAATTGCACTAATTTTCAAATTTTGTGGGCTGAACATTTCCAAAGCAGAAGTGTTTAACCGCATTAAGTGAATGGCATTGAGATTATGAAAGAAATGTTTACAAAAATCTGAGAACAATTCTTGAAGACTCGTTGACGGTGAATGCCTCGCCTACATGTACCAGCGTATGCATAAAGCGTGCATGTTAAAGATCCCGTTCCAACCGGGAGATGCCGTGGAGTGGAAACCAACTAAACAAATTCGCCTTATGGCGAACATTTATTACAGATGGTGTTAATTAATATGCAATGCCCCTTGGGGGTCCTGAATAAAATTCTTGACTTGTCTTGACAACTTGACTTGACTTGACTTGACTTGAAGAAACTACATAAACATCAAGCAGTTATATACATTCTACATCAAAAACATTTAGAAGTTAAGACACCGTGCTTGCAGAAAAACAGCAATGGCGCTGGACTGTGGCGATGCGTTTCTCCCAGAGGGGAGAGCTGTTCAGCTTTGGCTATGTCAATGGGACAAAAAGATATAGTGAATAGCTATACCAAAACCACCTGTTCCAAGGATGAAACTACCTCCGCGCATACTGTGTGTTCTTACCGCGCCGCATGGAATGTGCGCGTATCCTCTGGCTATTTTCTACGTTTCCTGGAGAACCTGTGAAATGCTGGAGCAGCCTCCAATAAAGGCACCTGACATATGAATGAAAATACCGAAAAGCATGAGGGGATTGTCATTTCCCACTAACAGGATAAACACCTGTATAGCGGCCACACGCTCTTCTCAAATTGACACCTATACCCTAATCATTGGCAACGTAGCCAAGCTCACGAAACAGCAGCGCAAGCATTCATAAAAATCGGATCAGCCTCTAAGCTCACTCTAAGAATAACCAGCCGTTGCAGGCTGCACCCATGTCGTCATTGTGATCAAAGAAAAAGAACGTAATACCGGTAACCTTTTTTGCGTGCAACTACAAACAGGTGCTCCTCTCAATCACTTTGTGGCTGGCTTCCATTAAGCAGAAAGGTAGGATTCTTCCCCTGTTCTGGGCTTTTTAAGCCAGGTAACAAGACCGGTACGTAGTTTCAAGCTAAAAAGAGGTTCGTCTCTGAAATGCCGATCGCTCGTTTTCCAAAGTTAAATAATAGATTCCTGTAGACGTCAATCACTGCAAAAGATGTCCGTGAACTAAGTAGCGGTGTCTGAGTTTTGGGTACTCTGGCCATTGAAGAAGCTTTTGGACCGAAAATGGATTGGTTTTGGGTGTTGTCTTCTACGAGTGTGGTGAGTGGTCAGTTTTAAACCCAGAGACACTGACGGTCATGTTACTTTTTGTTATTTGCTGATGTTCAAAATGATATTGTTCCTACCACTTCTACTGCCACTAATGTGCCAAATGGTAGGCATCACTGAGCACCGTCACACCATGGTCCATGACGACAATAAAACAGATTTTGCCCTACTTTTCACCACTTCCCCTGACCCAACCGTCAGTCTGACCTTAAAACAATTTTGCTGGAAAGCAAGACCGTCTTTTTGCTTTTCTCCTGATTTATGTTCGTGTGTTCTGGGGACAAACAAACTTGACTGTGATTCTGATTCTGATTCTGTACTTTGGCGAAGAACGGAACGGAACTCACACCCCTACGATAACCAGTGTACTCCATATAACGGTTTGAATTCCGTCTACCGTAACAACTAGCATGCGTTGATAAAACAACCACCAACAAAAACTGGGCGTTGCTTGTCGAGTTTATATTCGCGGACATGATTTCAAGTTCTCGGATGACAACTCTTGACAAACCAATACATCACTAACCACAGCTGACAACTAAACAAGATTTCACTGACATCGTAACCAAGGGTTATGCATCATTACAACAACGGAGGAATCATAAGTAGCTTCGTTTCTCTTTGTGCAAATCAGGGCTGTCTTGCCCAGGTACAAAATGCAAAGTCACTCTTGTTAGCATTCAGAAAGGCAGAGTGATGATATTCTAGGTTCCGTAATGTACAGGATGTCTGCAAAGATTTATGGTGAACGATACAAGAATCTCTCTCTCTCTCTCTCTCTCTCCCTCCCTCTCTCTCTCTCGTAAATCTTAATTTTTAGTTATATCACGGGGTTATTGAGTTGATGTATTGTCTCAGATGTGATTTAGTGTAGTAGATTTTTGTATTGTGTTTTAGAAACTGCAAGTCATGAAAATATCAGTGACACTTGTGAAAAAAAAAAAACATCTACCGTTGAAATATGATCGTCGTTCAAGAATAACGTGTGCGTGCTTGCGTGCGTGCTTACGTGAGTACATGAGTGAGTGTGTGCGTGCATGCGCGCGTGCGTGTGCAAAGCCATTGTCTAAATCAGTAAATGATGGCATCAGTTGCTAGAATGACAGTTCTTCTGTTCCCTGTTTGTCACAGTCTCATAAAAGAGACGACAACGCGAATTTCTCTTACGACAGATACAAGTGGACAATGACAGGTACACCGACAGCTGTCCATCAAACGTCACACAGGATCTGTGACAGACATCAGCAGATAACACCACATCGCTTACGCCATCAGACTGCCGCTGATGGTCGTTCCATGCCGCAGTGTCACGGCTACCCGAACTCGCCGGATGGTATTTCATAGTTACGTATCAAGAGGAAGGCAAGATTATGTCGACTGCTGGGGCAAGGACTCAGTCATCACGCTATGCCTGCCTGCAGAGTAAACTGTAAAGGCGTGCAAAGAGGCACTAGTTGACAATCGACCCTAAAGGAGCGTGAGCGGACCAATTTTGAACCGGACGAACACTGCGGACCCACTGGTACATCGCGGACGCAGACTCTTCCGCAGTTAGCCATGAACACCTCTCTCTCTCTCTCTCTCTCTCTCTCTCGGGGAGCCCGGATAGCCGAATGGTAGAGTGTTGGACTCTCAATGCTCGGGCCGTGAGTTCGGGTCTCGGCTTCGATGAAATTTTTGTGCTGGCCGCCTTTTTCTCGTTGCCTCGTCTTTGATATCGCCCTTACGTGGTGGTAAGGACGTTAAACTCCCAAACATCCATCCATCCATTCTCTCTCTCTCTCTCTCTCTCTCTCTCACACACACACACACACACACACACACACACACACACACACACTTCACTGTCGTTTTGTAGCCACAGCTGCTCACAACGATCATCAGAAACCAAAATAATGAATTTTTCTCACTCACATGTTCGTGTCAACTTTTCGGTTTTTTTACACGTTCATTTCCCTATGCCCTACCCACACCCATGAACCCACCCCCACTCGAATAGAATGGTGACTCGACCGAATAGAGCTGTATGCATGAAGCTGTCATGTGTAACCATTCTCTACATGTCAGGTGGGGCAGCCAGAGAGAGGCCACGCCGCGACGCCGAGTGTCCCACCGATCTTGAATCGAACGCTGTCAGATGCCTGACTCCGTATAGCTTAGTGATGATCGTGAAATGTATGGGTGTAGAACGTCACTTGACAGCCAGATATCCCTACCAGATTACTCCCATGTTCCCGGTACAGACTAAATGTCTTTTGGCCTAAGCCTGAAACAGTGTTTCTGGGTAATTACTGTCCCGGTTCCCTGAGACGCCCACACAAAAGGCTATTTTTGGCTGGAACTGTAAGCCATCTTAGGGCTATTTTCAGCGCTTGCAGCGGCTATGTTCTGCTTTTACAGATACATTATCCGAGTGCAATGTACCCAAGGGCGCAGTGTGTGTGTGTGTGTGTGTGTGTGTGTGTGTGTGTGTGTGTGTGTGTGTGTGTGTGTGTGTGTGTGAAATGAACAGACGGACACACAGATAACTGACACCGCTAAAAACATTACCATGGACTTGAAGATTCACAAACAGTGGCACAACATTTACTCAGCGCACACGTTTTGCTTCCGAAACACCCGACTGTCAAAGATTTCAGTCAGCAGAAAGCTAAGGTGCTTGCACCCTTTCGGTTAAACCGTCGAATGGACACACCGGCGCGCACACAGCCTTATTATTCTCAATGTGGCTGAAATGGACTCTTCTGTAGTTAGTCATGGACACCCCTCTCTCTCTCTCTCTCTCTCTCTCTAGGGGAGCCCGGATAGCCGAATGGTAGAGTGTTGGACTCTCAATGCTCGGGCCGTGAGTTCGGATCTTGGCTTCGACCAAATTTTTGTGCTGGCCGCCTTTTTCTCGTTGCCTCTTTGATATCACCCTGACGTGGTCAATTTCGTACTGGCTACAACGTCACCAGGTACACACGCACGCACAGATATCAAGTGCGCACGCTTTCAAGTCACGTGACAAGGTCACAGACGTTATCCCCCGTGTACATAGCATTGGGTAAAATGATATACAAATACACAAATGCAAATATCGTGTTGACGGCGAGACGGTGCGCCACGCACCCTAGTTGTCGCTAGTAGTGAGTACTACACTACTGTGACGGTTTCACGGCCTCCAACGTGTGGTCCTCGACGCATGCAGAGCAGCTAGTGACACCTTCACTAATCGCGGACACCCCTCGCTTTCACACGGCCACTGTCAACAGGAGAAGCTTGATTCAACACCAGGGAGAGCTAGAAATGCCCTTAGGACTCGTTTGAGACTGCAGCCTGGCTTGGCCCTCTAATGGGATTCGAAAAAGGGCATCTTGGCTTGGACACATGTTGCGACTTTTGGGAAGGTTAAAATCTGGGAGGGGAAAAGACGGCGTTGACTAAACGTGGGGTCTCACAAGTGGGCGAGGATTAAAAGCCATGTGCCCAAAAAACAAACCAAAAGAAAAAAACTGAGTTCGTGAAATGCGGGCTGGGTTTATGCCGGGGAAAACCCGACTTTAGAAGACAGCCAGCTACGCAGAAGAGGTACAGAAACAGAACACAGAACGCTGGTTCAGGTTCTTGGCCCCGATTGTCTGGAACTCTTTGCCAGTCGAACTCCGCCTTCAGCCCCTCACTGCCGGGTGCCCCTGTTTAAATCCAATCTTTAGACCTTTATCTTCCGTCAAGCTTTTGATAATAAATTTTTGTTGACTGAGTTCGTTTGTGTGCACCATGAGTCGTTTGATGTGGCTGCACCTGCCATACTGGATGTTACAGTGGGTGCAAATAGTTTGTGTGTGTGTGTGTGTGTGTGTGTGTGTGTGTGTGTGTGTGTGTGTGTGTGTGTGTGTGTGTGTGTGTGCTTTAAGCGCAGCGAGTCCTTAGCACTTGAAGAGCAGCGCTCTATAAAAACTATGTATTATTATTATTATTATTATTAAAACCTAAAACAGGTCAATAACAGCTAATGAGATACTGCTGTTCAGATCTGATAAAAAAAAAAAGAGCTACAACTGAGTATCTTCATAGCCAGAACGTTGGCGGGATACGTGTATTTAAACTTACGGTTACTGTCAATTTTATTGGCTTTTAAACTTTTCTACTACCAGCGTGATTGAGAGATCATCATAGAAGAGGGAGAAGGGTGGCTACCCTACTGAACGATCCGGTTGAACGCCATTCAGTCAAGAAGCACCACCGGATCCGCCACATTCGATATTTTCATCGTTGTGATGGACGAGTTACAGTGACAAATAGGCACAATTCCAAACAACCAAGCCAGACGCAAGCAAGCATTTCGGTCCAGTAATAATAATAATATGGCATCAATGCAAGCAAATCTTTCACAGTCTGAACCCATCGACAAACCCCCTACCCTCGTTCTTCTTCGCTCGCCACTATTATTTTTGCTGCGGCCTTGTGAGTACTCTGTCATGAAAGACAGGTTGGTGTTCTGTGTTCAGCATCACCGAGCTCGACCCAGAGACAGTTACCATTCAAGACATAATTGTGAAACCATCAATAGTCATGGGTGTATCTCAGAGTCTCAATGTACCTTTTGGCTAGATGGCACCCATGTGAAAATAATTATACAGCCATGACACCTCCGTGAGTGCCTCTGGTTTGGACGACCATTTGCCATTTACGACCACTTGTTCGGTCCTATGGGTGGTCTATTGTAATAAATCACATTTGTACAGCGCAATTATTGAAAATACATCAACTCAGTCACTGCGCATTCGCACAACACTCACACGCACATAGGACACATCCTAAAACAGCAGGCACCAGGGTGAATCAGTGGAAGGCAAGTTGAAACGGATGGGCTTCAAGCTCTGATTTGAAGAAATATTACAGAGTAGGTTGCTGTCTCACGTTAGCATCCAGGTAGTTCGAGACTGCTGGGGTGGTAAACCGGAAACAGCGTTCGCCACTGGCAAAGGATTTCAAATTTCTCCTAGAAATTTTGAGAAGCTTTTCACTGGATGAGCGGCGTATGGTAAGATTGTACGTGCAGAGTGAGGCGGGTGAAAAAAAAAACAAAACAAATGTACAAGTGCTGACACCGCCCATGAAATAGTAGTTAGGAGTCATGGCATGCTTATCACGGTATGATGAATCCAGTGGGCCATCGGGGGTTGTTCCCACAGGAGACTCACGTGGCCTTTCGCTTGGGGAGAAACCCAGTCCTTCTTAATGGCCGACTACCAGCTCATGTTTGCGCGGGGACGCCACGAAATGGCCTAACACAACATTGGATGGACAGCCAGTGTGGCGATGGTTCTCTGGGTAAACATTCCCGACGTCTTGACCAACTAGCGGACTGACCGTTACGTCCAGTAGCTGTCTGAGATGTCTGGGTTGGTCCTCGCTGGGGTTCCATGATTTCACTAGCTCATCGTGTGTGTTCATCTCTATCTCTGTGTGGTCATCCCGGTCTCTTTGTGTGTCTGTGAGCGGTGTCCGTATTCAATATTGGTTGTGATAATTGGTGGTCCTCTCTCTCTCTCTCTCTCTGTGCGGGCATTCCGGTTTCTTTGTGTGTAGGCTGAGTGTCCGTATTCAATATTGTTTGTGATAATTGGTGGTCGACGTTCATTTCTGTCTTTGTGTGGCCGTCCCTGTCCCTGTGTGTGTCTGTGAGCCGTGTCCGCGTCTTCCGTGTTGTTTCTGATTACTAGTGTTCATCTCTTTGTGTGTTTGCAACTTCATTCAGCGGGTGTCCGTTCAATTCAATTCAATCTTATACAGCTTCTTTATACTTCCATCTAATCCAATGTCCATTTAGTATAGCGCAGCAGTACTTGCGGAAATGTGCTGCGCGGGGCCTGATCGACCGTGTGTCTTTGTGTTTCTGTGAGTTTCGTCTGCATTCAGTGTTGTTTGTGATAATTGGGGGAAAAGAGAATCGGAGAGCTGCCGATTTTTATTATTTTATTTTTTAATAAGTGGGCATTTTACTGTAATTGTTGGAATTTCACCTCCCAGAAAAGTTTCTGAACCCCGGATACAAAATACAAACCGCGGGAATACTAACCTTCGTATAAAATACTACTAGTAAATACCAGTGCTTTGTCCCAGTAAGTAACACACACACACACACACACACACACACACACACACACACACACACACACACACACTCCTCCGCCCACACCACATCCACCCCGTTAACGACCGATGATCGAGATACTCAGTGCGGTACATCGTGTTCCATTGCCACGGACATTTACTATCAGCTTGTCGTACACGGCCCATGAAATCCCTCCAGCAAATGGGTACAGGGTCGGATTTCCTTCCATCACTGAACAACATTTACTCTTACCACACATTCCGAGCTCTAACGAGACAGGTCGAATCTTATGAATGAAGCTCCAGATCTGGGCCGGAAGAGAGAACACACGGAGAGTTGACTATGACGTAACGGATAAACCCCGGTGCAGATGGTCGTCTGTCTTGTGATCGCATCTCGAGTGACACAAAGAGACCGACTGTTTGCGAACAAATGGGACAACGGTGGTGGCAGTGGTGGGAATGGTTCTTCATAGTGCGTCTTCGATCAGAGGGGTGGGTGGGTGTTTGGGGGTTTAACGTCCTTTTGAACCACATACGGGTGACATCAAAGACGGGGCAACGATGAAAAAGCCAGCACAAATATTTGGCCCCAGCCGGGATGCGAACTCACGACCCGAGCATCAGAAGTCCAACTGACGCTCTACCATTCGGCCACCCCGGCTCCCCCTTCGATCAGAGAATTAGCTTAGCTAAGCTGTTGTTTTACAAATCTATCGTAACAGACGACTCCACTCGGCACGTCCAAGGCCAAAACCCCGCCCCTTTACTCTGTCTTATATTGGCAAAACACAGTACATCCATGACGTCATTGTAATGGGAAAAGGGGCGATTTCAAGATGAAAGATATTGACGTAGTGGTCTGTGAGCCAAGAACTGTCATAAGATTAACAGTTGAATCATTGCACTCTACATGTAGATTGAAATTACATAACCTGCCAACCGAGACAGATATAGGCCTACATACTCAAACGTTCGAGCGGTGTAAATCAAGACAGCCCGTCTGTACAATAAGTGATCTTGACCTACTAGATAACGTCGACCCCAGAACAGCAGTCTTGAAGTGGTACTGTACCTACTTTTGCAGAGCATTCACACAGACAGTTTACTGCCACTGTTGGCTCCTACTTCCATTCAGCAACAGTGGCTCGGATCTTTTCACTTCATTGACCGAGTTTCACTTTCGGTGGCCTGTATTGTTAGGAACCGTCGAATATACGCGATTCGCTGCAAGTAAATTGTGTTTCAGATATATGTCAAGGACACGTCAAGGACACTCCCCTTTCGACAACTTCTGCTCGTTGCCCCGTCTTTGATATCACCCATACATGGTGAAAAAGGACGTTAAACTCCCAAACACCCACCTACCCACCCCTTTCGGCAAGAGACAGGTTCGGCTGGTTGGTTAGATGGTTTGGAGTGGAACGTCCTTTCACACCACATAAGGGCAGAGGCAGACATTTCACGCTCCAAACAGGGATTCGAACTACGACCCGAGCATTGACAGTTCAACGGTCTGCCAGCTCTGCTCCTCTAGCCCCCCCCCCCTCCCCCCCCCCCCCCCCCCCTTTAGAAGATTTTTAACCGCGAAATAGTCTTTGTAGCTTACGCGGCGTAAAGTCCTAACTAACTAACTAACTAACTAACTAACTAACCCTTAGAAGGTTCTAAGCATGAAACCAGGGCTAACAAACAAGAATAGCAAAACCCGAAAGTGATATTTTTGGATTTCTCACCAGGGGCCAAAAGGCTTAACCAGCATTCCACCTTAATGAATTAACGACAGCCAAGCTGGACTACCCAGGTCCCCCGACTGACAAGGGGTATAATCATGAGACTGAGGAGGGTCTTTTAAAACACTGACGGGTCACTGACGAGAGGACACACGAGCAGGTCAGGGGCCCGCTAATCCTGGATACTGATGCCCCTACCCTGTCTTCGGACTTCGGATCCGGTGACGCACAAGAGTCCGGAGATCCGCGGAATAAACCGACACAAGCCATCCATTTCTCGTTGTACTGGACGCTGGGTCTTGATTTAATCCCTGTTACAGGTTGAGGGTGGGTGGGTGTTTGGGGGTTTAACGTCCTTTTCCACCACATAGGGTGATATCAAAGACGGGGCAACGATGAAAAAGCCAGCACAAATATTTGGCCCCAGCCGGGATCGAACTCACGACCCGAGCATTAGAAGTCCAACGCTCTACGATTCGACCTGGCTCCCCCTGTTACAGGTTGACGAGACGGTGGCTCATGATTCACGTATAATTTCAGTCTTTACAGATGAGGCCCTTGTAAGGTCCACCTTGATATATCTACCGCCGTGTAGGTAACGAAAGATCTTCAATATTTTTTTATGTAAATATTATTGAGACTCTCTTATCACGTACATATTTTCTAGGGTGGTCTGAAATTTTACCTCTTTTGAATAATAAAAGAATTTGAACAGATAGGACCGTTGTAGCTGAAGGGGTGTTTTTATAAGGTAAACTTTTACAGGTTGATTGACTTTTTATTCAGATCTCTTTTTTGTGTTGGTTTTTATGTTTTTTGTTTGTTTGTTGTTGTTGGTTTTTTCATGGTGGCTCACAGTTTCCTTTACAATTTCCTTTTTGGGATTAATAAAGTGTAGTTGATTTTGATACGGACAACCATAAGCAGACAGTCGCTGTGTATTGCAAAACACAGACTGGCGATCTCAGTCCACAAAATGAACGAAAGCGAAGCTTCACACAGCGACAGTAGAAAGTGGAAGGAGGGACTGAGTAGGGAAGCAAATTCCACTCAGCCAGCGAACAAAATCAGTCAAACATTCCCAAACAGGCGGGAGTTTAGACAGAGCTAACGCCAGGTGATGTAGTGGCGCTGTCACAGTCAAAGAACACCTCGTGGATCTGGCTGTTTCTGCCCTGACAGTAATCCTCAGTCAAATCCTCTCCCACCTTTGTACAAATCCCCGTCCTTCTCGCTAGCATGGAAAAGTGAGACATTCGAGGGGTGTTGGGATAAGACCAGACAAATACGTTGTACGTATGTGAACATGGACTTTCTGACCCAGCGTCTGCTGGTGAATGAAGAGACGGCAGATGTCGCTAACAAGGTACAGGGACAGAAGTTCGTTTGAAAGGTCAGAGAAGGTGTTAAGAGTTTGGCAAAACTGAACAGAGCATACACACACCCACGCACCAGCACACACACACACACACACACACACACACACACACACACACACACACACACACACACAATCACACATAACGTAGCTTTCAATGGTCAGGAAAACAGTGAATGATCGTATTTCTCATGTCTCTACAAGCGCAAATAAGACAGCAAACTATAGGTCACCAAGAAATTCTTGCTTAACTAACATACAATAACACTGACTCAACGATACGTAGATCTGGTAATATGGGAAACAACCAAACAGGATACAGTATCTTCTGAAACACACACACACACACACACACACACACACACACACACACACACACACACACACACACACACACACACACAACGTGGCCCTGAAAACAGAAGATGTAAAATGTATGCAAAAAATAAATCTACCCAAACATCTCAACAAAGTGCAACTGATGAGGCTTCCCACCCCACCCCCATAGTTTTGCATTCGTTAAATCGAAAACACTAGGTCAGCGAACATTGCTCTACCACGGTCCAGTCATTTGGAACAGCCTGCCTTACCATGTTCGCGTTGCAGAGTCAACGGACTCTTTTAAAACCGCTTTGAAGTCCCATTTCTTCCGGTTGTATTATACAGACTAACTTCTTACCATCACTGTCACCATTACTGTCATTTTACGATGTCGTGTTAGGATGTATCATAGCTGTGTGTATGTGACGTGTATTTCATGTGTATCTCATGTGTATGTATTGCCACTCTATTATTGTGAGGCGCCCAGAGCTCAAGTAGGAGGCTGGGCGCCAGACAAATCCTCATTATTATTATCATTTGTATTGGAAAGATCCAGCCGGTACATTTTACACTAGGAAAGCTGTAAAGTGAACGTCATCATCATTAGCTTGCTTTACGTCCTATGGCTTTTGGCCCTTAAGGACAAGTTGTTCCTGGCGTGTGACTTTGGCTGCTTGGCTAGGCGAGTGTCTTTGGGGTGTGTGAGGGCTGATTTGCTTAGCTTTGGTCAGCGTCAGAGGATCTTCACTTGGCTTTCAGATGCCTGGTCTGGGTTTGTTTTTCAGTGCCTCAGTCTGTTCTGTCATCCGTACTTTTGCCATTTAGATTATCACTGGGGTGTCCCCTCGCTTTTTGGTTTTTAGAACCATTTTGTCAGATCTGATCTGACGATCGCGTCGGCCAGGGTTCTCATTGGCCTATCACCTAGGACATGGACGGGGTTGAATGACCGCTGAAATAAATATACACGACAAATATACGCAGAATCTTGGCTGTTGTCTCTCCGTCTAACCCTGGCAATCTCAAGCGTTTCAGCCCTCTCCATATGGTAATCTTTCCCCGCAGACCCTCTCCATCTTCATTAAAAATCAGGAGCTGTGAGGACACCACGCAGGGAGGATAACTGCCATCAAAGGGTGGGCGTAATCTCCCTTGATGCCTCTCCAATCCGCAGGTGTGATAACGAGTGGCCACTGTTGACATTCACAGCCACACTTCACCTCTCGTCGCTGCTCAGTTTTCAGACGGGTCATGATACGTCCTTGCACTTCAGAAGATCAAAGCTACGAAATGTTCAGTAAATAACGCGGCCCTTCCTACTGTATTCTGGTAAAAAGTGTGCTTAAGCGCCTGTCAAATCCGTGTCGCTAACGTCCTTATTCCCAGATGAGGGTAGATTGCTCCACGTCCAATTTGTGTCGATTTTCACAGGTTGTATTTCTTGTTGGATTGCCGAATGCACACGGGCTGCTTGACTTTTCAGTAATTGTAAAATTACAGTTCTGCGAGTTCGATTGTTGGTCAAACAAAACACTCGAACAGCACCTGGGCCCGTATGTAATAGTCGAGGTTAGCGCTGTTAGCCCTGGGTTTGAGTCCAACCTCGAACTAAACTAGCTCTAGGGTTAAATTTTCTGGTGTTTTTCTGTTTAAATCAAGAAGCGGGGCCATTCCAGCAAGGTGCCTAAGCCGTTATAGAAGGATTTTTTCTTCTTACTTTCTTCGCTTCCTTTTTAAATTTAATTTTGCTTTTGGGTTTCTTTTGTCCTAGTCTGGGTTAGGCCCGTAGCCGTGGGTTAAGTAAAACCTCGACGTTTACATACGGGCCCAGGCCTTTTTTCAATCAAGTAAAGTGTAAGTGCTCCTTCAGATCAGTGGCGGCAAGTCAGTCACGACTCGGTTTAAGCGCAGTTTACACTGTGTAGTAGACGTCAAGGTCCGAATGATCCACCTTTTCCATCCCGAGATGACCCAGTCATACAAGCATACATATCTTGTACTAAAAACAAAACGATGCTTCCAGATATTTCATACAGTCAACCCAGTTAAATTTCTGTATTTAAAGAAGGGGAGCCGGGATAGCCGAATGGTAGAGCGTTGGACTCTCGATGATCGGGTCGCGATTTCGAATCCCGGCTGGGGCCAAATATTTCTACATGTACTGGCCTTTTCCTCGTTGCCTCGTCTTCGATGTCACTTTGATATTACGCGGTGGAAAAGGCCGTTAAACTCCCGACCACCCAATCACCCACCCCCCGACCCCTGCATTTAAAAAAAAAATAATCAGAATCATATATATGCCATGACCTTCCGCTTCCAAGTGACCTCGCCATTCAAATTTCACCGTTCCGCTCACTAAATATTAATGAATAAGTATCATTATGTCCGATGTTCGTACAGGCTGCACGCCAACAGTTCCGTGACAAACACTAGGTGCTACTCAAATTTGAAAATGGGAACACTCGGTCGGAACACACCTCGATCCCCACACACCTACCCACTGCCCCCTCCTCCCCCCCCCCTCCCCCGCCCCCACTCACACGATCGACTGGCGGGAAAGCCATAATATTATCCTGTTGGCAGCTAGGTGTTGAAAAATTGTGTAATAACTTTTCTCCAATGACCGCCCGCCCCGCGTTATGAGTTCCTGTATTAGCTTAATTTGGCCCCCGCTCGCCGAGGGCTTTGACTGAGGAGCAGCTGTCGGAAATGACGACCCTGCAAGTGACAACTAATTCGAACAGGCGGCGGACAGACGTGAAAAAGCAAAAGCAATGGGCAACGAGGAAGTGAGTTATGACAGATCAGACAAGTGGGTTTGAAAATGAATGAGTGTTGGGTACTGGAGGTGGGGGGTAGAGGGTGGTAATGGACAGGGGGGGGGGGGGGTGGATGGGGGGGGGGTGATCTCGCGTGCGGATATGATGGAGGGGGGGGGGGCAATGTGTGTGTGTGTGTGTGTGTGTGTGTGTGTGTGTGTGTGTGTGTGTGTGTGTGTGTGTGTGTGAAGGCGGGGGGGATGGGGGGGGGGGGGCACTGACGGGAAGAAAAGGCTAGGGAGAGGCCCTTCACCTGTACGGTCAAAGTGACAAGAACGTCCGGATGGCTTCAGTGCACCGGTGGGAAGGAAAGGGGGGGGGGGGGGGTATGATAAAATTAAATCAAATCATTCAAGTACAGTTTAGGTGTGGTGGACAAACAAAACAACACAAATAAAAAAAATACACATCAAATAAACACTACAATTAAGATGGTAGTGCGGAACTGAGAATGAGAGGACGCATTGAGGGACGTGTGTGTGTGTGTGGGGGGGGGGGGGGGCAATGGCAATGAATTTTTATTTTTACAGCGGTAAAAGTCTTGGCATAAGTGCCATATTCCAGCTTGCCGTTGCCAACCAACAAACATATGAACAAGAATAAAAAGTACAGAAAATCTTCTTAAAACTACAGGAATGTAAGGTGAAGAAACACGGGGAGGGAGGGGCAGTAGGGGGGTGGAGGTTTAGAAAAGACCCTTACTGCTAAGACAAACTGGGGACTGATCCGGAGGTTGGAACGTCTAAAAAGGAGGAGAGGGAAGGGGGGAGGAGGGAGGAGAGGGGGGGGGAGGAGGGGGGAGGGGAGGGGGAGGAGGGAGAGGTCGATGATGAGGGTTCGAATGAGAGCTGCAAAAGGCGGGAAGTGTGTTAGAAATGCTGACAAGCAGTTTTTATCCTCCCACCACAAATTTCCCCTGATGAATGGGGGGGGGGGGGGGGGAAGCTAAACACGTGAGCTTCAAAGATGCACCTTCTTGCAGAGAAAGAAATTACCTTGGTGTAAACACTACGGAAACGAACTGCACATTTGCGCAACGTCTCCGACACGCCCCATAGACACTGTATATTCCTTGGGAACGGCCGCAGGTGAGACACTTCACTTTTTCTGGCTAAACATCCCCAGCCCTGCGAGTAGATACATAAGTGCTTGCATTGGCCGTAATGGGGCTACTTTAAGAGTGCAGTCTTTAAACAAAGAGAGGGGCATACACTGATACAAAGAGGCTTGTTAAATAAACCTTGTGTCGGCCTACCTAGGTGGAGTCATGATGTCACATTCTCTCTCTCTCTCTCTCTCTCTTTAAATGTTCCTGTCTTATTAGAGTGTAGTTTTATTTCCTATGGTTTTATTGCTATTTTGCTTTTTTTTCCTGTTGCATTACATGTGTGTGTGTGTGTGTGTGTGTGTGTGTGTGTGTGTGTGTGTGTGTGTGTGTGTGTGTGTGTGTGTGTGTGTGTGTGTGTGTGTGTGTCACAACTGCTGTGTCTTTTATTGTGTGTCTTTTAATGTGTGTCTTTTATTGTGTGTCTTTTATTGTGTATTTTATTGTGTCTTTTATTGTGTGTCTTTTATTGTGTGTCTTTTATTGTGTATTTTATTGTGTCTTTTATTGTGTGTCTTTTATTGTGTGTCTTTTATCTGGTATTATTTTCATGCCATTTTCTTTTATCTTCTTGTTTTAACTGTGTAAGCGCTTAGAGCTTGCTAAGTATAAGCGCTGTCTAAACATACATTACTATTATTATTATAACCTGCAGAAGACACGACAATGATGACGTCACCAGACATCAGACAGGAGTTCACAGAAACTGACCTGTTGATGCCTAATCATAGCTACAAAATCAATTTTCAAAACCAGTGACTGATCACTGCGGATGCTGAAGCTGGCAGTCTGTTAAATCACGCAACACACACCCATACCCACACTTCACAGACGCTGGAAGTTAAGTGCGAGATTCGTTATCCAGTTTCCTTCTCCGTCGGCTGAACCAAGAGCGTCTGGGAAGGCCGGAAAGTTCTGACTTTTTGAACTTCCTCATTTCCTCCCAGATTCTTAATGGCCTCTCAACCTACTGTAGCTGTGAATCTAAAGAGCCATATATAATTAGGTAAAAGCCTGCCAAGTTAATGTTTCTTCACCGTCTGATGAACGACGCCTCTTCAGGACAGAAAGCAGGTCCTGCAAAAACAGCAACTCATGTAGGAAGTCGGGCAGGGATCGAGGGAAATCTAAAACTGAGGTCAAAGAATACAGAAGGACGAGGCCTCAAAATGCCTACATGTATTTCCTATTAACCTCAGGCATAATAGCCACCCGTACAAAGGCTTCAGTCTAGAAACAAATGCCATGCACAGACCATTCAAGGCCACGCACCTAACAAGAGTTTTAAAAAATTTGAATGTGTCTTTTCCGCTCAGCCTCACTGGAATAACGCTAGTCTTCTCAGTTCCTGTTTACGCCAGAAAGCCACTTCACCCAAATCCACTTTCGTCAATTTGCCTCTCTTGTCCCCAAAATGTGGTGGCATGCTTCCTCTTGTAGCCCCCCCCCCCTCCGGCATACACCTTGCCCTACCAAATACAAAAATCACGCCTTTTCGTGACAACAAAAATCACTACAAGCTAGCACACTCGCGGGCCAAACAGGGTCCATCAAACAAACACTGCACTTGACCCCACGGTCAGTTTGTGTCCTTACGCCAAAACGTGCTTTGACTGGCAGAAATCAGCTGCTCAATTTCCATCTCTGCGGTCAAAGAACCAAAGAACAACAACAAAACGAATCAGAAAACTGCCAAACAAATGATTTCAAAGCCGCTACTACAACAGCAACTGTTCATCATCAAATGATCCTACTAATGGCAAGCAGTCAAAGCATTCTCTCTTCTAAATGCAGTTTCCGTAAAGCTCCTTCAGCTGAGCCCCGAAACGCACGCTCACATGCACTGGCCTTTTTCTTGTCGCCCCATATTCGATACTGGAAAAGGAGTTCAGTTTATAACCATAAACCCACAAACATCTGAATCAGCCAAAACATGCCCACCTTCATGAACAGTTTAAAAGACACGCATTTCTACTACACCGGCACCAGCGGGCGTGCTATACTCTTGCCCTACCTTCACGCCTGAAAAAGGACGTTACTTCATAAATATAAACACCTGAACAATCCCCCTACCATTCAACCAAACAGCCATTCAACAATACAAACCAACCAGCCCAACTTTTTCTGGTCTGAGCAGTCTGAAAGAAACGTATATCTAACCAGAGACGTACATGCATGTCTCTGCTCTAATTTACTAGCGGGCTTGCTCCGAGGAGTACATCCAGTGCCCGTGGGATGAAGTGTTATCAAGGATTTCATCCAACAAGGTCATGAGAACAGCAACGCTCTCCTCCTATCTGACCCCGGCCATGCTGAGCCAAGAACGCTGCAACATGCAGGCTTATGTAAACCCACACACAACCCCCAGACATCATAAAACTGATCTCCTGACATCTCCCACTAACAGGATGCTGGCTAAATCGCGCGTATCGTTTACGGATGCAAGGAAATCTGTATACAACGAGCTATCGCCATCAGTGCGATCTGGTGTGTAGGTTGTTGTAAATGTTTTGCTCTTTCAGCGAGTGTTTCAAAGGCAGGCTTTGTTCCTGTGAGGTCTAATCTACGCTTCCCTGTACTCTCTGCCCTCCGCCTCCATATTTCAAGTACACGTAACTTCGCATTTTGTCGAGGTGTGACTGTTGTCAAAACTTCTAGATTACTGAAAGCTTGTTGCACTTTGTTTCAACAGAAACTGACCATTTCTGAAATCGGTAATTGTGTGGCGCTACACCATGGCGGTGACCTACTATCCCCCGGGGGAGTCACCTGAATTTTCAAATTGAGAAAATAGAGCTTTTTTGTGAGTGCACATAGAACCCCCCCCCCCCCTCTCTCTCTCTCTCTCTGTATATATATATCTTTTTATCCTTGGAAAATAAAAGTTTCGTTTTCTCTCTCTCTCTCTCTCTCGACTACGCATCTACCGTGTGGGATGGTTCAGGGGAAGTCCACACGAAGAGGTTGAATTCCTTACACCGAAGGGCAGCGAAATTAATCCTTCCTGATCCCCTCTTGTCAACGGACCAAAAACTTAAAAAATTAGAGATGCTACCACTAAAACAGCAGTTTCAGTTTAATAAAGGTTTAACAATGTACAAGGCTTGGAAGCACACTCTTCCGCCATATCTTTGCTCCTTGTTTTCACAAAAAGAATCCCTTTATTCCAGGTCCCACAATCAGTTTAAAATCCCCCGCCCCAGGATTGACAAGTACAAATCCAGTCTATCCTTTTCTGGTCCCGATCTTTGGAATTCGCTGCCTCTCCATGTGAGATCATCCCCTTCACTTTATACCTTTAAGAAACGGCTTTTTAACTTTTTTCGTTCAGTTCAATAGAGCTGGAAAGCCAGTTTCGTCCACACGTACTTAGAAACCAGTCTTCACTAAGCATTATTACCGTAGTCATTTACTAACACCCAACATGTACATATTTACATAATCATGTTAGTTTGCATTAACTTTAATCATTTCTGTTTTCTTGGTTATCCCTGCCATCTATTTTAACTATCATGCTTATTCTCCGCCTTCTTGTATTTCATTTTTAAGTGTCTGTAATGTGTATACTCCTAAGCTTTTAGTCTTATACTGTAGTCTAGCAACGGCAAGGTTGTAAACTGGCCCTTTGGCCAAAATCTTCTACCGTTGTAAAATAAAGGATTGTCATTGTCATTGTCATTGTCTCTCTCTCTCTCTCTCTCTCTCCTGTAGTTTTAATTTATCATAATTACTCACCAGTTTAGTCTGTCATTGCAATGCTGTCAATATGTACTTTTTCCCACTGAGCATTGACATAAGCGATGCTTGTACAGTGTATATGCTGACTATTTGTTTACTTGAACGACTTGTATTGCAATAAGCCTGTTTACACCAAAATAAAGCACAAAAACAAAAACAAATCGCTTTTAACATTTTATGTGGTTGGTCTTTGACTAAGACTGGTACTCGTTTTCCCCTTTAAGGGCGGGTGGGTGGATGTTTGGGAGTTTAACGTCCTTTTCCACCGCGTAAGGGTGATGTCAAAGACGGGGCAACGAGAAAAAGACCAGCACAAATATTTGGCCCCAGCCGGGATTCCAACTCATGACCCGAGCATTGAAAGACCAACGCTCGACCATTCGGCCATCCCGGCTCCCGTTTAAGACATTCTCAACAATCACTAATCATGCAGTATTGTAGGTTGGTCTAGTCCAGTTTTGTTCTCTGTACAGAAGCCGATATTTATTTGGAGTTTTGTAGTTTCAGGTGCTGCCAAGTCACTCCCCATAACACAGCAAAAGGTGTATAAATTCATATTATCTCTAAAAAGCCCCATACAAAACTCCCGTTTTTATTTTTGAAATCTTCGTATCACTAGGAGCCACTTCAAGCCACTATTATGCAATCTGCGGCGATCGGGCCTACCGGTGAGGGCCTACGCCTTATGTAATAGTGGCTTGAAGTGGCTCCTACTGGTGTGTGAAGTGGCTGTTTCTCTCTAACCAGTTTTATCATATAGTGGGAACGGGGTGGTCCAGAAACGAACTGCAAACCAACAGCACTTTTCTGCACTGCAGTAAATTCTCCCAGGCCTGAACACTGCACCAACCAACAACCATTCCCTCCACTCCACTACATAAGCTACTCCCACAATACCCCCCCCCCCCCCCAAATGCACGGAGGCCAGATGGCGCAGCCCTGTAGGTGACCAGCCACAGAAAGGCCCCTACTAACGATGATAACCCTTAAAACCTTAATGACCCCATTTTATTGTTCCCTGAACGGCAAGCCTGTCACTTCCTCACCTAGTAATGAGTGGTCATATACGACACGCGGAGCTTTCGGCAGATGTTTATCTTCCTCTCCGCCAACTGAGGCCTCGTTGGCGACTCTGCATGGGTTGCAATTTATGACGGGGAAATGCCGACTGCCTGAAAATCCCGGAGAAAATAACAATGCCGGGGCTGGGAGTGATTGTCCCAAGACTGAGGCGGAAAAAGACGCTCGAAGCTGTGTCCGGTTGGAAGAGGTGGTGGGCAGAAAGATGTATGGGTTTGTTTTTGTGACAGCTGAGTGTGCTTGTGAAATGACAGTTGTAAATTGTGTGAGTGGTAGAGTACAAAATCCGTGTCCTGGTGTTTGACTTCAGTACTTCAGAGATAATCATGGGTGAAGTATGAACGTTGTAAATTAACATCATTAAGAGGAAATACAATCCAAATAGATCCAAGTCGGTCATGGTGATCGTGATATCATTCTTTTTGCTTTTGGACAATGCACACATACTCTGAAAATAAGCTCAACAAGAGACAGTATCGCGTCTATTACATGTTACAGTCCATGCAGGAGTAATTACTCCCTCCCACGCAGGACAGTTTTCACACACTCAATCCAATCCACCAATGACAACTTCTCCCCCGCCCCCTCACCACCTAAAACAAGCAAAATAAAGGCAATCACCGGTGATTTCCAGTTGCACGCTGTCTGTACATGTCCGGCAACAGATATGCGTCATTCTTGTGAAACCAAGAAGACAGCATTCCGGACACTTGAAGACCCGACTACTTGTCAACAAACTGGAGGCCGGGGACCTGATCAACACGAACTACAGAGCACTTAGCATTCTGCACTATCTCAGTTGGTCGACGCACCGGGCAGTTCCGCGTGTACTGAAAACCCCATGGGATCAACTTTACCGTCAGAGTTTTATTGCTGGTGATGAAAGGGAAGGAGAGATTATCATTTGCCATTCCCACACAGATGGACCGCTCATAAAGACTGACTGCCAGTGAACCCCCCCAGCGTCCAGTTTTGTCCTGCTTTTGTTGGAAATGGCGTGTGCGATACAGCTGATCTGTTTCGGACATTCCTTGTTGGTTGTGTCACTTGTGGCCATCATTCTATGGCACGTATCCCACGCTTTGAACTCTTTTTTCGGTTTTGGCCCCGTATGCGAAAATCAGGCAAGATTAATGGTTCCTTGGTCAAGTCAAGTCAAGTCAAGTCAAGTCAAGTCAAAACACTTTATTTATCCCACAAGGGGCAATTCATCTTCGGACGGGCTCAATAACTCATTATGACAAAATATTATAAAAGATATAAGAGCATATTAAAATCAAATAATTAAAAAAATTGGTGGATCTTACTTCAGCACACACGAGTATAAGCAAAGTGCAACACTCCTACTAAGCCAAATTTACATCCAGGCAGACATGAATAGATTTTTTTTTAATTATTATTATTATTGAGGCTACTGGTGCACAACCGTAAACTTACTTGGCTGGAATTGAGTTAGAGAGAGAGAGAGAGAGAGAGAGAGAGAGAGAGAGAGAGTGCTGTTTGATTCGGCTGCGTAAACGAAGGACCAGAAATGGTGCTTTTTTACAGACGGTCGCAAATATTCTCTTGAAAGCGAAATTCAAACGGCCAAAACCTCCTCTGCTCAGTGAGTGACTGCGATACTATGGCAGACACCTTGCTTTTCGCTTCGCTTCGCTTTTCTGTGGGCTCATCACTAGCCGGTGAGAGACTGTAACTGCGCATGCAAGTGGTACCGTTAGTTTTACCCCACTAGTCATAACTGTACGTGTGAAAGGGACAGAAAACGTTTGTTTCTTTGTTTGTTTTTGTTCGTTTGTTTTTTGGTTTTTGTTTTTGTTTTTGGTTTTGTTTTTTGTTTTGCTTTGTTTTGTTTTTGTTTGTTTGGTTGGTTGTTTTGGGCTGGTTTGTTTGTTTTTTGGGGGTGTTTTTTGTGTTGTTTTTTGTTTGTTTATTTGTTTTTGTTGTTTGTTGTAGTTGGTTTGTTTGTTTGTTGTTGTTGTTGTTGGTTTTTTTTTTGGTTTTTTTTTTTTGGGGGGGGGGGTTGTACAGATGGTTGCAATCTCTGTGCGCAAACGAAATACAAACTGCCATAGGCTCCTCTTCACGGCGAGCGACTGTAACACTATCACAGACGCCCCGCTTTTCGCTTCGTTTTCGCTCACCACTAGTCCATGGGGGAAACTGTAACTAACTGAGCGTGTAACTCGTACAACTTTCGATACTACCAAAACAGTTCCAAACCATTCAGAACGATCTGTGAGCCTGGATGTGACAGAAGACAGTCACAGTGGTACCAGAGACAGTTCTCTAGTGATATTCGTGCAGAAGTTTTTCAGTCTGTTCCCCTCGTTGCTAACATCATGCTAGCAACAGTACTGTTCCTTTGGCTCGTTCGTGCAAGCACACGACTGTCCCAAACTGCGTCAACAAACGTAACACGGACGGTCTAAGTTTGCAGTCACGCTTTCCGCAGACTTCCTGACAGCCTGGTAACACGTCAACTCTAAAAGTCGGGACGGTTCTTGGCAAACGAGACGGCACAGTACTAGATGTACACGGTGCTCTCAAAGCATACGGGTCCGCATGTAACGGCCCATTCTGCACATGTAAAACTTTGCACAGCTGTTGGTACAGTGTAGTGAATGTACACACGTTCCTTTCTAAAACTAAGCATTGAATACAGGACGTACAATACATGGTTATGTTGCCTTCACGTAAGTCGCGGTACCGCGCCTGGGTGAAATGTCCCGTGACTTATTGTAGCGTCATTGTTGAGATACTGACGGGAAACTGAATTGCTGTCCGGCTTTGCAACAGATGGGATTTCAGGATTACAATAATTATTGGGACAATAGTGAGAACGGGTATAGTCTACCTGAAGTCAGTCATTGTGTCTCCTACACGCAACTCATCATCACTGTGTCTCCTACACGCAACTCATCATCACTGTGTCTCCTACACGCAACTCATCATCACTGTGTCTCCTACACGCAACTCATCATCACTGTGTCTCCTACACGCAACTCATCATCACTGTGTCTCCTACACGCAACTCATCATCACTGTGTCTCCTACACGCAACTCATCATCATTGCAAGTACACGTATAACAAAGACTGTTCAATGATGATAAGATTTGAAGAGTGAAAAGTCAACACACACACACACACACACACACACACACACACACACACACACACACACACACACACACACACACACACACACACACACACACGCACGCACGCACACACACACACACACCACTGAGTTTAGAGCCCCCAAACAAACCCACACACACGCACACACACGCACACACACACACACACACAAACACACCACTGAGTTTAGAGCTCGCAAACCGCCCCCCCCCCCCCACACACACACACACACACCACCACCACCACCATCCACCAACCCACCTCCACCCGCTTCTTCACCTGGGCACTACTAACGCAGAAAAGCACGTGCGATAATCATATTGTCACTGCAGTGGAAACAGTTGGATTGTTGTTGGTGCAACGTCTTTTCCACCACCACATCAAGATAGTGCTAAGAAGAACAAGTCACCACACTCGTGTCAGCAGAAACATCTGCATGACTGTTTCAAAATTTCGGATTGAGCATAAAGGATAAAAACTGAGCAAAAGTGCCGTGAAAAGCAACATTAATTTTTGTTCTCCATAGTTATGTGCGTCATCATTCGACTCTTACCTTGTCTGTTGCTGCAGAAGACTGATAAGTCGCTGCCAAGAATTGTTTTCGTCAGTAACCACCCTGTTAGCACTGCGTACTCCGTTCAAGTATGCGCGTATATCTCCCGAACTCTTCTCTCTGAGCTGTCCAGCCGTCCCCAACGCAATTACAAGAACACTGTCGCAAACACCTCGGACAGTGTACAGTTTCTCGCGTGCAGTAAGCTGTTGACAGGTCGAGGTGACCGGGACACTAGTGAACCAATCAGCAAAACCCGCCCACTCTCAATCAGTTTCACAGGTCGTCACGTCAGTCACGGGGTGCTGGTCACACGGAAACTGACTGACCGCTATACTGAGCTACCCCAAGAACGGACAGGGACGGCTGGCGTTGGCTACCTGTTGAGAGCGTGAATGACAGCTGTGGAGGGGAAAGTGACATTCCCGGACTGCAGGAAGTACTGGACAAGTCGCAAGTCAACGTTAACGAGAGAATGAGGGGAGAGAGAGAGAGAGAAGGGGGTGTGGGGCAGAAAATGGGGGAGAGCAACCGCGAAATTCAATAGTCTGGAAACTGAAGGAAATCGTACTGCGGAAGTAGGTTATTTTAAAGTATTGAAGCGCCCAGCCGAGGCTCAGTTGTATGTACAAGGACAATAGTGAGACAGACATGGAACGGAGGGGGGGGTGAGGGGGAGGGAGGGGGAGGGTCCTTTAAAGTAATGGGGCAGCAGCCTAGGTAAAACAAACCAAAACAAAAGCCCGGATACCTGACAAACACGTCTTCTTTGTCAAACTTAAAAAGCTGAAGATTCGCACTACTGTGGATGAGAAACCTGTTGGGGGCATAGTTTAAAGAGCTTCAGTTATAGTGGAGAGGAGCGACAATATAAATTCCCACTACAGACACTGTATTTTTTAAAAACAAAACAATGGAGCATCCACGTGAGTCCCAAGCCTACGTGAACCTGAGAATGAGGGAAGAAGGACAGGTCCCCATAAAACTAGAGGGAAGCGCTGAGGCTGGGTGTATAGAAAGCGGGCGGGAGCCATCAAGCTGTGAAACGCTACCCTACTATTGCCCTGCTCCCCGGGGGCGACCGGGGGGACAACCCTGTTCCGGGTCCGTCGATAACTCTAGGCCCTGCTTCGACGGCCAAGTCGGGCTAACCGAGATACCTACGAAGGAAAAAAAAAAAAAAATACTCGGTGACAAGGAAAGTGGACAGTTGCGAACAACTTTGAGGTCCCCGTGTCCCCAGTTGTCTCCCTTGTCGCAAAAAGCACGCATTTTTCGTGGCAGAGCACAAAGCTGCCACGAAAAATGCATGTATGCTGCGGGTCTGTGTATGCACGGGGAACAACTCATGCAGGCAATAATCGAAAACAGGCTGAAAATGTGCTGTGCTAATGCGACAGTTTTCACCGCTTCTGCTTACACTGTGAAATAACACGGGGACCTCAAAGTTGTTCGCAACTGTCCACTTTCCTTGTCACCGAGTATTTTTGTTTTTTCCTTCTTAGGCATCACTTAGCTCGGCTCGGTCTCGGTCAGCCCGACTTGGCCGTCGTCGCAGGGGTGTGGAGTTATCGACGGACCCGGAACAGGGTTGCCGGGCGGGAGTAAGAACTTAGACCGGCAGACCCATGGCGCTGGGCAAAGGGTCAGAGGTCACCCTGCCGCTACAATAGCTTAAAAACAAATCCTGCTTGAAACGGAAGGACTGAACCCTTGAGAGGACATATGCTGGACCTTGGAGCACAAAGGCTGAATAGGGAGAAGGGGGATCGGGTGGAGAAGAAGATGGACTTTAGGGACAGGTGGGCATGTAGGGTAACAGGAAGGAGGATGCTGAGTACAAAAACACAACGCCGGTAGGGAAGGCGATGGACCAACGCACACTATAATTTCCAGACCGTTTTAGTTCCGTACACCTGCGGGCATACAGTTACATACACCCCTGAATATTACTTCGCGGCTACTGGGGTACTAGACTGCCAATAGCTTGGCTAATACAATGCAAAGTCTATGGTAGCCAACAATTCTCAGATTATAGGCCACCGCACTCTAAGCCTCATATTTCTGGTGAAATCGGCCAGAATGTGCAAGGAACCACATTTCAGTTTTATTAAAGCGAGGAGATGCTATAAGGACACATAGAGATAGCGGGCGGGCGAGGGTAGGAGGACGAATGGGGGGGGGGGAGGGGTTGGAGGCGGGGGTCATAATGTTGAGGGTGTACACTGATTGCTTTTTGAAGAAGGTAAAGGGAAAATGACTTAAGATTTAACTCTTTTGTACTACATGTAAGTTTCTGACAGCTTCGTGAAACACACTAGCTTCGCCAAAATGAAGATGCTGGCCCTCAGTTGCCCACTCTGCTAGATGACACACTCTCAGCAGGATTTTCAGGGATACTGGGGGGGGGGGGTAAACTTCCATTCAAGTTACACACTAGACAGTTGCTGGTAGGAATGATGTCGTGGCAGGGGACAGGCCTGGAACTGGGGGGAGGAGACAGCTGAGAGACGGAAGGGGGAAGGGACACGGGTCTGGGTGGGCGTGGCGGACCCCAGTCCGGGAGGTCCCTCCCCCAAGGGCACTGATGACAGTGATTACATCCAATTACCCGCCACAATCGTCTAAAAGGCCCCGTTAAAAGTCAGGGCTTTACACGCGCGCCTACATTTCGGATAGGGCTGGACCCCTCTGGACCTTCTGTTTCTTCAACTCCAGCTTGCAGTGCAGTCTACTGTAGGTCAAAGAATGCAAATGCAGAAGGCCTCGAAATGCCTGTATATTCCCTATCAGTCTCGGGCATCGTAGTCACCCCTAAAAAATGCTTTAATCTAGGTGGGTGGGTGAGTGTTTGGGAGTTTAACGTCCTTTTCCACCACGTGAGGGTGATATCAAAGACGGGGCAACGAGAAAAAGGCCGGTACAAATAGTTGGCTCCAGCCGAGATTCGAACTCACTACCCGAGCATTGAGAGCCCAACGCTCTACCATAAATCAAGGGCACGCACCTGACAGTGTGTGTGTGTGTGTGTGTGTGTGTGTGTGTGTGTGTGTGTGTGTGTGTGTGTGTGTGTGTGTGTGTGTGTGTGTTCTTTCCGCTCAGGCCTAACTTCAAACTTTTTGCCAGACACTACAACGAGGGAAGAACTTGTAGTTTGATATGATTGAAACAGGAAGTCCGTTGACGTCGCTTGAGGAAATAGACCATGACGTCAATATCTTTCATCTTGAAATCATCCCTTTTTCCCATACAATGGACGCACTGTGTTTTGCCAATACAATTTCGTGTTTTGCTTTGGCTTCGGGGATTGCCGACTGGAGTCGTCTATTATTTCGCACTGTGAACGAAGAAGCATCTTTGAGTTATCCGATGAGGGGATCACATACTATCTCAGGAGCAACCGAACCCAGCTAATGACTTGATAGAAAGCCTGTGTGTCGAACTGACACCAAACCGTCACACAACACCCACAAACCTGGCCCGATCCATGTTTTATTTGCTGTGGTTTCGATTTCGGACCTGCAGGCAAATATTTGAAGACGCATCTCGGAAGATCTTTAGATCCAGGTGCGCCAATGTAGATGCCCAGCCCCCCCCCCCCCCCCCCTCCCCATATCATCGACACATGCCACGTATGTTTTGATTTGTTTATCATGTGTACTTTTCTCTTCTTCAATTCCTTTAGAAAGTTAATACTTTTGTTTGTCTTTTTTCTCTTTTGTTCCCCCCCCCCCCTTGTTTTGATGTCTTTTTTTACCCTTTAACGTAGAATAGCAGGACAGCTTGTAAGACAGGCAGCAATGCCTACATACTCTATCCTGAATTAAAAAAACGTCATCATCATCATCATCATCATCATCATGTCTCTCTCCCTCTCTCTCTCTCGGGGTGGAGGGGCGGGGGGGGGGGACATTTTTCTTCCTTTTATTACCCCTGATAGGAATAACCTCGTTTTTTCTGCGCGGCCCTCGCCACATGGAGTTCGTTGTGTCGTACCAGCCAGCAGGCGCCGAGAAAGCCGTGCAGCCCTATAATGATTTGCCCCATGGCAAGAGGGCGGGACAAGGCATGTACTTTGGACATAAAGTACGGCAGAGGGCGGGGAAGGGACACGATAATGTGGAGTTTACGGCGTAAGCTAAACCCGTAATTCTCAGGCAATAAACCTGTCACTTATTCTCATTTCAGCTTTTTTTCTCTACGTTGATAATGTCGCCGCAAAGTCGTCTCCTGTGAGGGTAAAATTGGCAATGGGGAGAATACGAATACGAATGGTTGATTGGTGAAGGCCGTCATAGCCCATTACCGAAGGGGGTGGGGGTGGGGGGTTACAAAGCAAAACAAGCCACTCTTAACATGACTGTGACATGGCAATGGGGAGAGAGGCTCTGTGTGTGTGTGCTCGAATGTGCGTGCATGTGTGAGCAGAGACAGGAGTCAAAAAGTTGTTTGTTCTAGTAATTTTTAATTCCTCCTTTATTAGTCTGTCACTCTGCATTTGAGTACAAGTATTTTGAAACAATGGACAATAATTTTGCTTTTGAAGTTACAGTGTGTGTTTTGAAGTACAAAATCCTGTACGTGTATTTGGAATTGGAAATCACAACTCCTGAATGAGGTGGGGGGTGGGGGGGGGGTGTTCGCTAGATTGCGACCCTTATTTCCTGTGCACAATACACATGAACGCCTGTTGCTGTTGCAACGCACTACCCCCTTCCTGAGTTCTTCACAGGAGAAAGAAATCAATGTCTCCGCCCCCCTTCCATCCCCACCCCTTCCCCCCTCTCCGCCCCCTCCCCTCCCCAACCCCCCCACCCGCTGAGAGCTGCTGATCCGAAGGTTAAACGTGGCCTGTTGACCATTATGACATTCAAAAATCATTATGGTTGTATTCAATAATAATTTGGTTCATTTATGACAGAGTATTGCTGAATGGAATTGAACTGAAGTGAATCGAAGCGGGACTGACAAAGGAGGCAGTCAGATTTCTTGCCAAATCCTCGATTGATGTCAAAACATGACAACCCTTCAACATCTGTGACCCGGCGTCACAAAGAAAAAGAAAATTCTACAGCCCCTTTCTGTCTGTCACAATGTGCACGTGCCTGCTCTGATGCGATCTCCAGGACCAATTCCACAACAATCAGGACGCTTCCGTCCCTTCCCCCGACTGTTTCCGAAGATGATTATCTCATAATTTACCTTTTCTGTCCCGCCCTCCCCGGCACTAAAAAGCCGTCTTAATACCAGAGCGCTGTCACATTGGCATCCACCCGACCATTGACAGGGTAGCGGCAGGGGGTACCGGGAGGAGCCACCCCTTATTCTGCCCCGGACACTGGAGACGGTAACGACTCCTGGCGAAAACTCGGGGGGGAGGGCCCGTTACTGTCCGTCCACATTACCTCTCCTCCCCCCTTCCCGGAAGTCAGCCGGACTGGATCTGGGGCGGTCAGTGGGAGGCATGAGTGTCAGTGGTGGTCAGCGGTGTATATCGTGTGTGTGTGTGTGTGTGTGCGCGCGCACACACACACACACACACACACACACACACACACACACAGACACACACAGGTGTTTGGTGTGTGGTCTTTTGGCTGGAAGCACTGTACAAAGTCCAGCTGCTGTTGCGGTTCGAATTGTTGTTGTTGTTGTCTATGATTATGATGATTGCATCCCAGGGCTTAACATCCCGACTAGCCTTTACAGGCCATTAATCAGTTTGTAATTACCACCTTGGATAACTTAGTTCACAGAGGTTGGTAAGTTGTTCTAAGTGTTGTATTTCGAAATACGTTTCCAACACGTACGGGTGACATAACAACTTGAAGAAGAGATAAACCCCTCTCTCTCTCTCTCTCTCTCTCTCTCTCTCTTGTAGTTTGCTCCTGAGTCGTTTAACACCCAGAAACAGACTTGTTACAACGTTACAACTATCTAAAAATGTGTATCTATCAATTTTTTTTTTTTTATTTATTTATTTATTTTTTTTTTTTTTTTTTTGGGGGGGGGGGGGGGGTTTAAATAACGGGTTTATATGAGAGCAATCGTCGTCGAAACGTTTGAAGCGGAACAGCAACGGAAAAAGGGCGTCCATTTTGATTATCCCCCTTGCCGAACGCCCTACCAGCTCACCACAAGCTAAAAGGAAGTGGCCAGAGCGAAGGAAGTGGGCCGGGAGAAACGGTCCATTACATCAAAACTTGGCGCTGCCACGCTTTTTCTTTTCGTGTTTACGGACCGTGGACAAATCGTGTTGACTCTGATGTAGCAAACAAAAGAATGGTCTCTGAAGCGTATCGAAGCACTGATGGTGGAGCACAAGGATCTGTGTTTAATATGTATGGATTAATATGTCTAGATAAATTAATGTGTGTGTGTGTGTGTGTGTGTGTGTGTGTGTGTGTGTGTGTGTGTGTGTGTGTGTGTGTGTGTTGTTGTTGCTGTGGCTGTTTTTGATTACTGTTTACATCCTTTCGTTATTATTAATCAATTTTCATAGGGGCTATTGCCCAGCCACAGCAGTAGGTAACGCCGACGCTGACATCAGATATCCTTCAGTGCGCATGTCATACTGTCTGGTTGTGTGCTCTTACTTGAGTGTATGAGTAACTCTGTGTGTGTGTGTGTGTGTGTGTGTGTGTGTGTGTGTGTGTGTGTGTGTGTGTGTGTGTGTGTGTGTGTGTTTGTGAGAGCCAGAAGAAAATTTTCTGCCATCGACAGACAATAAAGTTATATTGAATTGAATTGAATAAGCGAGGCTATAGGCGCGACGAGGACTCAAGGTCAGTTTGTTGTGATTGGTCAGCGAGTGTCGGTTATTGGTGGAAATCCGTGTTATCTTTGATATCCTGGTACAGGAAGCCATCATGACACAGAAGCGAGAGCAACGACCAAGGAGGCGGCCGGCTGTGACTGGCCAGTGAGTTTCCGAGGAACCGGGATGGCCGAATGGTAGAGCGTTGGACTGTCAATGCTCGGGTCGTGAGTTCGAATCCCGGCTGGGCCCAACTATTTGTGCTGGCCTTTTTCTCGTTGCCCCGTCTTTGACATCACCCTTACATGGTGGAAAAGGACGTTAAATTCCTAAGCATCCATCCACCCAGTGAGCTTCCATTATGATTATTAACTCAGTTCCTACCAAGTAAGTTTGTGGTCGCGCACCAGTGCCCTCACTAAAAGTCATAAGTAATTCTTGTCTGCTAGGATTTAAATTTGACTTAGTGGGAGTGAAGAAGAAGAAGAATGAGAATGAGTATTGTAAAGGCGCTTTACCCCATTTCATGAATCGGCTCAAGGCGCCGCGAACTGAACTCAACAC
The DNA here is from genome assembly GCA_018292915.2 of Batillaria attramentaria. Classification (NCBI taxonomy): domain Eukaryota; kingdom Metazoa; phylum Mollusca; class Gastropoda; family Batillariidae; genus Batillaria; species Batillaria attramentaria. Next base: position 471,893 of record JACVVK020000297.1, on the reverse strand, counting down.
GCACGCTCACGTGAATCACGCGCATTCTCTCACACATTGGACATAAACACATGACAATCACGTGGTGCGAAGGGTGAGCTCAGCTATTTAAATTTCGGAATTTAGAATTGCATTTATTTTTCAAATTTGGTGGGCTGAACATTTCCAAAGCACTCTACCTCAACCTCTGCCTGATTATACTCGTGTTTGCCTAAATACGAACCGTCAAGGGATCATTGTCTGATTTTGGCATACAGAGCCAAAACGGCCGAAAAAGAGTCAAGAACGTGGGAAACTCGTGCGCGGTACGAAATGTGCTAACCGTCGGAAACATCGTGTCACGTTATTTCTCGGACTGATAACGAGAAGGCAGCCGAAATGGAACGGGAAGCCGGTCGCTTGAAACGCGGATCGCAACATTCAAGTGGATTCGAACCGGTATTGTGGTTTGATGATTGGGAATCTAACGTTTGAGCCCTGTAGTCCCAGCGTGTAGAGATGGAGCGGATATGTTCAGCAGATCTGCCTTCTGTCTTCTGCTGCAATCCAGCAAAGCAGTCCATTTTCTGCTGAGTCGAAGCACTCCGGTTACTAATGGCCAATCTTCTTCAAACTGTTAAACCCCCCAAACACCCACCCACCCTCTTCAAACTGACAACATAATGCCAGCTTTACTGTTGTACTAGGTCCAAGTTGTTGTTGCTGATGTTGTTGTTGTTGTTGTTGTTGTTGTAATCAAATCGGGGAGCCGGCGTGGCCGAATGGTAGAGCGCTGGACTTCTAATGCTCGGGTCGTGAGTTCGTATCCCTGCTGGGCCCAAATATTTTGTGCTGGCTTTTTCATCGTTGCCCCGTCTTTGATATCACCCGTATGTGGGTGGAAAAAAGGACGTTAAACCCCCAAACACCCATCCACTCCGTAATCAAAGCGCTGATCTCTTAGCGGAATTTCATGTCACTACCCGCCTACCTGACCATTGCTAGAGTGAATTGGTGAGCTTCACACAGTGACTAAGGAAGTACTGTCTTAACGCACCCACAGTAGAACCTCGGACTGGCGGATTTAATCTTATCTCTCAAATAGTAGAGGCTATGCAGTCAGCGAGCACTGGATGTCCAAACAGGGTTCGGTCCAGTTACTTCACCACACCAGTGTCTGGCCGTTAAACGCGCCTAGCGGGTTAAGCTTCGGGATCAGCATTTCGATACTGTTCTCCTTGGACGCTATGGTCAGGGGGATTTGGGAATAACTGAACCCAAAACCTTCCTTAGCCAACTGTAACGAACTTTATAGCTCCCGCTATTATCTGGTCACGCTCGCTAGCACTGATCCCCTCCCCCACCCCCTCTTCCTAGACTGCATGCTTAACGTTCCTCCTCCACACCCCCACCTACCCCCTCCCATCGGACTCCCGTCCCCTGTGGGGGCCGACACCAGGGTGGACAGGACTGTCCACTATCTATTGAGCTCCCCCCGCTATCGGGTGCCAGCCCCACAGTCAAGCTCTTGCAATCCAACCCTCCCATTCCCGATATCAGAGTCCATCGTCTGCTCGCTTTACCCGTGGAACAGAAGCGCTGTCCGGCAAGAACAACACGCATCGTGTGTGTCGTCTGTCCCTTTGGTCTATCTGTCTGTTTGTCTGTCTGTCTGTTTGTCCATGTGTCACGGTGCTCCAGACTGGAAGAACTGACGGATGTTGGGTGTTGGTTTCGTGCGGTGGCAGCTCATTTGTCAAAATGTCCGTCGCGTGCAAAAAATGAGAATCAAGTAGTATTCCTAACGTACTCCTAACAACTTACTGAAAGACAACAAAGTTTTGTGGTTTTGCTGTTGTTGTTGTTGTTGTTGTTGTTGTTTGCGGGTTTTTGTGTTTTCTTTTGTTTTGTTTTGTTTGTTTGTTTGTTTTGTTTTGTTTTGTTTTGGTTTTTCGGGTTTTTTGTTTGTTTGTTTGTTTGTTTTGTTTTGGGTTTTTTGTTTTGTTGTTTAGTTTTTTGTTTTGGGTTTTTTTGGTTGTTGTTTTTGTTGTTGTTGTTGTTTTGATTTTTGTTTTTGTTGTTGTTGTTGTTGTTGTTTTTTTTGGGGGGAGGGGGTCTGATAATGCCCATAGATGTTGTTCCCGTTCTGTCAATGAAAGGTGAAAAAGTATGTGTGGGGGGGGGGGGGGGGGGGGGGAGAGGGGGGTTAGTATACATGCAAGAAGCAACCTCGTAACCCTAAACATCCCTCACCACCACTCCCGGCTACCTTCGTAATCATCCTGTTTGCGCACTACACACTGATTCTTTGACGAAATCATGTTCTCCTGACAGTTCTGGAATATAATAATTGTTGCCCTCTGTCATTAATAACGTTGTCTCCATTTTGTAGATATTATGTCATCAAAGTCGACGTTTGCCATGTCTTTGCACTGCATCTATCCAAACAAGCTCTCAGATAGCCACTGTGTCGTTTACAGGACAGTAAGCCCAAACCTTCCTGAAGCCAATCGAACAGTAATTTATCAGACAGCTCGCAAGAAGCCGGAAGCCGGAAACCAACACCCCCCCCCCCCCCCCACAATCCCCTGCTCTGGAAGCACAGCTCTCCAGACCTTCACCCCAGCAGCACCCTGCTTCCAAACAACCCAAGACAATAGGCAATTTCCTCTCAACGAGGGGCAATAACCCGACGCTCTTGTGTTCAGGGCCGGCAATTCTGTCCGACTACGACAATGTTCGCGCCGGAGGCGTCCTTTTGTGGCCAAGTGAAGACCTTCAGACAAACAATATTAGAACCTCTGGATTCTCTCTCCAGTACTGGCGAGCCAAGTGGTGACGTTGCCGTGATCTTCAGATCCAGACCTGCAGATGAATCCATCAGTCACGGGGGTGTATCAAAATGGACGGACGTCAGTTTTACCGGTGCTATACCGCTTCGTCTCATTCAGCGGGTTCTCAAGCCATAGAACCGCGTTTGTTTTGTTTCGGTTTTTCTTCTCCAAATTCAAAACGCCATAGCACCGAAGAATCGCTTTGCAGTTTTCGTTGTTGGTTAGAAAGACTGAGAGGGTCCGTTTATCGGCCAGGAACAAACTTGTACCAATACGTTACTACAATTTTAAGATGTGGACAAGCTCATTATGAAAATAACGGCTTTTGATGAGACCAAAAACATTTGAAACATTTTGAAGCCGCATAGCTGCAATTAACGGAGAAAGATCGCTCGTTTTCATACTCCCCCCCCCCCTCCCCCCTGTGTATAGTCTCAAGTCCGAATGTCCTGGGGAAGTAAGAAGGACATGGACAAAAGTGTATGGTAATTATGCCTGTAGCTTAAGTGAATGCATTGTTTCCTTTTCGGTCTTCAGCCAATCATATCTGCGTTCTGCCTGGCCGGTGTGATGCAAAATTTAAGATCGGTCAGATTTGTAAAAGGCCTTTATCTGTTTCGAGCAACAAAGTGATTTTTAATATGTATTCAAAGCGATCAACGGACGAACACGTTGGTTTGTGTTCTGTCAAAAGTGTACACCAGTTACGTTTGTTTTGGGTTGTCTTCCACGCCACAGTTTCTGGGCTTCAAACTGTTGAGATGATAATTATTATATGGTAATGCTGGTGTGTTGGTTGTTTTGTTTTTTGGGGTTTTTTTTGTTTTTTGTTGTTGTTTTTTTTTTGTTGTTGTTTTTTGTTTTTTGTTTTTTTTTGGGGGGGGGGGTTTGGTTGAAATTTTGTTTGTTTGCGCGTTGTTTGTTTGGTTTTTTTGTGGTTTCTTTCTTTCTTTCTTTCTTTCTATCTTTGTTTTGTTGGTTGGTTGGTTGGTTGGTTGGTTGGTTGGGTTTTATTGGTGGTTGTTGTTGTTTTTAGTTTGTTTTGACATTTTGCCCTCAATATTTGTCACTATCGCTGCCCCCAGTCAGCCCTGTATTACCTCTTCCTTCTTCCCTCTGTTACCCTTCGAAACTAAACTGATCGTGACCACAACTACTGCTACAGCTACTGCTTGCCTCCTGCCTTCAAAGAACCCAAAAGAGCCCAACCCCAAGTCAACGCTCCTATCCAGAAAACCCTCAAGGTTCGCCCCCTCTTCACACTAAACGGTATACCCCTTGGGCTCGAGGAAGGGAAGGGAGGAAAGCTCCATCACTCCCTCTTCACACAGAACCCCATGGGGCTCCGGAAAGACTCTCCAGCGCGCGGCCAGCCTGAGGTCGGCACAAGAGCGCCCCGAGGTGAGCACTACAAGCCTCTCTCCCTTTTAGTAACTGACCATCTGCCTATCACGCGGCGGCTCTTCAACTCCGCCACCTAGCGGTCAAGAGGCAGGGAAAGGTAATCCAGTCGTCTGGCCCGTCATGGCGGCGACTGTAGGCGACTATTTGTGGTATCTGTGTACACACACGCCGACATCTAGAGACAGACAAGTAATGGAGAACGTAGAGTGAAAGAGAAACACTCCGCCAGTGGTGTGAAAATGAAGTTCCGTGAAGGATCGTACCTAGGTCATGTTTTGTTCATGTGAAAGTCTAGGCTTTCTGTGATTTGAATGGCACCTTCTCGAAGTTGTTCAAAGCAGTATCTCAATATATAGGGCTAGGAAGACAGTGCTGTTACATTAGACGTACTCGCCGGGTACTTACACATACAAAACTGTACTTTTCCGTCGGAACCAAGATACTTTTCACTGGATTATCAGTCGGTTATAAATATACTAGTGAGTGGGGGTGTTGTTACGACTTACAGAAAGCACCAAAGACTCATTCGCGGCTAAGTGTGCCTGCTCCACGTGAAAGAAAAAAAAATGTAACGTTGGAAAAATGATGCAGACTGATCTCCGGGGCAGTATAAACCTAGGACATGCAGGAAACGCTGACCCTTCATGCTAATTTATCGAACTCTCGATTACAAAAAAAGCGTAGAAAAACAAAGAGCAATTAAAACCAGGTAAATACTAGAAGTAAATCGATTCAAGAAGGAAAAAAAAAAACGTTCAAAAGATGAAACTAACAATTTTAGAGAACGTTACGTGTCTGTTCTGAGACTGAGCAACAGTCTGCACGTTTCAACTGCATCCAAAACAGACTGCATACGTCGACATACAAACTAGCCGACAGGAAAGGGTTCACCGTAATTTATCGTAGCTTATCTGGTCTACGACGGCCTCAAGCCATGAACACTTCCGAAGAATCTAACCTATTGCCTTACATAACGGAACGGGTCCACAGACTTACATTGCCAAGAAATAACTCATTTTAAATTGGAGACATAAGTTTTCCTGAGCAAGTCGCTTCGTGACTGATGACGAAAGGTTTATCAGAAAATGAGCCGTTTAGATTTTCACTCAGGGCCGCCAACACGGTCCTTGGTCGAAAGTTATCAAGCAGTTCAGATCCTGGGATGGGAAAGGAGGGTGATATGTGGCCTTCAGACCTCGACTGGCTGGGAATACAATGCAATATTCAATGCCCTTCGTGGTACATCAGTTGATATCATAATGATGATGCGTTCCGACGCTCGTTTCTAAGGGGTGAGCTTAGATGTCCTGAAGCCGTGACGCATCGACGGTAAATCTGATAGAACGTACACAGTATAAGGATAGTGATTTTCTTGAGAGCACACACACACACACACACACACACACACACACACACACACACACACACACACACACACACACACACACACAGCGTTTTCAAAAAGTACAACTGCGTTTTCAAAAAGAGAAACAAAAAGGTGACAAACAGCAATCATGGCTGACACATACATAAACGCAAATCTAAAACCTGCAACACACACACACACACACACACACACACACACACACACACACACACACACACACACACACACAAAGTACACAGCTTTAAAAATCTTATACAAGTATTGTTCCTAAAGATTTATGTCATTCCAAACACACAGAAGCAACGTAGACAAACGACTAGCTCGGTGTATTCAACAGGAAGGGTTTTAGTGTGTCGGGACAGTAAGTTATATGGTTATGGTCACGTGGCGGACAGTACATCATAATTATTCCACACGTCAACATGAGAGGGGAAGGCGAGCTACTATCTGTCAATTAGAAGTCGACCTACGCCTACTGAGACCGAGATGTATGACTTGGTACGCTACTCAAATGTTATCGAAGGTCACTGAACCGACTTTGTGATACAATGTATATAGACTACTGGATATGAGTGTTTTACGGTCGGAGGCAGCCCCGATGGCCCAGCGGATAGCACACCCTTATTAGTGCATGGGTGAAATCTGACCAAAAGGTCCATTGAAACTCTGAGACATACCGGTTGCTATTGCCGAGTGGTGTTTTTTTCCCCTAGTACATTTGTGGCGGCAGTCGGTGGTGTGGTAGTAACCGGACTCCCGCTGTGGCTAGTGCGAGAGGTTGCGGGTTCGAGTCCCTGCTAGGGGCATCGGATGTTTCAGCTGTAGTTTACTGTGACGCCGTTCATTCGGGCCGATCATTGTTGATTCGCTCCCTCTCCCTCCCCCCTCCCCCCCCCCCCTGCTGTGGGATTGTTAAAATACAAACACATCAAACAAAATAAAATAAAAATGAAACAAACGCAGTTCTAATTTCCGAAACATAAACAACTTAAACACCTTTCGCACCGCTTCACTGTAATGGTATATCCAGCGTGTGAGAGAATGAGCGTGATACACTTGAGCGTGCGTGTTGGGCTCAGTTTGCGGCGCTTTAATCCAAGCAGTTGGGGAATAGCGCTTATGTAATCTACAAAAACATTATTCTGAGAACAAGCGGCAGTCACGGTCTTGTTTGTGCACGCTGGTTATCTGAAGTGTTTTCACCTCTACGGCTTCGCCCGCGTGAACTGCGAGTTTTAATGTGTACACTTTACATTAACCCGCGTGTTTGTAAACGAAGGCGAGACAAGCGCCATTATACGAGTCTGCACACCATTTTATGCTCGATTTGATGAGGGATAATCCCACAGGACATTCAGACAGCCCGCAGGCCGCACGCTCGTTTTGCAATTTCATATCATTTTTGCGCGCCTTGGCCAGGAGACACACACACACACACACACACACACACACACACACACACACACACACACACACTGGCACACTGACACCGCTGTGCACTTACCCCCAAAGTGAACTGCAGCAAGCCAGCTGAAACTGGAGCGCGATGATAGAATCCCACAGTTGGACGCCCAGAGACACAGAACACGGCGCATCCCAACCCTCCAAGCACTTCCTGCTATTACTGTGCTTTGCACGTTATTGGATGTCCCACGGCCACATTGGCAAACAAATGAAGGGACATTACTCCCGCTGCACACTATCGGCAGTTGTCTCCCCTGTCATCCCCCGGAGGCTGGGAAACACAAACTAGACGATGCTGGATATGAAATTCGCCGGCAAAAAAAATCTGGAACCATGTCAATAAATGCCACTAGGCATGAACACACGCCGGTAACGCCAGACGAAGTCCACAGAGCTAAATCGGTCCGAGGCAACCTGTCGGTACACTGTGGTCACAAGTACAGTGACACCTGTCGTGTGGAGACTTTTTTTCCCCTTGTCACATTTGTCCGAATTTGGTCTTTTCTATCTCAAGAAAGTTGAGGACGTTTTACCCGCATATCATCCAATTCACCACACACGCAGCACTACTTACACAGTATTTCAGTAGTTTCTGGACTCGTTACCCATTCCACACAGTGTCCAAACGAACAAAAATTTTAAAACGTTAAACAAGTTAGACTCCTAATATTTAATAAGGCATGAAACATGTTTTACTTTTGTGTGCGTTTTGTAGGGATCATATGGGATTTCCTTGTACCACTCTGTTTCATGATTAGATGGGATAAGACAACACTTGATTAGTCTCTCCACAGGGAAATCGTCAGCAAAGGGGGAGGGGTGGGGGTGGGGAATAAGGAATCTTCTTTTTCGTTTTAATGCAGATATAGAAACCCTAAATTAATTTGCTTCGTCGTTTCATATTGGAGGCCCAGTCAAGGCCTCCTCAGATCATTTACAATGCAAATGAATGTCGCTCGTTGTTCTCTGGGGTTTGTTTTTTTAGGCGGTTAAATGGACAGGTTCTCCCGTGAAAGAAAGAAAACAGAAAATATAGCCGTTGACTAAGCCAGGACAAACCTGTCGTTAACGGCATAACAGCAACCGGGAGAGATGGATGTGGCCTCTGCATGCTTAAAGACAAGGCCAAGCGATCTCTTCGTCGTAGGAAATTCAGGTAAATGACTCTGTCACTCGTTTTCAATTTCATTGCCCTCATGCGAAGTCCCGTGATAATTGTCAGTACGTGTCTTGGTTGAGTCTCTGAATTTTCACAGTTTTGAAAACCCACTTTGGGAAATCTATTTTGGATTTCTGAAGAGAGAGATTCGAATTTTTTTTCAGAATGGATTCAGAACCTACCTTGGGTTTTCTAACACCCTCAGAACGTCACAGTAGTCAGTTTAGCCCAAAAAATATTCGGACTAAAGTTCGAGTTTTCTAAACAGATTCCAAGCATTACATTGTAGGTATAGCTATTGTTGGTGATGGTGGCAGCGGTGGTGGTGTTACTGTTGTTGTTGTTGTTGTTGTTGTTGTTGTTGTTGTTCTTGTTCTTGTTGTTCTTCTTCTTGTTGTTGTCCTTCTTCTTCTTGTTGTCCTTCTTCTTGTTGTTGTCCTTCTTCTTGTTCTTGTCCTCTGACCAGATTCAAATCTGCAGTCAAAACTCACTTGTTCTCGGTCCCGCCAGCGGCAGTAATGAGGGACAGAACTGTGTGTGTGTGTGTGTGTGTGTGTGTGTGTGTGTGTGTGTGTGTGTGTGTGTGTGTGTGTGTGTGTGTGTGTGTGTGTGTGTGTGTGTGTGTGTGTGTGTGTGCGTGCGCGCGCGCGCGCTACAATTGCTATGTCTTTTATTGTTCTCTCTGGCATTAACTTCATTCCATTTTATTTGTCTTAACGATTTGTAAGCGTTTAGAACTCGCAGAGTATAAGCGCTATACAAATAAACATTATCATCATCATCATCATCATCATCATCATCATCATCATTCAAAACGTATTTTTACGTCGCAGGGTCGTTTCCCACAGGACTCTTTCTCAAAAGAAACCCCAGTAGAGATCGAAGGAGAAAAAAAAGTGGGAAAAGAGACCGTGCATCCTACACCATGCCATCAGGGTTTTGTTCGCAAATATTGACCATCGCATCGCCATGGGGCAGCCTGGCCTTCCACGCTCGCTCTCTCTCTCTCTCTCTCTCGCCTAACATGTCATATTTCTTTCGCCCTCCTCCGCCTCTAACGTGTCACGCTTCTAGTGTTCTCCGTTTTAAAGAGGCATGGTCTCCAATAATGGCGGGTCCGGGGGCACATCACGCTGCTCTCAGCATCTGACATGACGGCTATTGAATTTTGGACACGGGCCATTCCGTGAGGTGTCAAAATTGATGCACCTCTATTTGCGATGAATCAGCGAGGTCTTTCAACCCGGGTCCTTCAGCCGAACCCCCCCCCCTCCTTCCTCACCCCCTTCCTCTTCCCCCCCCCCCACCCACCCCCGGAATCTCACTCCCCCACTTCCCAATTTCAGTTTGACCCGGCCTCTGTATTCTTGTTCTCTCTGCCATCATCATCGTCATCACCACCACCAACGCCACAACGACCATTGCCGCCTCTCAGGTCTTGAATACAGAGCTTCTCTGAAGCAGACAGCGTGAGTACGTCGCTAAATAACAACAGCAACAACAACGACAACAAGAACCACAACAGAACAACAACAACGGACCACCACCACCACCACCAACAACAACAACAGTAACAAAGACACCAACAACGACAACAAAGACGACAACAACAAAAACAACAACAACAATAATCAACAACAAACCAACACCGCCACTACCACCACAAACACGACAGCAACAACAACCAGACACACTTTCTATTTGAAGAAATTTACTACCACGATCATTTTCCCCTCATTTGTCTTTCGCAATTTGACGAGGGCAGCTGCGAATCTTATCGCTTTGTTATCATCGTATTCTTCTGTCTTGTGGACTGGTGGGCGTTTGGTGATGTCAGTGGGTGTGGGTGGACAAAATAAAGTAGGGACTTGTACTACTGCTTTGAACTACTCACCATTATTGTGTATCATCATCTATCAGACAGCAATTTCATTTCCACCGTGCCTATATAATTTGTACGACTGTCCCTTCTACTGTCTTTCAGAAAACCTATTATCTCACTATCCTCTTTTTTAAACACACGTTGCGCATCATAACCGTCACGCCATTGTCACAAATCGCGTGTGCCTGCCAATCTGTTTCGCGTTTTGGACACGTTATTTTTGCCCCGTCATCTCAGGGCCGTTTGAGGAGGGACGGGAGGGACTGCAGACGAGACAGCGTTCTGAACATTTCTGCAAACAGCGACCATCAGACAAACAAAAGCCATAAACATTGTTGGGAATTTCCCCCAAGTCGTGGCTTTCCTAAGCTCTTCTGCAAGGCGAGCTGGACACTGACACACACACACACACACACACACACACACACACACACACACACACACACACACACACACACACACACACACACACACACACACAATGCCATTTCAGTTCTCTTCACCACTTCTGTTTCACAATGATAATTGCTTTCCCGGAGGAAACACAGGTAAAGCACGTTCTGGAATTACAAGCTTTGAAGGTAAAGGTTGGCAATTTGCAGGCTAGAAAAAAAAAACTAAGAATGATCACTAAGGGTGATTTCAAGATGAAAGACATAGGCGTTATGGTCTTTTTCCTCAAATGACGTCAATGGACTTACTGCTCTTTCCGCGTTTCAGTCAAATGAAACTACATGTGCTCCCCTATTTGTAGTGTCTGGCAAGAGAGCTTGTCAGACCATGCCAAGTGTTTTGTTCATTATGCCGTGGCACACGATTGGCTGAATTCTGGGGGCTCGCCCCTTTTGATTGACAGGAGTGGAGTCGTCTATTCCAAAACTGAATGCGTCTCTTCTATCTTCCTCTGAGCGTGTCTTGGAGTTTTGGGTATAGTTTTGTAGACTACCACCAGACACGACGGCCGTGGTCTAGTTAGCTTATAGCCTTAGTCAGTGACTCACTCAGTCTTCGATATTCTACCAAGGGGCAAAGGATCCGAAAAATCTCTCATCAAATACGCGAATCGTCTAGACCCATAGAAAGAATCTCCATTATCTCACAGATGCTCTCTCCATGAGAAGCTTAGCAGTCTTGTGTTGTGTGTGCCTTACGTGTGGTGCTGTGGCTGTAAGTCTTCCGAATCTGGAGAGGAGAGAGCGGAGGGAGTGGGGGCGAAAACGAGATCTGTTTTTGTGGGCATTGGGCGGTCATGAGGTATTGTCTTTGAATTCTCCAAGCCGGGAGAGGCATGACACAGACAATACATTAAAGTCTTTGCATAAATGACGTGTTTTTCCCCCCCTTATCCCCTGTGTTGTTCACTCAAGTTCTTTACTAGCGAGAGTCTGTCATCAGCGACCACCTCTGAGAAAAGACCGTCTGCTTAGAAGCAGGAAGTTCAATGAAGGCAAGAGAGGCAGTTCACACAAATCCACTTGCCTCACTTGTGTCCCACCTCTGTGCAAAAAGTCCCAGCTTCACTGGGAGCTTTCGTGACCGCCTGCCATGCACCTTGACCTACACAACACAAAACTCACGAAAATCACGCTTTTTTCATGACAACAAAAAATCACTACAGACTAGCACACTTGCCAAACAGGGTACCTCAAACAAACACCAAACATGACCCCATCGTCAATTTGTGTCCGTAAGCCTATGCTGCTGGTCTTGTTCGCGTCCAAATTAAGCACGTGGTAGGTATACAAATTCCGAAGGCCTGTCTTATGCAATTTTGTAAGTAGTAATAACAACACAAAATTAGTCGGACACGAAGTACTGTACTAAAACTCGCTATGTCGTTTAGGGTCAGGTCTCAGTTGTTTCCTTCTGTCCACAAGTATCTTTATCGCTACGGCCATTTTCCGCTTACTTTCAGACCGCGCGATACAACGTAGTACGTTCTGTTCAAGAAGCAATACTTTGCTAGAAATGCCCCCCCCCCCCCCCCCCCCACGCCCCCACCCCCGTATTGGGTCAGCATTTATTGCACCAGAAGCCTTCCCAAGGAACAATTTCCTTGGACAGGCCGTCCTCGTAAAAACCTGTTCGCAGCAATCATGAAACGGGACTTTGAATGACCGCAAGTACACACTGTAGTACTAAACTCGGCGTGGTCATTCACGGACACTGTCATTTCGAGCCCATCAACACGGGGTATGTGCGCGGCGTAGAGGTTAGCACTTTTTTGTTTGTAATGGAAAAAGTAGCGGCTACGATCCCCCCCCCCCCCCCCCCCCCCCCGAGAAGTATTTGAGCCAGATCGAAGTGCAGACTCTAATGTCTCACGTTTCACATACCCACAGAGAATGGGCAACTGTGTGCTCGCTCCTAACGTTGCCCGGTTAATACTGCTTTCTGGGCTGGGCCCGGAACGCAAATTTTCCATCGCCGGAGTGCGTGCGTAGAAGGGGCGTTGTCTCCAAGACTATAAAGTCTACCCAAAGACCCAAATACGGGGGTGGGGTGGGTGTTTGGGAGTTTAAGACCCTAATGCGGAAATCAAACATGTACTCAATGACTGCTGATTCCAAGGCTCTCTAGATCTCTCACAACCCACCTTATTAGGACCATAGCCAAACACATGTCTGCACGACTAAATCATCATAATAAATTACTATTGCCACTGAGTATCGTGTTTCCGTATTTCCACCAGGAAATTCTTATCCTGCAAGTTTTGGTCAGCAAAACTGTTGCATGAGTGGCTCAACCCCCATATCGTTTTCCTTGAATTAAACTCTTCGTTTGAATGTGAAAACCCCTAACTGACGGGCAGGCCTTTGAAGGGAACACGCAACAGAAAACCAACCTTGACTATTTGTACTAGAACTTCAAGTGCTGACTGTCAGTGGCAAGACAAACAAACGCAAAGTCAAGTGGATTGCGTAAGTGAGCCTAGATACGGATTCCTTCTTCAAGCACCAGGAATCCTAGCAATCGCGTTTTCTACACCCGCACACCAGAGTACAAATCAACAGAGAGTTGAATTACCTTGTTCAGCATAACGCACGCGTACGGTTCAGTTGAAGGCGAAAGAAAAATGTTTTGATTCGGTCGAGACAGGTAGCTTCCCCCTGGCTCCAAGCTAACTCTTACTTACATCATACGTTCTGCAGGGTATTGTCCAATATTGTCGATTGTTGATGTCGTAGTTTTACTACCGCTGAATGGATGCAAAGACCTTACCCTGAGCGTTGAGCAAACTGTCTGAGTAACAGAATCAACTTTGTCGCGAGACGAATTACGATTTGTAAGGATCGGTTCTTTTTGCACCTTACCCTCAAATGGTTTTGCGTTGTTGCTAGTATCAGCGAGAGAGGTTTAATGCGTAAACTGATGATTGTGTGGGTGAAACCTGACTCGAATTATCGGTAACACCTGTTCCATATTACACCCGATAACACAAAGCACTTACTCAAATTTACGACATGGCGAGAAATAGCATCTACGTTAAAAGGTTTATTGCGTGATGTTGCCTGCATTCCACTGGGAGGGCATTCAAAATCTAATGAGCTTAAACCAATTATTTACAGGTCAGTAATGTGTGTGTGTGTGTGTGTGTGTGTGTGTGTGTGTGTGTGTGTGTGTGTGTGTGTGTGTGTGTGTGTGTGTGTGTGTGTGTGTGTGTGTGTTCTGCGGTTACTCCGTGATACATGGAGGGAGAATGGACCACCATTTTAACAAGCCTTCTCCTTTATCCTTTTTTTTTTTTTTTTCGTGCCCCAACTCTTTGCCAGCTCCAGTGGTATTCCGCGGAGGGCTCGGAAACGGGCGATTTATATTATGCATGATGAGGAGGATGATGGTTCTAATGATGCTATGGAGGTCAATGTGGTTTGAGACTGCGTGACAGGGCCGCCTCGGCTGGGATTCAAACCCGGGTCTCCCGGTCCATGATCCGAAGTGCTCACCACTACACTACGGGGGCCGGTCTTCTCCTTGATCCTAGTTTAGCCTGTACGTCAACATCTTGCAAGACATACTGCCTTGCACCTTAGCACACTACTCCTCGGTGAAAGAAAAAAAAAAAAAGCCGAGATGCACCCAGACATGTAACCCCCCGGCCCCGACCTACACTCATTAACAAGATTGCCAGGCTAAACACTGCCAACAGGACCCATTGTCTGTTCACACCGGCCGATATCCCACGTTAAAGAACTAACACCTTTGCTGAAGCCAGTGTCACCAATACACTTCATCAAGGTAGAACAGGTTACAACCGGGCCACGGGCGTTCTTCCACAGTCGAAGCTAGTGTTTAACACAGCCATAAATACGGCTCTGTCACCAAAACCTCTTTAAAGACTCCATCGTATCTGATTTCTCGTAAGTTATAGCAGCCTTTACCCCAAACCTGAGGAAAGAGAGTTCGTCAGCAAAATCTGAGATGCGCCTGTCTTTTCCCGCATTCCTTGGCTTGTTAGGGTGTCTCACGCGGTGAGTCGTGTCTGCAGACTCGGTGCGCCACCGAGGATACAGTTGAACAGCTTTTTGAAAGGTGCTACATAAAGAGAGTTTGAAGGATCGCCATTGCCATCATTAACAACAGGGGGAGCGGTTACAGGGCAGCGGTGACGGGGAGAAAGGGGGTATGAGGGGTTAGAGGTTTAGGAAAAGCCTGTTCAAGTTGTGACTCTGTCAGGATGTGTGTGTGTGTGTGTGTGTGTGTGTGTGTGTGTGTGTGTGTGTGTGTGTGTGTGTGTTTTCATTCACTGGTTCTGCTTACGCTTTTCATTGAACATATTTTTGTTTTGTGGTGTGAGTATGTGCTGGTGTGGACACTTGAAGATCGAAGACGGGCGTTCGTGCCTAATTTCTTCTCTTTGTCAAATCAAGTTGCTTTTTAGTTAATTTCTTGTACTCAGCTGCTAGTTGTTGTGCGTGTACTTCATCTAACTGTGCTCGAAATGGAAACAGTATAGGCGACCAGATCTGCTGAATTCGTGAAGAGGCATACCAAATACAAAAAATACTGAAAACAAAGACTCTTTTCTTTCTTTCCTCGCTGCAAAATTACACCCACCACGCGATGTCAAATCCACCACCTTCGGCGTCGAAATGCTTGATTAGCAAAGCACAGCACAGACAGGTAGAACGAGCAAAGAGCTATCCAGAGGTGCAAAGGTGGAACAGGAGACAGTCAGAGGCTGTCACGGTTCGCGGAAAACGACACCGCAGTAAGGAGGTGAAGTGCAAAGGTTGGCTGCTCGGCTTTTGTGAGGGGCTCGAGGCTGTTTCGTGACCTGTAAGCTATTGCGGGTAAATTTGCGGTTTGCGTTTTAGGCGACAATGCACCAATGTTGTCTGGGATTTGACTTAAATGGTCTGAAGCAGCAGACTGGAACTTTGAGAGATCCAGACTTAACACAAAACCTTTTGTGTTGAAAATCTTTTCTCTGTGTGTGTGTGTGTGTGTGTGTGTGTGTGTGTGTGTGTGTGTGTGTGTGTGTTAGAGAGAGAGAGAGCGAGAGAGAGAGAGGGAGAGAGAGAGAGAGTGTGTGTGTGTGTGTGTGTGTGTGTGCGTGTGTGTGTGTGTGTGTGTGTGTGTGTGTGTGTGTGTGTGTGTGTGTGTGTGTGTGTGTTTTGTGCGTGCGTGCGTGCGTCCGTGTGTGTGTGTGTGTGTGTGTGTGTGTGTGTGTGTGTGTGTGTGTGTGTGTGAGAGAGAGAGAGAGAGAGAGAGAGAGAGTGTGTTTGTGTGTGTGTGTGTGTGTGTGTGTGTGTGTGTGTGTGTGTGTGTGTGTGTGTGTGTGTGTGTGTGTGTGCGTTTCCAGTGAACCTCACGGGGACATTTCGTCGGCTAAAACTACCAGTCTGTTTTCCTGACACCTTTGTCCATCAGTAATGAGGCATAGAATCGTGTGCATGTTTCAAAGCTTCTCTGAATGGGTCTGGGCAGCAGACTGAATGAATAACGTTCTTTAGCCCGCAAAATCTGGACGAAAATTATAGGTAAATGTTAAAGCGTGATTTACTGGCGAACATGAACCATGGTCGTAGCGTGGTGAGGAGGGCGGTGTCAGTGAGGGAGGGGGGCGGGGGGGGGGGGGGGGGGCATAAGGGCAGGATCGGGAGGGGAGGCTTTCCAGTGACACCGATTGCTATTTGGTAGGGGTTTACGAGTTCGACATATTGCAGTTAGTGGGAGCAATCCACACATAATGTCCTCGTTCGCAAGGCCAACCCAAAAAAGTCAGTGTGTTGTATTTAGCAACATTTTGGCCAAACTGCAGTCACAAGCACACAACGGTTCCGAAACAAAACTTGTATTCTCAGTGAAGCTTAAAAATATCGGACAAAAGATTTTTTTTTAACCCGGCACTTCCTTGACTAAATGGTGCGTGTCTATGTACATTCCATAAAATTAACTCTTACCAGTTCAGGGGAGCCGGGGTGGCCGAATGGTAGAGCGTTGGACTTCTAATGCTCGGGTCGTGAGTTCGTATCCCGGCTGCAGCCAAATATTTGTGCTGGCTTTTTCCTCGTTGCCCCGTCTTTGATATCACCCGTATGTGGTGGAAAAAGACGTTAAACCCCCAAAACACCCACCCACCCCACCCTTACCAGTTCAGCCATTTTGGACAAAAGTGCTCCCAAACACCACACACTCCACATTCTAGGCTCATGTTTTGTCATTTTTACTCAAAACTAACGGATTTGCTGGTCGTCTGTGAGTATTTTTAGTGCAGCTAAACAGCAAGCTTCGAGAATTATTCAGTAATTCTTTGTCAGGGACTGGGGATGAATCATCCGACTTCAGGGTCGGATATTAAGAGGAGTGGACAGGTAAGAATTTTAATGCCCCCATCTTCCATCAGTTAATAATAGTAATAATAATGAGTATTATATAGGCGCTTTACCCAATTTTATGAATCGGCTCAAAGCGCCGCGAACTGAACCCAACACGCACGCTCACGTGAATCACACGCATTCTCTCACACACTGGACATAAACACATTACGATCACGTGGTGCGAAGGGTCAGCTCAGCTATTTAAATTTCGGAATTTGGAGTTGCATTTATTTTTTCAAATTTGGTGGGCTGAACATTTCCAAAGCAGAGGGGGAGGAAGCCGGAGTACCCGGAGAGAACCCCCGACGATCGGCTCGAATGAACAATTCTATGGTCACAAGTCGTTCTGGGCTCTTTTAGTATTGCCTTACGTCGCACAGTTCGGACTCTTGCACAGTGACAGTATCTCACAGGCTGGTACCGAGCCAAAAGAAGGGTACACGCGACGCGAATATCACAAGGTGTCAGTCAGTGTTGCGGCCAGGGTTTAACCGCGGAGTAGGAAAATTTCAAGTTTCGCCGGCTCGCACAGTCTGTAAGGTGGAGTTGTATCGCATTATCGCATTTCTAATCATTAAGTCATCATCTTCTCTGAGTATGCTTCTGTTGGCTTAGTGCCAGCATTACAGACGCTGTCACTGTCCAGGTGTCTAAGTGGTGTGATGACAGATACCACGAACACAGCTCAGAACGATCTGTGAGCATAAAAACGGTAGCATTTAGTCCCTTTAAGACAAAGGCAACATTCTGTCCAACAGTAACTGCCACTAAACAACGTTGTCTTCCACAAACTGGTTGTCTCAGGGGTGACAGTTATCATGGGTCATTACCGGAAGGTGTCTGTGCGCATGTCAGGTGGTGACTGCTGGGCACCATAAAGGACTTACCGGGCACTTAGTGTGGCGGCCAGAAGTGTAGAAGTGAATAATGTGATGGCAGACAGTAAAAAAAAAAAAAAAAAAACTCATGGTGACACGTTGGCATCTGCCTGGCCGGAGACGTTGGGGAACCAGAACTCAAAGCCTTCATTTTGTTCTTATTCTTCTTCTTCTTCTTTGAAAGGTATACAAATACTGAAAGCAAAGATTCTTTTCTTTCGTTCTTTGTTGCAATTTACCCCCCCCCCCCAAGACACACACACACACACACACACACACACACACACACACACACACACACACACACACACACACACACACACACACACACACACACGGTTTCTATCCTCCCACGCGATGTCAAAACCGGCACCTTCGGCGTCGAAAAACATGATTAGCACAGCAAAGCACAGACAGACAGAGTGAGCATAAAGTTATTCATGGGTGCAAAGATGGAAACGGAGACGATTACGGGTTTTCACGCTTCAAAATACGCTTGCCAAACTTTTCCTTCGACGTCTATTGGCTTCGTTTCGTTCGTTTGTTTGTTTGTTTGTTTGTTTGTTTGTTTGTTTGTTTGTTTGTTTGTTTGTTTGTTTCTCCCACTGCCCAGGGCAGACGAGGACCATTGCCTTCACTGGTATCCAGTGTATGTCTGGATTTGTTGTTTTTGTTTGTTTCCTTGTTTTGTTGTTGCTGTTGCTATTGTTGTTGTTGTTGTTGCTTTGCTATCTTTCTTTCAAAAAAAAAAAATACATTCTCCCTAATCGCCGTGAGCACTCGGTTAGGGCGAAGCCGTGCGCTATATCAAGTTTACATCATCATCATCGTCATCTTCATCATCTGTGTGTGTATTAGTTCAAGTTCCTATACTGCTCCCCACATCCCAACATATTACTGTCCACAGCAATGACGTTAAATCTGAACACTAGCCCATGGGGAAAGCTGAACGGTCATACATCTGCACCCACTTCTCTGGCCAGGAGCGTCCGGCCGTCACCGTTTAGTGTGGTTTATGTGCATCGTAAACCATGTCGCTTGCCACCGCTAGCTGTTCACCTTGAAGGACTGACCGCTTGTCAGCCAACAAGAGAAACCCCTGTCCAACCACGGAACAGAGATGTGAACTCATTCGCACCTGCCTGATGACGCTGATTATAGCTGTCACAAGATGTCCGTCCGCTTGTCCCGCAAAACTGCTGCTTCATGATCCAAGTGTCAGGACAGGAATAGAGTGGCTAAGTACTGCACCTGTGTTTAGTTCTCTCGTGCGACTGAGTTTTACAATGTAGATACAGATACAATGACTGATACAATACTGTCTGACCCCCCCCCCCCACACACACACACACACACACACGCACACACCATCACACACACACACACACACACACACACACACACACACACACACACACACTGACACATACACACCAAAGTACTTAACAACTTGCCTGCAAAGAACAATCTCAAACAGTTTGATACGAAGGCCGGAGTACAGCCGAAAGTTTAGCCTAAAGATAAACACCCTGAATTCGCACAATTTCACTGGCAGGGCAAACTCACACTTATTATGAATTTTTTCAAATGACGAAATTGATGAAACCTCTCAAGCCGAAAAGTTGACACAGAATATGAAGTGTGTATCACGATAAGAGATGGAATATTTCCCCCAATATCTCGAGTTCAGGGTGTTACATTTCCCGGCTACTTGTGGCCTCGCGGATCAAACAGGCCGTTGGAGCGTCCCTCTAGCTCAATTCCAATGCAAACAAACTCAGCAAATACGGAAAAGGCCCTCGAGTTCAAAAGTAGCCGGGATTAATCCACTGAGAGCTCTGGCCAAGCACTAACCACACAAGGCAGGTAACAATGTCACAACCAGTCCGGGCGGGGAACTCTCCTGTGAAAAAGAAAACAGGGTGGGCACCCGTTTACGACAATCGCTAGAAGGATCTGCCCAGTTGTGAATGCAAGTCCTTAGAAAAACACACGAACTTCACAAGGAGGCATCTGGGGCGCGCTAAAGAACCCACTGAGGGTTGTGCTTGGGTTTAACAATTTGTTGTTTCTGCTACTCAGTCACGTCTGGTGAAATCACAATCATCCGTAGTATACGCAGAAAAATAGAAGAGATATGTAACTATGTCACAGTTTGGTATACAACAGACTTACGGGTGAGTGAGTGAGTGAGTTTTTAGGGCTTAAAACCGCGCAAGCCACAAAGACTGGTTCGCGGCTGAGTGTGCCTGCACTATTTGAAAAAAAAAAAATGTAACGCTGGACAAAGGATGCAAACTGGTCTACGGGGCAGGTTAAACCTAGGACATGCAGGAGACCCAGACTTACAGCTACAGCTGTTTGATGCACGCACTTATTTAGGTCTATTGTTAATGCTACACTTTTTCGCTTGCAAAGGCCACCCATATGTGGTGAAAAAAGACGTTGAACGCCCAAATACCTATGTACCCACCCGTTTCAGAACCATTCGTGCGATGGAGAGCACCAGATAACGAACTTTTGAGAGTGATCCTAGGTTAACGTTAACATCAAACTCTCATTACAGGTGTAAGGAGGAAGCATTAATTTGCTGGATGAAGGACAAACATCTGAGCGACCGCTCTTACGTGATGATTTGGCCTGCGTTTGTCTGTGAGTCTGCAGACACTTCAGGTTCTTCGTATCAGTTTTCGTTCAGGTAGAGACTTAGAGCAGGACTAGTAACTGCTGTACATATCGAAGTAAATCAAATGCATTAGAAGGCTGAATTTGCGAATTCACCTGAATTCTTTTCTCGTTTGTTTGCTGTAGGTTTTTTTTTTTTTTTTAATCAATTCTCTTTTTTTGTCTTTCTTCCTTTCTTTCTTTGTCCATGTGGACAACCCTTGCATATACCTCTCACAACTTTTTTTAAAGTTTAAAAATACCGTTAGTACATTGTACATTGTGCAGTAATTTTTTAATGCATCTCAAACACGAGCTTAAACGCCGAATAAAACTAGCAAGTAAAACCTAGCAGTTTATCCAAAGTCTTAGCCGTTCATATGGCGTGCTAGTGAGGTGACGTTAGTCCGCCTGCGTCGGTTTTTTTTTTTTCTTTCTCTCGCGTGAAAGGGCGAGAGTTTGATGTGAACTATGAACCGGAAACCAGTCAATGAAACCTATTTTGCCATGACCCCTGCTGTCCCTTTTTACACCTGAGTCTCTGTTTGCTCAAAAGCTTTGCACCCTTCTTTCCCATATCGTTTATGTCAACATGGCGGCTCCGGTGATACTCTAAGCGACGCAAAACTACTCAATGAAATACTGGTCACTAACTTCTAAACGAGATTTCATTGCCTTGGTTAAACTGAGGTACACCTGCAGGGGAGGTCACTCCAGGTCAGTCAAAAAGAAAATCGGGAGAACTTTCACAGCGTTTTCTGTCTTGATAAAACGTTTAGTTTCCAAACTACTGCAAATACATTCAGTTCAAATCGAGTAATGCTTTATTGCATACTAGCGGACGTACCCGGTTTTGCCCGTGGTTGTGATGTGCAAGAGTACCGCGTGAACCGTTTGAAGATATGGACGAAATGAGAAATCACGCAGATGCCGCGGGAAACGTTTGAAGATACTCGCGTGACGGGAGGTAATCGGTGCGAAGTCACCGAACTGAACAATAGAGTTACCTGTACTTCACTTGAACCCTGCGGATGGCGAACACACACGCACGCACGCACGCACGCACGCACGCACACACACACACACACACACACACACACACACACACACATGGGCACAGAGGTGGTTTCTTCCCTCAGTTTTGCGCATGGATGCGCTGAAAATTCCCAAAGCTACACACCTCTCCCCGAACGTCTACATTCCGAGACCGCGCCTTTAGCATGTGTAACTTTGACCTCAAGCCGACTTACACAGATGCAAATCTGGAGGAAAACGCTATATATTCCTCTTACACATACCGCTGCAGATGACACCCTAGAAATGCTTTAAAATTCACCAAAAAAATCACAAAAATCAGGCAGCCATAGACTCATGCGTAGAGGAAATTTAAACAAATTCCAATGTTCCGTTTTTTGGCAATGTTGGCAGCGACCACATACCCCCTCATTCCACGGTCGTCTGCTGGCTCCTGTGCCAGCCGCGCATGAATACAAATAGTCCACAAGCCAGCCTCATTTTTCCCTAATTTTACTATTACCTGGCATGAAACTTGTTTACAAAGCCAACAAAAAGCACCAGATTGCCATTGTTTACTCTGCACACAAATTTTAAAAGGGGCAAAGATTTTCTACTATATTTAGCCGAATTGTTACTACATGCCCCGGAAGCTAATACCGGTCTGTAGCCTAAGGCGCCACTTCTTAAGTTACCCTAAGCGTCCAGCGAAGCAGTAGCATATACCGTCTGTCTGCTGTATTTCTTTAATTACAGAACAAAATATAAAAACCCTATTTGGCTGACGTCTGTGGATGAACCGCACAATGAAAGGTACATATTTACTTTTGCCCACTGACAATACGGCGGGGTTTTTTTGTTTGTTTGTTTTTTTGTTTTGTTTTTTTTTGGGGGGGGGGGGGTTGCGTGGCCAGACGACCAGGCCGGCGACAGAAAATATAAAGGGAGTATCATTTTCTGTAGAAGATTACCATACGTTGCTGGCGACAGACAGGTACGGTGATATATGAAGTCAACAAAAAGACCGAAGGTACAGTCGTGCACACCCGCTAAGAAACGCCACTAGGGTTAGGAAAGCTACAGTCATGCACACCTTTACTTGTGTGCGTGTGTTAGGCTTCTGTTAGTGTGAGTTTTATTTATTATTATGTCTTATTATTTTTTATGGTGGCTATAATTTCCCTTCTGGGATTGATAAAGTAATTTGAATTGAATTGAATCGAACTGAACCAATAATAACGCCGCTAGGGTTAAAGGCCTATTTTGAGGCTCACAAGTCGTTCTGATGTGTGTTGGTGGTGTGTACAAAGACTCCAGATTACACCCACGCAAGTAGCTGACCCAGAGTCATCGGTGTATGGCATCGTACCACTTGTAAGACAGCTGTGAAGAGCTTGTCACAGGCCGTCACAGAGCCACAAGAAGGTTGAAGGCTGAAGGCAAAGAGAAAAGTGCGACGTCTGTAAAATAAGTTGTCGATGTAACTAACTCACTTAGCAGAGTTTCTGGAATCGGAGTTCTACTACTACTACTACTACTACTACTACTACTACTGCTGCTGCTACTACTACTACTACTACTACCACCATACCACTACTGCTACTACTACTACTACCAGTACCACCACTGCTACTACATCTGCTACCACCACCACTACTACTACTACTACTACTGCACCACACGAACACACACACACACACACACACACACACACACACACACACACACACACACACACACACACACACACACACACACACACAAACAAACAAACGCGCGCGCGTGTGCGCAGAGAGAGAGAGAGAGAGACAGAGAGAGAGACAGAGCCAGAGTGGTCGGTGAGGGGCAGCTGATGCAGGGGACACAACCCTTGATCCTTGCAACCAAACTAGTTTCTCGGTATGTGCACAATTTAGTCCCTCTCCTAGCACGCACGCGCACACACACACACACACACACACACACACACACACACACACAGTTCAGAATCGTGAGCAGCAGACTCTTTATTACTCTGCAAGTAGTCAGGGACATTATGCAATTAGTGCAATTACGCTCCTTCAATATCCGTGAGACTCACGTACGTACAACCGCCCGTCCGTCATGTGTTTACCGAAATGAACGGCTCAGCCGGATGCAGGACAGAAATTATTTCCACTACTATGTACGAATTAGCGCGCAAGATTATAGACCTTCCCTCTTACTCGCTTTACAAGTTAATATCTCGTGTCATGATGAAGGCTTCGCCATGCAGCCAGTCCAGCTACTGACATCGCATGGATCCGGAGAAAGACAACGTCAGCGATATTGCATCGGACCCGGAAAGTATAGCCAACGGACGGCTCCACTCCTGTCAATCAAAAAGGCCGAGCCCCAAGAATTCAGCCAATCGCGTCCCGCGGCATAATGAGCACAACACTGACATGGCATGGTTTGGCAAACTTTCTTGCCAGACACTACAACGAGGGAAGCACGTAGTTTGATATGACTGAAACATGGAAAGAAAGCAGTAAGTCCATTGACGTCATTTGAGGAAAAAGACCATTACGTCAATATCTTTCATCTTGAAATCGGCCCTTTTCCCATACAATGGCATCATGGACGTACTGTGTTTTGTCAATACATGGCAGAGTAATGGGGTGGGACTTTGGCCTCGGGGGATTGCCGAGTGGAGTCGTCTATTATGGTATGGTATGGTATGGTATGGTATGGTATGGTAGACTTCTCCTCGGCGCACATATCCATCTCTGCTGAAATGCTCACGACGCCGCAGGGCTGGAGGACGAAGCAGTGAAAGCCTGCTGCCGCTAAGCACTACTTTATGTGCAAACCTCCACCCAGCTATTCACTCTGGTGCGTGCGATAGTATTTCTGTTGACCACGACACCGGCAACAGCCAACTCTTCTTCGACAGATGAACGCTGGATTCGAACACGGCCCGAGCATAGCAGGACTGCGCTTTTCGGGTAAGCAAGTCAGTTCGATGATCATCAGTCAGCGACGCATGGAAAACTACATACAGTGTATGTACATACTGTTCTGTAATGGCTGATACAGTACTTTCAAACGGCGGAGTTTGTTTGCCATCAACTTGGGTCGGTACACACCAATGCAAGATGACATCTCATTCAAAATCCGTTCACGCTCCACCCCGGCCATTTTCTCAGAAGTCTTCCTGGCGCCGCCGTTGCAGCTGTTCCAATGTCTTGGTTCACAATTAATTAAGGACCCTGCCATGCCCTTTTAGGGGCGACTATCGAACCTATGAACCTAGGTTGACGCGACACAGCTGTGAAAAAGTGAAAGCCTTGAGAAACAACGTATCAACACCTTGACTGAGTCTCTCTCTCTCTCTACTGAGCACTCTCTACTACTGGAGACTATTTGCTTAAATATATGCAAAATCTACAATTGCCCCCACCCACCCCCACCCCCTCCCCCCCCCAAAAAAAAACCCCCCAAAACAACAACAAACAAACATACATACATACACAACAAACAAACACAAAAAAACAACAACACTAACAACAAACATGGATTTAGGTCAAATACGACACCCCGTACACCGGCTAGCACCCATACCCTCCCCCTCCCCCTTCATTTACTCCCCCCACCCCACCCCACCCCCAATATCAGCTGAAACCCCGTGGTAATGTACAGGTATTAAGTTTTGTTGTTGTTTTTGTTGTTTAATGTCATTGTTGTCCCTTTCACTTTGTCAATTCCTCCACACACCGGGGGGAAAGGAAGAAAATCTTTTGACTTTGACTTTGGTTGTGTTGCTGCCTTTGCCGTCGCTGTTATTGTTATCGTAAACGTTGTCATCGTCTTGCTTTTGCTGCCGCGTGTGTCTGTGACAGCAATACTTAGTCATCAATATGAATATGCATGAGCAAGACCAGGGCAATGCGGCAGACCACGAAACATTGATACGCCACTGTTTATCATAATTGTTGATGACGTCACATAGTCCAATAAAATAGCCAGACTGACGGACCGCACCCTGACTTCTCGCCTTCACCACAACTGATCGACTTCAGACCTCAGGGTGGAAGGATCTCCGGCACTCAAGTGAGTAAGTACTGCTGATCAGACAAGTAAGTATACACTCCACTGGTACATCAGTGGGGGGTAAAAGGTACATACGCTCGCGTCTATCTGTCCATGTTGGCGTCTTTCTTGTCTTGTTTCTTTGTGTGTGTGTGTGTGTATTATTCAATCTTCTGTTTACAATCATGGACGAAGAGTGACTCAGTGAAATGGCATGCCTCGTCTCGGTAAACTTCTTTTTGAGGCTGGATATTGTACAGTATGAAGCAAAACTGCACTTCTTTCTTCGTCTACACTCATCAACAATACTGAACGTGTAATAGGTAACCGTGCATATCCAAAAATGTAAATGAACAGTGTCTCCGTGTGTAAAATCAGGTTTTATAGTGAATAGAGTTCCCAGATCGCGATCAGAATTCGTGGCTATACTCAGGGGGACCGCGGAAAGAATCTGGCGGGAAAAAAATCTCCTGCTTTTTTGTTTTTTGGTCACTTTTGATTATTCATTACATTTTGTCTTGGTGCGTTTCATGCGCTTGACAATAAAAACCTAAGCGGATAGCATCAAAGATGTATTGGTCTGATCTACATTAGCTGTCGTTTGAGCAGGTTTGCTAGAAAGTGGGGTGTAAGCTAACGTTAACACATCTTTTTGAATACAATAATTATGCTCTCTGTAGAGCTCTTGGAGCATGTCGAGTCCAGCGGGCTATACAGACTACCGAGGTCCCAGGCTCATAGCCTTATACATATGGCACCCCGAACCATTCACGAGTCCCTTGCAGGGTATCAGCTGATCTATGGATTAAATATAAACAAAAATCACTGGACGCCAGCACAGAAAAGGGCAAAAGAAACAAGATTAAGATTGGTATATTAGAACATTCTTTTATAAGTTTTTGACTTGTTGTGTGTGTGAAAGTGCATTATGTATATTTGTTCAAAAAGAACAAAACAGTTTAAACCAACATTCTTTGTAATATTTTACACTACTAATATTCTCCTGAAAAATCTGAGGACTGCATAGAGCATTTTTTGCTTTGAGTATAAAAAGTTTGCAGTAATTTGGCAATGTGTTACTGACTACACTGAAACGAAAATAGGAATGACGCTTACTCTGTTGTGCACTGATGCTCTATTCATCAGTTATTCAGGTATATGATCGGTTATGGCAAATGTATATACGTTAGGTCATACTGGTGAACCATGCGATTCTGATTGCAAAACTCTGTGTCAGTAAATACAGGTATGCACCTTAAAATTATGTTCACATGTTTATGCAAATCTTTTGTTGAAAACACGCTGATCAAAGCACAAACACATAATAATACACAAGCATGTACAGAATTATACACAAGCATGTACAGAGACACACATGATCAAATTAATACACTGAAGGAATCACATCAAAGCCCTCAATGCAGCCACACAATGTTACAGACTCATTATACGTAACATTTTATTCTTTGTAGCAGTCCAGGTGTTGGGGTTATTGTGGTTGTCGGGAAGGCTACAGATAAAGTTCAGGGAGCTGCTCTGAAATGTTTGTTTAGGATGACCAGAAGCGCAAAATACAATGTGTATTACATCATACTGTCAGGCGTATGTGCCCCACACATCTACGCACTCAGTCACTCATCAAGCTTCCACTATCTCTCCCAAAAACCCAACAAGAACTGACTGACAAGAGAATGAAAAATCAGAGTGTTCACTTATTCCAGTAAAAGTTGCAAGCAGATCATTTTGATTCGTTCAATACAGGCAACACAGATTTGGCTCAAAATATATTTCAGCAATTCATCCTCTAGACTCTAGTACTGAAGTTAACTGGAAACATGGAGCCTGATGATAAGTTGTCAGGCAACAAACCAGAGACTATACTGAAAACTACACTACAGATTTTTCAAAAATACAGAAAAATCAACTGTAAAATATTATATGGGATGGGACAGTACAGCTACAAGCAGCGGGGAGTGGACAATTCCAGGATTGATGTAAACCAAATGAGTGGTCACTCTGTGAATGGATTTCCTTACTCCGACTAGTGAGCGTCAGTGCTGAATGAAACAGACAACACACACTCGGCCGCGTGCGTGTTGTGTGTTATACAAGAAAGCTGGGAAACCTCCCTCTCTGACTAGGCATGAGACAAAGGTACCTGACACTAAAGTCTCTCTAACTATCAGAAAACGTTATTACTCTCTGTCTATGTAACTCTTCTGACTAGTGTTGTTGACTATCAGATCTCTGAGATTATGTCACGCAGTTACTTTATAGCAACCGTTCTCAAGCTAAAAAGAAATGAGACACAGTAACAATTTATCTGAAGACTAACCCCAAGTCTGAATTCAGTGGTTTCACACAAACACAGTTCACAGTTCCAGTAACAGTTCCAGCACTGGTTACAACATAGCTACAGAGGCTCAGGATGAAGATGCGGGCAAGGTGAAGACGAGGGCAAGGTTGAGGGCTGGAGTGGTGACACATGTTTGCTGTGAATCTTCGATTCCCTGGTCCTGCGATACATTTGTGGTGAAGGTGACCGTGTACGGCTGGTCCTATGATCCAGCTATGGTGAAGGTGATGGCATATGGCTGGTCCTGTGATCCAGTTGTGGTGCAGGTGATGGTATATGGCTGGTCCTGTGATCCAGTTGTGGTGAAGGTGATGGTATATGGCTGGTCCTGTGATCCAGTTGTGCTGAAGGTGATGGTATATGGCTGGTCATGTGATCCAGTTGTGAAGGTATAATGGTATACGGCTGATCCTGAGATCCAGTTGTGGTGAAGGTGCTGGTATATGGCTGATCCTGTTGTGGTGGTCCTGTGATATAGTTGTGGTGAAGGTGGTGGTGTGCGGCTGGTCCTGTGATCCTGTTGTGGTGGAGGTGATGGTATACTTCTGGTCCTGTGATCCAGTTGTGGTGAAAGTGATGGTGTATTGCTGGTCCTGTGATCCAGATGTGGTGAAGGTGGTGGTGTATGGCTGGTCCTGCAATACAGTTGTGCTGAAGGTGACTATGTACAGCTGGTCCTGCGATCCACTTGTGTTAAGGCTATCGTGTACTGTGATCCACTTGTGGTGAGGGTGATGGTGGAAGCTGTTCCTGTGATACAGTTGTGGTGAAGTTGGTGGTGTACAGTTGGTCCTGTGATACAGTTGTGGTGGAGGTTTTGGCGCTCAGCTGGTCCTACGATACAGTTGTGGTGAAGGGTACTCTGTACAGCTTGTCCTGCAATACAATTGTAGTGAAGGTGTACAACTGATCCTGCGATCCACTTCTGGTGAGTGTGATGGTGCAATACAGTTGATGGTGTAGGGCTGGTCCTGCGATACAGTTGTGGTCAAGGTCACAGTGTGCGACTGGTACTGTGATCCACTTGTGGTGAGAGCGATGGTGGAAGCTGGTCCTGCAATACAGTTGTGATGATGGCGACTATGTACAGCTGGTCCTGCGATCCACTTGTGGTGAAGGCTACTGTGTACAGTTGGTCCTATGATCCACTTGTGGTGAGGGTGATGGTGTACAGCTGGTCCTGCGATACAGTTGTGGTGAAGGTGATAGTGTATGACTGGTTCTGCGATCCACTGGTGGTGAGGGTGATGGTGTATGGCTGACTGGCTGTTCAATAGAGTTGTGGTTAAGATGACAGTGTAGGGCTGGTCCTGCAATACAGTTGTTGTCAAGGTGATAGTGTACAGCTGGTCCTGTGATCCACTTGTGGAGAGGGTGATGGTGTATGGGCTGGTCTTGCACTACAGTGATGAAGGTAATAGTGTACAGCTGGTCCTGTGATACAGTTGTGGTGAGGGGACGTTGTATGGGATGGTCTTGCTCTACAGTTGTGGTGATGGTGCTGTCTGGATGCACACGGTACTTGTGACGTCACTTGGTGGCTTGCTCCTTCTCCTGTCACAACAGGTGGCCACTGGTGGTGATCTCTGTAGCTCGTCTCTTTTCCCAAAGGCTTAAATCTGGAAATAAACAAATCAGCACTTTGTAAATGTATTCTAAGATCTAATGACAACAATGATTTGATAAGGACTACATGATCGAGCAATGTTTCAAAAAGCTTCAATTACAGCAAAGGAATCATGTCATTAACTGCTGAGTTATGATATTGAAGTCTCATTAAATATATCATTTTATTTCTTGGCTTGGCCTCCACTGATGAGCTGACCGCAACTACATGTACATGTAGCTAGCATTATCAAACATTTTGTCATGACCTGCTTTGACTGGTTAAACTAAAGCCACTTTGCAGATATAAAGATAAAACACCAAGAGTTTCAGAATGATAAATGCTGATAGTAAACAAGAGGAAAATCCAAAAATCAAACTCACAACTGCAGAAAATAACCCAGCTGTTTCTCTCACTTGACGCTTGGCTAATCCTGTGATACAGTTGCGGTGAAGGTAATGTGGTACAGCTGGTCCTGTAACACAGTTCTGGTGAAGATGATGTGCGGCTAATCCTGTGATACAGCTGTGGTGAAGGTGATGGTGTAAAGCTGGTCCTGTAATACAGTTGTTGTATTGGTCATGATTCTGCGATACAGTTGTGCTGAAGGTGGTGTTGTACAGCTGGTCCTGTAATACAGTTGTGGTGAAGATGATGTATGGCTAATCCTGTGATCCAGTTGTGAAGAAGGTGATGGTGTATGGCTGGTCCTGTGGTCCAGTTGTGGTGAAGGTGATGGAGTATGTCAGGTCCTGTGTTCCAATTATGGTGAAGGTGTTGTGGTACAGCTGGTTCTGTCATACAGTTGTTTTAAAGGTCATGGTCTACAGCTGGTCCTCTGATCCAGTTGTGCTGAAGGTGATGGTGCAAGGCTGGTCCTGTGATACATTTGTGCTGAAGGCGATGGTATACAGCTGGTCCTGCAATACAGATGTGCTGAAGATGATGGTGTACGGCTGGTCATGTGATCCAGTTGTGCTGAAGGTGATGGTGTACAACTGGTTCTTCGGCACAGTTTGCAGTGAAGGCGATGGTGTATGGCTGGTCCTGCAACACAGTTGTGGTGAAGGTGACTATGAACAGCTGGTCCTGCGATCCACTTGTGGTGAGGGTGATGGTGTAATGCTGGTTTTGCGCTGCTGCAGTTGTGGTGAAGGTGCTGGGGTATGTGTATGTGCTTACTGGAGGCACATGGTACTTGTGATGTCACTTGGTGGCTTGCTCCTTCTGCTGTAACAACTGGTGGCCACTGGTGGTGATCTCTGCAGCTGGTCTCTTTTATCTGGCCATAAATAAATCGGCACTTTGTAAATGTTTTTTTTAAAGATATAATGACAACAATAATTTGATGAGGAATGAATACATAAACAAGCAATGTGTTAAAAAATTTCAATTACAGTAAAGGGAGCATGTCCTTAACTGCCGAGCTGTGATACTGAAGTCTCATTAAATTTAAATTAAATTTCTTGGCATGACCTCCACTGAAGAGTTGACCGCCAACAATTTCAGAATGATAAAAGCTGAAAGTAAACAAGAGGAAAATCCAAAAATCAAACTCACAACTGCACAAAATAGCCCAGCTGTCCCTCCTACTTGGTGTATGGCTGATCCTGCGATTCAGTTGTGGTGAAGGTGTTGTGGAACAGCTGGTCCTGCAATATGGTTGTGGTGAAGGTGATGTTGTATGGCTGGTCCTGTGATCCAGTTGTGGTGAAGGTGGTGTGACACAGCTGATACTGTGTGAAGGCATTGTGGTCGAACTGTTCCAACACTACACCTGAGGTGACGGTGATGATGTTTGGCTGGCCTGCGATACGGTGAAGGTGATGTGGTACAGCTGATCCTGTGTTACAGTTGTAGTACGGGTGCCGGTACACAGCTGGTCCTGTGGTACAGTTGTTGTGAAGGTGAGGATGTACAGCTGGTCTATCAAAACAGCTATGGTGAAAATGTTGTATGGCTAGTCCTGTGATACAGGTCTGGTGAAGATGATGTACGGTTGATCTTGTGATACAGTTGTAGTGAAGGTGTTATGGTATAGCTGGTTCTGTGATACATTTGTTGTAAGGGTCATGGTGTACGGCTGGTCTGGCGATACAGTTGTGGTGAAGGTGTGGTACTGCCGGTCCTGCAATACAGCTGTGGTTAAGGTAATGGTGTATGGCTGGTCCTGTGACACAGTTGTGGTAAAGGTGATGGTGTACGTCTGGTCCTGTGATGCAGTTGTGATTTAGGTGATGGTGTATGGCTGGTCCTGTGATACAGTTATAGTGAAGGTGATGGCATACAGCTGTTCCTCCAATACAGTTGTGGTGAAGGTTGGTATATGGCTGGTCCTGCAATACAGTTGTGGTGAAGGTGTTGTGGTAGAGCTGTTCCCATGATACAGTTGTGGTGAAGGTGACGGTGTATGGCTGGTCCTGCAATACAGTTGTGATGAAGGTGGTGTGGTATAGTGGTTGAGCTTGCTGACTGGAAGTGAAGACGATCTTGTAGGAATGCCTCTACAACTGCTGCACTGCAATGGTCAGTCCCGTTCTGGAGATAATAATAATATATATCGCCTTTTCTGGATTGTGTCTGCAGCTATAAGATTTGGTACTTACTCTTAGTGACACTTAGTGATGTTTTCATGTTGATCACACCTGTAAGAGATAACAACCTTGTCTGATGCACTGACTGCAGAAACTGTGACCTCTGTCTGCTGGAGCCGGTCCTGCAATTCAGTAAAGATGAGGGTGTACAGCTGGTTCGGAGATTCAGCCGTGGTGAAGGTGATCTGGTGTGGTGTACAGCTGGTCCTGTGATACAGTTGTGATGAAGGTGATGTTGCACAGCTGTCCTGCGATACAGTTCTGTTAACGGTGATGTGGTACTGCTGGTCCTGCGATACAGTTGTGGTGAAGGTGATGGTGTACACCTGCTTCTGAGATTTGGCTGTAGTGAAGGTGGTGTGGTACTGCTGGTCCTGCGATACAGTTGTGGTGAAGGTGATTTGGTACGGCTGATCCTGCGATACAGTTCTGGTAAAGGTGATGTGGTACTGTGCTGGTCCTGCGATACAATTGTGATGAAGGTAATGTGGCAGAGATATTCCCACGATACAGTTGTGGTGAAGGTGATGTCCTGTAATACAGTTGTGAATATGGCTGGTCCTGAGATTCGGCTGTGGTGAAGATGATCTGGTACAGGTGGACCTGCAATACAGTTGTGGTGAAGGTGTTGTGGTAAAGCTCTTCCCATGATACAGTTGTGGTGAAGGTGATGATGTACAGCTGGTCCTGAGATACAGTTCTGGTGAAAATGATGTGGTACTGCTGGTCCTTCGAAACAGTTGTGGTGAAGGTGATGGTGAACGGCTGGTCCTGCAATACAGTTGTGGTGAAGGTGATGGTGTACACCTGCTTCTGAGATTTGGCAGTGGTGAAGGAGATATGGTACTGCTGGTCCTGCGATACAGTTGTGATGCAGGTGTTGTGGTAGGGATGTTCCCATGATACAGTTGTGGTGAAGGTGGTGATGTCCTGCAATACAGTTGTGAATACGGCTGTTCCTGAGATTCAGCTGTGGTGAAGGTGATCTGGTGCAGCTGGTCCTGCAATACAGTTGTGGTGAAGGTGTTGTGGTAAAGCTCTTCCCACGATACAGTTGTGGTGAAGGTGATGATGTACAGCTGGTTCCGAGATACAGTTCTGGTGAAAATGATGTGGTACTGCTGGTCCTGCTAAACAGTTGTGGTGAAGGTAATGGTGAACAGCTAGTCCTGTGACACAGTTGTGGTGAAGGTAATGGTGAACAGCTAGTCCTGTGACACAGTTGTGGTGAAGGTGATGGTGAACGGCTGGTCCTGCAATACAGTTGTGGTGAAGGTGATGGTGTACAGCTGGTTCTGAGATTTGGCAGTGGTGAAGGTGATCTGGTACAGCTGTTCCTGTGATACAGTTGTGGTGAAGGTGATCTGGTACAGCTGTTCCTGCAATTTAGTTCTGGTGAAGGTGATGTGGTATTGTGCTGGTCCTGCGATACAGTTGTGATGTAGGTGTTGTGGTAGAGATGTTCCCATGATACAGTTGTGGTGAAGGTGGTGATGTCCTGCAATACAGTTGTGAATACGGCTGGTCCTGAGACCCAGCTATGGTGAAGGTGATCTGGTGCGGCTGGTCCTGCAATACAGTTGTGGTGAAGGTGATGGTGTACACCTGGTCCTGCGATACAGTTGTGGTGATGGTCTATGGCTGGTCCTGCCGTACAGTAGTGGTGAGGGTGATGGTGTCCAGCTGTTCCCACGACACAATCGTAGTGAAGGTGATGGTGCATGGCTGGTCCTGCAATACAGTTGTGATGAAGGTGGTGTGGTATAGTGGTTGAGCTTGCTGACTGGAAGTGAAGACGATCTTGTAGGAATGCCTCTACAACTGCTGCACTGCAATGGTCAGTCCCGTTCTGGAGATAAATATTGCCTTTTCCGGATTGTGTCTGCAGCCGTAAGGTTTTGTCGTTACTGTTCATTACACTTAGTGATGTTTCCATGTTGATTTTCCATGAGGAAGAGATGACAATCTTGTCTGCTGCCCTGACAGCGGAAACTGTGACCTCTGTTTCCTGAAGCTGGTCCTGTGATACAGTTGTGGTGAAGGTGATGGTGTACAGCTGGTCCTGTGATACAGTTTATGGTTAATGTGACAGTGTACGGCTGGTCCTGTGATACAGATCGGTGTAGTGAAGGAGATGATGTATGGCTGGTCCTGCATGCACATCCACCCTGAATGTTGCTACTGCTGCGGCGGCCATCAATGGCTGTGACAACACACACACACACACACACACAAAAAACATTTATGTTCAAGTTGTTTGATTTTAACTGAAGGTTAACTGCAATTGGCCATGTCAATTCACACAATCGCACAGCTTTCAATTACACAGTTACACAACTGGCTTTCAATTTACACAAATGTGATTCCACTTGCATGGAGGTGCAAAAGCATTTCTCGAGTATTATGCCAGACTCAGATATTCAATGCAACCTGTTCTACCAAAATTCAGTTTGATTCAATTCAAATAAACTTTACTAAAATTCAATTCAATTCAATTTAGTCAAACTTTATGATCCCTTAAGGGCAATTTAACATGATAAAAGGTGATATTGTTTGAGCTATGTCGTCCTGTGCCCTGAAGTCCAAAGCAAGGGAGGCTGCTGGCACAGATTGTCTGAAACTCACATCCTGAAAAAACAAAGTTGTGTTAGTTATTGAAAACAGCTGTAATCAAGCAACAAAAATCCAATGAAAGTAGTGATAAGTATGTATACAATCATTTCAATTTACACTTTGTATCATGTTTCTTTATTTTGTGTGGGTCATTTGAAGCAGAATTTATGGCATTTTACTTTACATAAAATCCTTTCCGAAATATTTTGCACTATGATGTGTGGAATTGATTTCCCAAGATATGTACATACTGCGCCATGGAAATAACTATCAGCAGTGGTACGCACACTCCTGAAACAAAACGCAAACACACACAGAGTGTCAGTACATGGTATCTATCTAATTCTTAAAAAACGTGAAAATAAACTAATATAAAGTTAAGAGTGCTCACAATAGCTATTACCTGTTCAGTGAAAAATTTGCAATTCAAGATGCGACCAACCTGCAATGACTTAAAGCCCTCCTTGCAGGTCACGACAGCATCCCTGGGGTGAAACGTTGATCTGGACACGAGGGAGGGGACTGAGGGAATCTGGAGTGGGCATGGATAAGGGGAATGGGGGAACAAAAGAGATTGAAAGCAAAAGAGAGAGAAGAAGAGAAGAGAATTGGGGGGGGGGGGGGGATCCCACCACTCTTTCCCACCAGGCAAAAGCTGCCAGTCATGCCATGTCAGAAAGGTGTGGAATTTGAAATGATTTCTTTCTTCTTCATTTTATTCAAGGTCTATGTTCTAACATATCAGTCTCGGCTGGTAATCTTGGAATAGGCACACTTAAATAGGTTTGGGACCCAGCACCTTCAAAAGCCAAACGAGCAAAAGTCAATATACCAGGAAGAAATGTTGAATTTAAAGAAATAAAATGACCAAACAATGATGCTGGGCCTCTGAAATTTCATTTACCCTTACAAAATTACGATTTTTGTTCTTTCCAACTTTTTTTTTTTTTTGGCACTTATCCCCGACTGCAGACTGGCAACGGCTGGTGACCAACTAATTATGACTGTGCATGAGAAAACCTGGCTAATGTGCAGAAAATATTTGAAATCTGATTTTTTTTTTAAATTCATCTTTTATATTGTGAAAAATTCTCCAAAAAGGAAAGACGAAACTCTTTAGTTATCAAATTGCGGCATTAGGAAAGAAAATTGCCTGAAATCAGAGACATAGATGATATATCTTTCTATTTGTCCACCAAATTATCTATGACTTCGTTTCTGACCTAGTCCCCTAAAAGTTACTGTACAAGCAACTTTAGCTTGGCTCCCTCATGCTCAGTCACAACTGCAAGCAATGTTTCAGTGATCTGTTTGTAGGTTTAAAGATGCAGCTAAAAATTATAAAAAAGTAACCAAATAAATAAATAAAAACTATGCCCCCCTACCCACCCGTCTAAACACAAACCTTCCACATCTACCCACCCACTAGACTACATGCTACCTACACACTACCCACCCGCCCACCCACCCATCCACCATATTCCCAATAAGGAAAAAAATAATAAGAAAATAACACAAAAGGGACTACAAAACAAAACAATACAAAAGCCCTCTCTCACCAACACACACTCCTCTCTCTCTCTCTCTCTCTCAGTCACTCACAGCACATATGCACACACATTTGAACACACGCGCGCGCGCACACACACACACACACACACACACACACACACACACACACACACACACACACACACACACACACACACACACCTCCCCCTCTCTCTTTCATTCACACACCTCTCTCTCTCTCTGTCTCCATCTTAGGTCAGTCAGTCAGTCAGTCTCACACACAAGCACATTCTCCCTGTTCCTGGTCATGGTCAGTTGGTCACACACACACACACACGCAATCTCTCACACATGCACACTCTCTCCCTCTCATTGTCTCATGTTGTCAGTTGGTCACACACATGCATACACACTCACTGTATCTTGTCTGAAGTCTGTCAGTCAGCCACACCAGGGATATTGGTACCAGTATATGATGGTAATCAAGATCCCTGGTGACACACATCCTCTCTTTGTCTCTTGTAGGACGTCAGTCAGTTGGTCCCATGCACACAATGTTGTTTAGGTCAGTCAGTCAGTCACACAAGCACCCACTCTCTCACACACATTCACACGCCTACATCCCCCGGACAAGAAAAGGCGCGCTGGTACGTTAACACATAGACGACTACCTCTACTCCCTCCAGACAACACAACATGAAACACGAGATAGCATAAAAGATGAATGTAAACAAGCAAACAGTCCTTGTACGAAATCAAAATTTAATATGATACCCAGGATCTGGTTGTCTTAAAATTTAAATGCATCCGAAAATCCTGCCGACCGATTCTTTTTATTCTAAAAAAATTTGCAATTTAAATTTGGACATTTTGTAATTGTATTTGAAATACAGACAAGTAATTTCACAGATTCAAAGGCACCTGAAGCCAAAAACATTTTGTATTTCACAGTCAAAGTCGAGCATGTACGTAATTAAGTCCACTTAGGACTGCTGATACCATAGAATTTGCGTTCTACATCTGAGACTGAATTTTATTTTGTCTGACTTCCGGCTTACATGGTACTGAGGTTGCCATTTTCTTTTCTGTTTTGGGCAAACACAAAGTGTAAAAGTAAGCCAGTGTTTGGAGCCCTACATGCCGATTGAAAATGTTCTGAGGACAATACGTCAAAGAGAGATGAAACCGCATATAACTTCACCATTACATTTATCTCAGTCACCGTACAATCACTGAAAAACCATACATTCGTACAAGTACCTGGGTGCTGCATGAGGCTGCTAAAAAAAAAGAAGGAAAAAAAAGAGAAAATCTTTTGAATTTTCCATTTGTTGATTTCTGATGTCATAACTCAGCCTTTCGGCTTCATCAGTACATCAAATATGAACTCATGGAAGATTCAACAGACTAAGTGCCTCATGCAGACCATGCCTGCTTGATTACAATCTGGAAGTCAGAGAGGAGAGAAAAAAAGAACTGTCAGGGCTTAAAATTACAAAAGTAAAATTTTCAGAAAAACTTCGAGTCCTCAGAAGCCAAATGGGAAAATGAAGTTGTTGTGGAAAAAGAACGAAAAACAAAGTTTGTTAAATTTTGCATGAATTTCAAGTTTCCAGAAATAGACATGTTCAATTGTTCTCAGTTTCCATGAATTTCTGCAGTTTTAAAGAAGTTTAGAAGCCCTGACAGGGGAAGACTAACAAATAAACCAAGCCCAAAGTAAAACATAGGTTCTGGGTATCCTGATAAACCCAAACCCTTGTCCCACCCCCCTCCCCTAAAGTTTATGGCCCTAAGCTTCCATCTTTCTTTGGACAACCTCCCTCCCCGAAAAGTCTGTAAGCCTTAACTTTCATTCCCTCCCCCCCCCCCCCCCCAAAGTTTGTGGCCATGAACTTTTCCTACCCCCCCCCCCCCCAAAAAAAAAAGAATAAAATAATAAAGACAGAAACAATTTTTTTTTTAATACAGAAATAAAAAATAAAGAAATGAAATGCAATGAAATAAATACAATAAAAATAGATATAAAAAAATAATGAAAAATAAAAAAACTATTTGATAAATAAATAAATAAATAAATGAGCCAGGATACCAAACACAAACCTATGTTTTAGTTTGGCCTCAACACAAGACACCCACGGATCCTACTATTACCCAGAAACACACTGGAAATACCACAACACCAGAAACACCAGGTTTAAGATTAGCAACCAATGTTTAAAGGAGTTTTCTCAAATCCCACATAATTTCTTTGTCTATAGTGTCATTTTCCCTTTAATATAATCTTACTGATGGAAGAGGAGCAAAGCTACTGGTACAAGCTACTTTTTTTTTTTCCAGGGTGAATAATCAATTTGAGGTGGAAAAATAGTCTTGACTGCAGAAAACTCCTTTATGAAATTTAAAAAAAAAAAAAAACAAGGGTTAGCACTGGGGTCATTATTTTAAACCTTAGTTTGGTTCCCTATACACACTCTCTCCACACGCTCACACACGCGCGCGCGCAGACGGGCGGGCGCGCACACACACACACATGCGCCAGCCAGTTCGCGCACACACACACACACACACACTCACACCCTGTGTGTGTGTGTGCACAAATGCATGTGCACACACACACACACACCTGCCTATTGGTGTTTCTGGTGGTATTTCCAACATGATCTGGGTAATACTAGGATCCCCCGCCCCCTACTACCCCTAACACACAATCATTGGCCATAGACAACAAGATTACAGCAAATTAACTAAGAGAGAAAAACTCTCCGGAAAAAAACTATTGTTAGAGTGTTAGAGAAGGAGAAGGAGGAAGAGGTACAAAGAAAATATTAGTGAGCAAGTTGCTGATCATGCAAAGGGTGAGTTTTGTTGTTGCTGTTAGTGTTTTTTTTGTTTTCATGCAGAGTGTAGGAGGAGGAGGAGGAGGAAAAGGAAAAGGAATAAAACAAGCATGCTGTGAGAAAATGTTGAACACGTTGCATGCGGTTAGACAACTGAAATGAACCTAGTGGAAATCAGCAAGACTTGAGCACATGCAGTGAGAAACCGTTGAACACAATACCCTATCAATTTATCATGCAATTAGACAATTCAAAAGAGGAAATGACCAGTGGAAAGACCAGACACAGTGCAAACACAGAAAACCTACTCAGGGGTGAGTGCCTGTTTTGTTTTTTTTGTTTTTCTCCAGGCCAAAATGCTTCAAGATTTTTTTTTTCAAAACAACAAGAAAAAACAAACTAAAGTGACAAGGAAAAGCATTTTTTAAATTGAAATTTTGAAATATGAATAGTAAATTTTGCAATACAAATTTTGAAATGATTATGTATTGTGAATATAAAAAAAAAACTTTCATGACAAACTTTAAAAAATGAATCTGAAAAACTAATTTTGAAATTCTGACACCCCCCCCCCCCCTCCAAAAATGAACAAAGAAAGCCCCCCCCCCCCCCCCAAAACAAAAAAATCCAAACATATGCAAATATGAATCAGCATATGTATTACATATAAAGTAATGTGCCAGCCACTTTAGTATGTTTTTTTCAGAAGAAGAAAACCTGTTGCACTTTTCCTGCTGAAAAGGTTCACTTTTCTGCAGAAATCTTGCAACAATACAACATCTTAATGGAAAAACAGTTAGAAAAACAAAAACAAACCACATGCACGCTAAGTTTTTCAGCAGTTCAGAAACTGCTGAAAAACTCCCTATAAAAACTGTAATCTTGCCATGTTCTATGACCAATGATAATTACCAGCGCGCCGGAGGGGGGTTGGGGCGTGGGCTCTCCCCCAGTGGGGCAGCACACGCGCGCACACCGGGATGCGCCGGGGTGTGCCATCCCATGGTCTCTCCCAGCACAACACCTCACTGCGAGAGGGAGGCCGCCACTGGCCAGATCTCCCCGCCGCCCCCGGTCAGCCCCCTCTCCCTTCCTTCCCGCTCCTCTGCCTTCCCCAGCATCCACACTCTGGGTCGATCCTGGTGGCCCACCTTCCCCATTGCCTCGCAACCAGTGGAACCATGCCCCACCAGTGGAAGGAATCAGCACTGCAGTTGTGCCGCACTGACTTGACAGCAACAGAGTCCCTCAACCCCCAGAAAGGGGACTTTTGGGTTGTGCACCCCTTTCCAGGGTTCCAGCATTCCTTTCATCCAGTATATGTGTGCACAACGGCCTAATTGTACTACCAGACAACTCACAAAGGCAGGCTGTAGTTTACTGCACATTCCACTCAGCACTAAAGCTGTACCACATATACTGTCAAGGGTTGATGAATGAGAGAGGTAACCATCCCCGCCGGATAGGATGCCTTACCTCTCTCGTATCATCGACCCCTAACAGTATATGAGACAGCTGTGCAGAGTGCATGTGCAGTAAATCTACAGCACTGACTTCATGAGCATGCACCAGATTGTGCTGGAGACAGTGAGTTCAAGACAAGCATCATATACTTTTACTGCACATAACGTTCCTGGGAATCTTTTGTAGGCTTTAGGAGCCCGCCCTCACACCCACTTGCAGGGGCTTCATTTCCTTTTAGCTGCATACTGCAAACACCCCTCGTTTGCACGGTGTAGACAAATGTGGTTACCAGGTAGAAACAAATCCCCCTCAATTTGGAAATTTGAAAAATGAATCAGTCTATAAGTATGCCTGATGTTGGACATGCATATGAAGCCCTGAACTTGCAGAGGGGACACGTTAGAAAGACGTCCTAAATTGTTACGTGTGAACTCGCTCTTCATAAGAAAATTTTTCTTTTAAAAAAAAGCATCAATACCCCCCCCCCCCCCCCCCCCAACATGTAACACCTGCATACCACGTTAAGTAGATATGTATATTTGGTGTAGTGAACTGGGGGTGGGGGGGAGGGGGGGGGTTGGGAGTTTAACATCCTTTTCCACCATGTATGGGTGATATCAATGATATCAAAGACAGGGAAACGAGAATAGGCCAGCACAAATATCTGGCCCCAGCCGGGATTGGTGTAGTGAACGAAGTGTGAGAGTGAAGCAAGTGGTGCAAAGAATAAGCAGGTGTTCAAGAAGATCTGAAAAAAAAGAAGAGAAAAGCAACAACAGCAAAAACAAATTCCCACTCTGAATAGTGACAACTGCTTATCATACAGCACATGTAATTGAGAAAACCTGGTAGTGATGGCAACCAATGTTTGCAGATATATGAAGAAAGAGCAAGATTAATACGATTCTGTGTCCTTAAAGGCTTTCGTGTCAAGCGTAGCTGCAAACCAGTGATACCATGTACTGTCAGTTGAAACACTTTAGTTCTGCATACTTCGCAGTCGGGATGCATGATTGTAAATGTCACTTTATTCAACTTGTAAATACATTCAGGGTTTTTGAGAATGACATGAGTAAATATTCATGACTGAGCCATGGAAGCAACAGAGACTATTTCATGGCTACCACAAAGTTCACAATTACAAGGGATGTGTTTGTGTGTGTGTGTGTGTGTGTGTGTGTGTGTGTGTGTGTGTGTGTGTGCGCGCGCGCACGCTCGGGCATGTGCATACACACTAAAGATATCTTTCAAATTTCCTGTCGACTCTTCATGTGTGTCAAATAATACACAGTGTGCTTAGTATGTTTTTTCCATGCTTGACTCAGTTTCCGTCAACCCAATACATGTACTTTTTTCCCTTTTTTCCTTTTTTTTTTTTTTTTTTTTTGCACCTGAACTCCACGCGATGGTCCTCCAGTAGAATTCCTCCCCGGTCATGAGTGGAATCCACAAAGGTCGCAGAAGCCAGGGCAATTTCTGCTATGCCAAATTTTTTTTTCACCTGAACTCCATGCGATGTCCCTCCAGTAGAATTCCTCCCCGGTCATGAGTGGAATCCACGAAGGTCGCAGATGTCAAGGCAATTTCTGTTATGCCCTTTTTTTTTTTCTTTTTTCTTTTTTGCAGCTGAACTCCATGCAACGGTCCTCCAGTAGAATTCCTCCCCGGTCATGAGTGGAATCCACGAAGGCCGCAGAAGCCAGAGCAATTTGTTATGCCCATATTTTTTTTTTCTTTTTTGCACCTGAACTCCATGCGATGGTCCTCCAGTAGTATTCCTCCCCGGTTATGAGTGGAATCAACGGAAGTCGCAGAAGCCAGAGCAATTTGTTATGCCCATTTTTTTTTATTTTTTTTTTGCACCTGAACTCCATGCGATGGTCCTCCAGTAGTATTCCTCCCCGGTTATGAGTGGAATCAACGGAAGTCGCAGAAGCCAGGGCAATTTCTGTTATGGACAATGATAAGGGCAAACCTGAGTTGATTGTGGTGCAAGCATTGTAACTAGAAACACCGCCTGGAACTTTGCAGTTGTGGAATGAAAGTCTATTTTGTAGTAAGGTAGTGAGCCAACTAAAAATATGATATATATATATCTTTGTGTGTTGCACATTCCACTCGGCACTAAAACTGTACCACATACTGTCAAGGGTTGATGAATGAGAGAGGTAACCATCCTCGCCGGATAGGAAGCCTTACCTCTCTCGTATCATCGACGACTAACAGTACCACCTGGAACCTTGCAGTAATGGAATGAAAGTCCATTTTGTAGTAAGGTAGTGAAGCAACTAAAAATGTGATATATGTCTCTGTGTGTTGCACATTCCGCTCAGCGCTAAAACTGCACCACATACTGTCAAGGTCGGAGGAGGCCAAGACCTGCGCCAAGGACAGAGTGAGATGGAGGAGAGCTGTTGAGGCCCTATGCTTCTCTAGGAGCTGAAAGGACTAAACTATACTGTCAAGGGTTGATGAATGAGAGAGGTAACCATCCTCGCCAGATAGGAAGCCTTACCTTTCTCGTATCATCAACAACTAACAGTACCAAATGGAACCTTGCAGTAATGGAATGAAAGTCCATTTTGCAGTAAGGTAGTGAGGCAACTAAAAATGTGATGCACATTCCACTCAGCACTAAAACTGTACCACATACTGTCAAGGGTTGATGAATGAGAGAGGTAACCATCCTCGCCAGATAGAAAGCCTTACCTCTCTCGTATCATCGACTACTAACAGTACCACCTGGAACCTTGCAGTAATGGGGCAAGAGTTCATTTTGTAGTAAACTAGTGAAGCAAATGAAAATATGTATGTGTGTGTTGGCGTGGGTGTGTGTGTTTTGGTGTATGTGGCTGTGTGCACGTTTGAGAGGCAGGCAGGGGCAGTTTCCCCTGATCTTGGGAAGATATTGCAACTGAACTGACCATACCTCACACCAGAAACCACTACAGACTGTGGATTCCACATGTTGTAAAAATCTTCTGCCACACCTATGTTCACAGGACAAAGTAAGGCGTATTGGCTTACTGTCTGCTGGCAACAAATAATCGTTGCAGAACATGCTGACAGGTTGGGTTTTTTTTTTTGTTTGTTTGTTTTTTTTGGTGGGAGCGGGAGGATGGGGCAGACGGGGGGGGGGGGGGGGGGGGGATGTTCATGGATGCTGACCCACACAACAAGGAGACACAACAATGAACTGTCTTTGAATGACCAAAGTGAGGGGCACTGCAGAAATGTCTTCTGATAAACGTCACAGCAGTGCAGTCCATACCAAATTCAGTCAAGCAAGGTAGGTGTCAGAGAGCAAGAAAAAACATCAAGAACCTCAGCAGGAGTGAAAAGACAATCTTTTTAGCATGGTATACTGAAGACGAGAAAATCAGTCATATTGGCCTGATGTCTGCTGGCAACTGCTGACCATTGCAGAACAGTACATATTATTTAGGCAAGGGGTGGGGTGAGGTAGGGGGCCTTGGAGAGGGGAGTGGAAGGGGGATGAATATGCTGACCCACACAAGGAGACACAATGTCACTGAACTCTGCTGCTGATTTGTTTGTTTTGTTTAGTGTGTGTGTCTGGGGGGGGGGGGGACTATCTGTGCTCCCGCGCACTTCCTTTATTTAAAAAAAAAAAATCCTTTCTTTTTTTGTTTTTAAGCTAGCTGTAGTGCAGCTGCACGCTGCACATCTGGGGTTTTTGTGGGAGTTGTCTTCTTAAATTCCTTCCCCCTTTTTTCAAACGGTATCTTACATCACACACACATTGAGCTTTTTTATTTTTAAATGTGTCCCCTCTTTACTTTTGGGGACTAATTTGGTTAGTCCCCAAAAGTCTCCCAAGCGAACAAAAGTTTTCCCAGTGTAAAAGTAATGATGCTTGTGATGAAATCACCTCTCAAGCAAAATCTGGCTGTCTGATACACAACTAGACCAAAATAGTGCACACATATACTTTCAGAAAGAAATACTAGAACCTGAAAAGGAGTGCGGCCCAAAAGCCCCTTTCTGGGAGAAAAGGGAATCTGTCACCACCAAGCCAGACAGCACAACCACAGCACTGAAACCCTCCACTGATGGGACATGGCCCCATGGTTACGAGACAAGGGGAAGAATGGACCTACCAGAACCGCCCAGGTGTGGTGCTGGGGGGCAGAGGATCCCGGGGGGTCTGCCGGGGGTCGGACAGGGAGACTGACCAGTGTACGGCCTACCCTCACGCAGCGAGGTGGAGTGCTGGGAGCTACCATGAGATGGCCACCCTGGCACACCCCGATGTGCGTGCGTGTGCTACCCCACTGGGGGCTAGCCCACGCCCCTACCCCCCTCTTAAACGAACAAACAACATATAATAATTGGAAATATATGAAAAAAAAGGGCTGCATCTTTGAACCTACAACCAGATAAGTGCACAGTTTATTCTGACTCACAGGTCACCT
Source organism: Batillaria attramentaria (assembly GCA_018292915.2). NCBI lineage: Eukaryota > Metazoa > Mollusca > Gastropoda > Batillariidae > Batillaria > Batillaria attramentaria. The sequence goes on along the minus strand of JACVVK020000297.1, from coordinate 426,954 downwards.
TCAGTATAACATGGTCCCTAGAGTCGGAAGAGAAAAAAAGGCAAAAGGCAAAAGGAAAAACTTAACAAAAACATGAAAAAAAACCCCTCAACTTCAAACCCCTCCCACTTCCTGGAAAAAAGCATTAGTTACTGTATGCCCATGGTATATTAAAAAAAATTACTTCTGAAAGGTATGTCATACTGAAGGTGACCACAGAAGTTTAATGTTACAGATACACTGAATTCCAAACAAAAACAAGCACCATTTCCATCAAAAACATTTTCTGGTTCTGAAATTGTTTACTTCAGGGGAAAAAAAGTTTCCACAAAAAAACTTCCTGATTTTCTGAAATATTTAAACATCAAATAAATCTGTTTCATTTCTGAAACCAAAAGATAGCCTGAAGAGAAAAATAATTTTCAAAAAAGAGGCAAAGGCGTACAGCTCAGAGACAGACAGAGATAGAAAACAGGCTGTTGGAGCTGCCTATATCCTGCACCAGTGACATGATCACTTTTTGAATTTCAGAAACACTCAAACTTACACAAGAAGAGAGGAATTCAAAATGCATTTTTGTCAGAGGATATACAAAAGTACTCTTTTGTCCTGAATAATAGTACGGGTGTGAATAATAGTACGGGGTGGCATTTTCAGTGAAAATTAATAATAGTACGGGTTTGAATAATAGTACGGGGTGGCATTTTCAGTGAAAATTAATAATAGTACGGGCTTGAATAATAGTACGGGGTGGCTTTTCAGCATCCATGTTTTCGCGGATTTTCATAAACGAATCGTGATTGGCTTAGAACCGGCCAAACCCACTGATTGTGGCCAATCGCAGAACACGTTGCTCTGACGCATGGCTGCGCGTGCCCGCTTGTTGTGATGCCGATCGGTTGATAAACAGCGCACAAAAAGGTACGATTTGGCTTCTCATTTTCGAACAGCAAAAAAAGAAAGCGTACAGGTTTGAATAGGCGTACGGGCGGCGCAAAAAAGCCAAAATTTAATAAGCGTACGGACTTAAATAAGCGCGTACGGGCGGCGCAAATTGCCCGAAAAAAATACGCGTACGTGGACGCTTATTCGGGACAAGAGAGTAACAAATAAATACGTTTTGATGAAATAAAACAATGAAGTACCAGTACCATAAATTAAACTACAGAATTATCAGAATGGCAATTACACTTTCAGTAAAATAATTACTGAGACCTCCCACAAATACATGGTGGTTTTTTGGTGGGGTTTCTGCAATTCTAGTCTTTTTAAATGTGAAGGAGTACATAAAACAGATTTCTGTTGTTGTTGTTTTATGTTAATGATTTTCAAACTTGGTACTGGAATCTCAGGTGCTTTCATCTACTACGGTATCTCTGTCATGTCTCTGGTTCTGTGTACGCATTTCTACAAAATGCTCAACTCTCCACGTGTAAGTCAGAATAAACTGTGCACACCCCTGAAACATTGCTTGCACATCTGCAGTGAAGGAAAATTCTGCAAAGAAATAAGCCAGTCCATTGGGTTAAAATAAAAACCTATGTTTAGGGTATCCCTAATATCCCCTTCTTTGCACATTTTTTTCCCCAAACCAAAACAAATATTCACCTCCAGATACACAATAAAAAGTTAATGAGCAAGGAAAGCAGGCAGTTATCCAAGAGCATGCAAACTACTAAAAAAAAAAAAAGCATCCCACCCCAACCCAATCCCTCAATTTTAGAAAAATACCCCAAAAGATCATAAATTTGAAGTTCATGCCCATCCCAATCTGTTAGTATGCCTCTGACATGACAATATGAAACATTAGCCCCCCCCCCCCCCCCCAAAAAAAAGAACTAAATGAAAATGGACTGGCTTATTTGTACTATTTCAATGGAATTTTCAATTAATTTCAAAGATTGTATCAGAGCCAAAGAGATACAATAAGATGGGAAATTAAACCGCGAAAAGCAACCTTTCTGCTGATTATCATTATGGTAAAGGGTCTACGCACCATCAATTTGATAAGTACGCATGATAACTTATTTACAATGGACGTTTACCAAAGCCAAAATATTGACATGTGGGTCTTACATTTTTGATGATGAAGTTATATTTTTCAACTTTCAGATAAAAAAAAAATAATGCAGAATGTTTCTTCACAACAGATGAGTGCAGCACCAAACAACAGTGAAAGGCCATTACAGCTAGAACATGATGCAAATTTTTGCCTATCTGCCAAATGTGTAATGGCCTACGCGCAAATTTTATGATAAAACAAAAATTGCACAGTGTAAATGCTGAAATGTGAAGAAAGGAATTTGTTTTCGAATAGACCAATGAACATTTTCTTTTTCATATTGAATATAAAAAAAAAACTTTCTTTATAAAACAGATAAATTTATGCAGTTCCCACACTGACATATTGGTGCTGCACTGCCCACTGACGTCAGGTCTGAGTACATCAGACGTGATATCAGAGGCCCTACTGGGGACGGGAGGGGATGTGACTGCAATGATAGAAGAAACTAACAAAATATAACAGGAGACAGGAAGAAAGGAGATGGAGGGTTGGGGAGGCAGGGACTGGAAGGGGTAGGGGATTGGGATGGAAGGTGGGATGAGAAGGATTGCTGGCATCCGGTGACTGATCTGTGGTACATCAAACAGAACATGGAACACAATGTAAATACATCGCAATCTAATTTCAATATACATGAATGCAAATAACACAAAGTGCAGCATTCCCTGAGCATTTAATCCAAAGTAATGCATCTAAGGGTAACATGAAGAAATTTCACCGAAAGTGCAAACGGTGATGTCAAATAGCAAACTCACCCAGTCCAGCAGCAGCAACAGGTGTAGTCTAGTGGCGTGGCCAATCTCCAGGGGTACTCCAATGGTGTGGTACGTCTCCAGCGGTAATCCAGAGGTGTGGTGCATCTCCAGGGGTACTCCAGTGGCGTGGCCCATCTCAGACTCCTGATATCAGAAATACACACTTTGGCTTACTGACTAGCATGTAGTTGCAATGCCTGTATGTAAATGAGAGGTATTATGATGAAAACTGTTTGTGTGCAGGATATTTGACTATGGCTTACCAGGTGATGGCAATCTGCATGGACCATCTCCAGGTGTCATCTGGCGGTGAGGTCCATCTCCAGGTGTTGTCCGGCGGTGTTGTCCATCCTCAGCTGTTGTCCAGTGGTGTGATCCTCTCCAGGTATCATCAGGCGGTGTGGCCCATCTCCAGTAGTCGCGTGGCCCATCTCCAACTCCTGAATCAGAAATACACACTTTGGCTTACTGACTTGCACCCAGTAGAATGCCTGGGGAAGGGGAAAGGGGTGCTCGGGAAAGAGGGGGGGGGGGCATTATGCTGGAAACTTTTTTGTATACAGCATATTTGACTGTGGCTTACCTGGGTATGTCCATCTGCATGACCCATCTCCAGGTGTCATCCAGCCGTGTGGTCCTCTTCAGGTGTCATCCTGCGGTGTGGTCCATCCCCATCTGATGTCCGGTGGTGTGGTCGTCTCCAGTTGTCATCCGGTGGTGTGGTCCATCTCCAATGGTGTGGCCCATCTCCGCCTCCTGAATCAGAAATACACACTTTGGCTTACTGACTTGCATCTAACAGCAATGCCAGGGAAGGGACGGGGGATGATGGGGTGGGGAGGGGGGGGGGGACTAGTATCATATAATGAAAACTATTTGTGTCCAGCATATTTGACTGTGGCTTACAGGGTGATGTCCATCCGAATGGCCCATCTCCAAGTGTCGTCCGGCGGTGTGGTCCATCCCCAGCTGATATCCAGCGGTGTGGTCCTCTCCAGGTGTCGTCTGGCAATGACGTCCATCTCCAGGTGTCATCCAACGATGTGGTCCATCTCCACTGCCGTGGCCCATCTCCGACTCCTGAATCAGAAATACATACTTTGGCTTACTGACCTGCATTTAACAACAATGCAAGGGGGAAGTGGGGGGGGGGGGAGAGTAGCAGCATATGGGAAAAAACTATTTGTGTCTAGCATATTTGACTGTGGCTTACCGGGTGATGTCCATGTGAATGGCCCATCTCCAGGTGTTGTCCTGCGATGTAGTCCATCCCCAGCTCATGTCCGGCGGTGTGGTCCTCTCCAGGTGTCATCCAGCGGTGTGGTCCCTCTCCAGGTGTCGTCCAGCGGTGTGGTCCATCTCCGACTCCTGAGTCAGAAATACATACTTTGGCTTATTGACTTGCATCTAACAGCAATGCCAGGAAGGGAGGGGGGTGGTGGTGGTGGGGGGGGGGGGGGGGGTAGTGGCATATGATGATAACTATTTGTGTCCAGCATATTTTACTGTGCCTTACCAGGTGATGTCCATCTGAATGGCCCATCTCCAGGTGTCATCCAGCGGTGTGGTCCCTCTCCAGGTGTTGTCCAGCGGTGTGGTCCATCTCCAGGTGTCGTCCGGCGGTGTGGTCCATCTCCGACCCCTGAATCAGAAATACATACTTCGGCTTACTAACTTGCATCTAACAGCAATGCCAGAAAGGGAGGGGGGAGGGGGGGAGGGGGTAGTGGCATATGATGATAACTATTTGTGTCCAGCATATTTGATTGTGCCTTACCGGGTGATGTCCATCTGAATGGTCCATCCCCAGGTGTCGTCCGGCGGTGTGGTCCATCTCCAGGTGTCGTCCAACAGTGTGGTCCATCTCCAGGTGTCGTCCGGCGGTGTGGTCCATCTCCAGGTGCCGTCCGGCGGTGTGGTCCATCTCCAGGTGTCGTCCGGCGGTGTGGTCCATCTCCAGGTGCCGTCCGGCGGTGTGTTCCATCTCCAGGTGTCGTCCGGCGGTGTGGTCCATCTCCGACTCCTGAATCAGAAATACATACTTTGGCTTATTGATTTGCATCTAACAGCAATGCCAGGAAGGAAGGGGGCTGGTGGTGGTGTTGGGGGCCGTTGGGGGCCGTTGGGGGGGGGGGGGGGGGGGGCATATGATGATAATTATTTGTGTCCAGCATATCTGACTGTGCCTTACCGGGTGATGTCCATCCAAATGGCCCATCTCCAAGTGTCGTCCAGCAGTGTGGTCCATCCCCAGGTGTCATCCAGCGGTGTGGTCCATCTCCAAAGGCCTGGCCCACCTCCAACTCCTGTATCAGAAATACACACTTTTGCTTACTGACCTGCATCTAATATCAATGCCAGGGAAAGGGGGGGGGGGAGGAGGCGGGAGGGAGGCGTAGGGGCATTATGATGAAAACTTTTTGTGCACAGCATATTAATTTTTGATTGTGGCTTACCGGGTGATGTCCATCTGGATAACATCTCCAGGTGTCGTCAGGTGGTGTGGTCCATCTCCAGGTGTCCTCCAGGGCTGTGGTCCATCTCCAGGCGTCTTCCAGCAGCACGGTTCATCTCCATCGTCCATCCAGCTGGTCCCTCGGGTAGTCCCCCTGTGGTCACGCGCTGTCCTCCATCAGGTCTGAAACATGAGTCCACGTGAGACTGCGAGATATGCATATGTCAACATCATACATCAAATTTAGCATATTTTGCCCAGAATGAGAAAAACAAATCTAAGTACTTTTATCGAAAGGAAATCGCACTTCATAAACAGGATATGATGCTGCTGACCAAACTATAAGTGATTTTTTTGTTGTTGTTATTACTGTTCTTGTTTGTCGTCGTTGTTGGATGCCGAGCACTAACTGGGCAAATATCCTGTGAAGAGAAAAGAAAATCACAGTTAAACGCTCACCCCTCAGAGGTTGCCTCTTTTCAGTTTGGTAGTATCTGTCCCTGTAGTGGTCCTACCCTCAGTCCGGCGGTTGTCCAGGCAATGGTTCCACGTCCTACAGAAACAATTAACAGAAACAATGCAGTCAGAACTAAAAACTCAAGAGCAAGCTTTCAGATTTTACTACAGTACGACCTCTTTTGGGCGACCACCCCTATGGCAAGATAAGAATGGTCTTATAAGAGAGTTGGTCGTCCAAAAGAAGCCTCAGACAGTGAAGAATTGCAACCCAGGATCATTGTAACATTGGTCTGCACAGGCAGGTGGTCTCTCTAAGGGATGGTCACCCAAAAGAGGTTCTACTGTATCATTGTTTTCCGTGGATATAAATAGTCAAGGCTACCCCTGAAAGAAACTACCTTGAACTTTCATTAGGACATGCAGTTGAAGTAACCTGTAATTACAAACACAGGTCACTGGTTTAATTTAAAAGCACATAACAAATAACTGGGAGTGTTGGACAGTTTTGTCAATATGAAAAGTATGATTGTTAGAAACACTAATACTGTCAGGAAAAACGGAAAACACAGTCAAGCACTCACCCCTCAGAGGCTGCCTCTCTTGATGTTTGTAGTATCCGTCCCTCCAGTGGTCCAACCCTCAGTCCAGTGGTCGCCCAGGCTGCGGTCCAACATCCTACAGAATACAAGATGCAGTAAAAACTGTCAACACCAGTCTAAACATTCAATATATATATATTAGCTTTCAGTGTTTGTCGGTGGACCGTAAACCAGTCACAGTTACTTTCAAACTTGAAAGAAATTGAGAGCGTCTGGCACTGAAACTAATGTGGGAGTATGAGCAGCTCCCTTTCTTAATTACAAACCACACACACAAAAACAACACCACAGGAGTGTCAGAATGGTTACATAATTAGCAAGATGATTTCACAAACACTAATTGTGTACAGAGGAAAGAAAATCATATTTACACACTCACCCCTGTCTACCTTCTCTCTGGATTCTTGTGCCGTCCATCCCTCAGTCCAGTGGTTGCCCGGGCCGCAGTCCCATGTCCTACAGAAACAAATGAAGCAGTAAGATGTAAAAAGAGCTTGGAACACAACCACAAATAATCAAATCTTACAACAATTTTCATCATATCCTTTGGAAGGAACTAACATTTACCATCCACAGCTGCATCCTAAACTGGGCTTGGCAGGGGCCGCCGGAGGTCCATCTTCTTTCTTGCTGTACCCTACCTAACCTTGTGGACTTTCCGCCAAGTATGCCACTATTTGTGAAACATTTTTTCCAAAACTAATCATGAAACGCTGTGCATTGATGTCGCCCAGAAACATGCCATGCACTTAAGTTTAAGGGGGACTACCTAATTCACAGCACAAAGCAGGCGTCGGACACATCCAACCCGACAGACTGTTTACAAGCCAAATACATGTGAATAAAACAGGACCAAAACCGTGACTGTCCCAAAGCCACTCTGACCTCATTTTCAACTTCATTTAACAATAATGGCTGCTGATGTACATGTTACATTTCCTAGCAAAATGTAACAAAAATACATCAAACAGTTTACTAGTTTTACATAAGTGCCTGAACTAAAGCCAAAAACAAGGCACAGCACAGTCTGTCCCATGCACACCAGCATGAAGTTGATGGCCACCTGGGCGCTTTCTCTTACAACGCCTGCTAGTTTTAAGTTAGTCCCTAACCGCCTGAAGGTTTTAGCCTACAATTTTGTCATGCTATAATGCATGAGAATAACAGCATACCACAAAAGACACATATGCTGCTACTGGCATACTTGACAGACATTATTGTGGTCACTCGTCAGTTTCCGTATCTCACCCAAAAAATGTGTTTAGGTTACGCGCAGGGAAGTGGAGACCGGGTCTTAGCATACAGCATGGGATCCACCTACAGAGCTATAGCATGGACTTCGCAGAACTACTGGGGTTGGCGTCACCAGCGTGTTTCCCTCCCGTAAGTGCCAAGGCGAGTGCCTACGACCAAGAGCGTCGCCACTGACAGAGCAATCAGAGAGGCATAAGTAGATCAACCCTACAATCAAGCGGACACTCGAGGGCCCTGTCCTCAGGTTGTCATTGCCGGGCGGGCCATGAACTCATGCAAAGTTTCACCCTGCAACAAAATGTACACATATAAAAGTTAGTGTGCAAGAATATGATACATATGTACAGTGTACCTAACATGTTAACCAGCACAGCTCCACATGTCTGAAAGAAAAAGGCAATCCCTTGATTTCCATCTGGTTTCCTACAAACGAAACATGTGGCTAACAGAGCATAGAACAACATAATATTAGTGTATTTCTAATTATATATATATAATGTGATTGTCCAAGATTGTTTTGTTCTCCAAAATCTAATTGAAACATTTATTTGACATTTGTACCCAGTGACAATGTGCCATAGGCTTCTATGAAAACAGTTCAAAGCTTCTACCCGTAACTACAAGTCTGACCGACACAAAAAAAACAGCCCAATGACCTCTCATTTTCTTAAACTGCCAATAAGTGACGGGTTCATGCGCATACCCAGTGCAAACTATTGCAAAGGTAAGGGGCAAGATGTACGTCAACTAAACTTTAGCCAGTGGAGAAATGAATATCAGGCTTGAAGCCACCCACTATGCACATGATGAATGATGATGAATAATGCATACATCACATTGCCTCATCACTTTCCTACATAACACGAGGAAGAGCACAGTCTCCATCAATGATCATGTTTACAAGGTAGCCCCCCCCCCCCCCCCACCACCACCACCGGAAAAAAGCGCACCGTTCAACAGATGATGTAAATGGTACCAATTAATAAGCTCAGCAGTTAAGGTAGGCATAATCAGCACACGATGGTGTTACAGCCTTAACTCTAAATGAACCACTGCAACGCTCACACCGCAGACACATCCCTCAGTGTCTGTGCAAACTTTATTGATGCATTGTGGGTTCTTTGAAAACTGTGCTGCTTCCAACAATAAACTTCAAGTTAACTCAATAATTTTCAAACACATACTCAAAACCACCCTCTCTGGTTTTCTATACCATAATTATTTTTCTGAGCGTATAGAGTGACGTCTCACTGATGGTACATGTATACTAAAAAAAAACATTAAAAAAACGGCCAATGCAAGTGGTGAGCCCAAGTTGAGAACAACCAAACAGTAAAACCTTCGCTGCTGGGCTAAAACTCAAGTTACTGATACTCAAACCTTGCTTCTGGTGAAATGGATGTCTCAACACGGAGAACTGGCTGCTGGTTTATACTATATACTGGTACCTCACCAACTGAATCTCAAGACTGAGCAACTAACGGCACGGCTAGATTGGACAAGCACTGCGAAAGAATGCACAGCAGCCAAGAAAGGCTTGCTAAATTGAGTCTATAACGGCACGGTCTGCACGGTACAACGTGACCTGCACTGACCGGCAACATTTACCCGCTGTGGCCGGGGTGGGGGCATTAGGTACCGAGCGCATACTCGAGCAGGCGCGAAGGATGGGGTTGGAGTCAGTTGGGTGGGGATGTGGGAAAACTAATTAATTTGCGAAACTGAATGCAACCTATCCTGAATCTGTGCATTTTTTGTGGGGTTTGTTGTTGTTTGTTTGTTTTTTTGCACATTGTCACTGAGTTTTTCTCCACCGCTAGAGCCTCAGTCAGTCATAATAATTATGCAGCACCGGCATGCAGGAAATTTAATCTCATCACTGAGGACCCGATCATTTAAAGCCCAACGTCACTGAACGTCAGGCACAGGCTGCGGTCTAATATAAAGACAATCCCGACTTGGATCATTGATCTTAATTTGCCAGTTTAGGCGGCAGGCAAACTCACGTGCCAATCAGTAGTGATTCAGATCAGTCAGTGCTGACTTTACTATGAGGTGGGTGGGTGCGTGGGGGTTTAACGTCCGTCTCCACTACGTAAGGGTGATATCAAAGGCGGAGCAACGAGAAAAACTTGAGACCGACACTAATCACATTAATTTTGGCCGGCTCCAGACGGGATTCGAACTCACGACTGACTCAGTCCGTCCGGCATTGAGAGTCCAACGCTCTACTGACCATTCGGCTTTCCCGGTTCCCAACCTTTACTATGAGATCTGGGCCCGCATAAGTCTTCGGTTTTGGGGTTTGTTTGGGTTTTTTTTAAATAATAATAACAACACACTGCCTCAGCCATTTCAATTTAAACCGTCCTGATTTAAAGAGCAGTTAGACTAGTCCAGTCAGTGACTGAGGGTCAACCAACTGAACCTGGACAACGACTATAAATTTCGTGCATCCCCCCCCCCCTCCCCTTTCCTCACCTCAGAGCTACAACTGGATTTTTACCATCATAATTATGACGTATATAAAACCAACAACAAAAGCAAAATAGCACGGAGCCAATCGACTCAGCCTGCAGCCGGCTCCGTCTGCTGGCCGCGGCGTCACGGTGAAAGACCTCAAGATTTCAAGTTAGGAGACCCTAAACCCAGATCTGTCCAGGCTAATGAAACAAAAAGCTACGCACACTGTGCCAATGTTCCACATCGTGTTGTCTCAAGACTTTTTTTTTTTCTAAATAATTTAGGAAAAAGAAAAAAATCTGTCTTTGCAACGTGGTGGAAAAGGGCGTTAAACCCCCAAACACCCACCCACCCACTCACCCTGTCTTTTGCACTGATATACCTACTAGCGTACCTTCCTTTCTATCGTATGTCTAGCGTATCATATGCCGAGCCGTAAGCATGTCGGTAGAAACTGCCATAGAATTCAACAAGTGAGCGATCACTACTGAACACGACCAAAATAAACCTGGGCCGGCCGGTATCCAGGTCAATACCAAACTTCAAAACATTCCGGCACTCGGCAGAATCAAAACTTTGGACCGGCGATTGATACAGCCCACGACAATTAACTTGAACGGATAGTTATGACTTTAATCAGCATTGAGAAAATCACTCATTTATACAAACAGTGAATCTATTACTACGAGCCATGACAGCGTCAGTGTAAACGCAGCACCGACCGTAGTCGGTGAGCGAAGCAGCGTACTCAAGTTACACACATCAGACATGCTGATCATGGTGACAGACTGACAACACGCGTTACTGATCCCATCAGTGAAAACCGGCCGGCTGAATACCGTACCGCACGTGCAACACAGTTTAGGTCCTGCTGCAAAGCGTCACAGGACTCCTTGAATAAGTCCCATCATGGTCCGTCTCAACCGACTCGGTCACTGTTTGTGTAAACACAACGGCGTATCACTATCAGTCACGACATGATCAGGCAGTCACCGACTGACGGTGTGTGGCATCTCGGTCGTAATAAGGCCTGACTCCAACTGCGGATACACCGCTTGCCGCAATCAGTGGTAGGAAAATACAGATCGCTGTTTTATTCAGTGTAGTCGGTGACCAGCGATTGTCAACAAATGTCGCGAAAAACAAATTAATGGGAGACGGGACGTGGTGCGGGGAAGGGGTGGGGCTGGAAGCCGCAAACCCTTGTTTCATCCACTCCCAATTCCACTACTGAACTTGTGTCGACTATCCCGCCATCGAAGTGACTTTTGAACGAAATAATGTTGCTACCCACCACAATTATTCATGTCAAGAGTCCGGCATTACTGACAAATGGGACAGATGGGAACAGTTCCCCGCCATTTTGAATGGAGAACTGACTCCGGCACTAACAGGCTATGATGCGGAAGCTGCTGGTTTTGCAATCAAAATATCCGTTTTAAATCATCGGAACTGAAAAAAAAATAAAGAAAGAAAACGTCCGATGCAGCCGCTCACTGTCGGAGTCCCTGGCCATATCCTTCACCAGTCCAATAACCGTAAAACCTGTTTGAAAACTTCTATTTCACATGATTTTAACTAAGTTGAAACACAACAGGCACAGCACAACACACACACGTCCTCACCAGCTAAGACCCGAGACTCAAAAGAGCCCGCTGCAAGGTGGGGACTTCTCGAAGATTTGGGGACTCGTCCAAAACTAAGCACAGGGGTGAGCAAGTTGTTTAATGCAAAACTATTTTGATCGTTGACAGCACGGATTTGAAATAAAATGAAAGCTTTCAAAAGAGAATGACTTTGCAGGATTTTCAGTTTAGATCTGGATAGGTGTAACTGGACAAAATAGAAAAGAAAAAGAAAACTGAACCATACACATTCTCCCCCAAAACCCTCTTCCCCCCTCTTCTCGTTTTAGCATGTCCCTGTGAATTCTACCGTAGAGGGATAGGGCAAAATGGACAGGCACGGCGACGGACGTCGGAACATGGCTCATTGTTGTCGCCCGACACACTGTGTGTGTGAGTATTATTCACTGTATGTGCTGTGTACTATCACCGCCTCTGTCATTGTTACAAAGAAGTGAAACTGTCGTCTGCTCAAGTTTTTGCACGTACACTCCAGGGGCAGTAGTGTTCGACTGACAACACACCTGACCCAAACTGTTTTGATTCAATCTGTCAAAGGAAACTGTAATTTTAATGAAGTTGAAAACAATGGTAACTGTTTGCGTCTCGCTGTCTTAGTTTCTAACCATGAATCCCGGCAACACTGAACAAAAAAACAACAACAACAAAAACAAACACACTCGTACCACTGACTATTCCGCAAAGTTTCAGTGTTTCTGTTGTCAGGGTTGATGGTCAGTGGTGCGTGTGTGCTTGTTTTTGTTGTTGTTGTTTTTGTTAAAGTTAAAAGCAATGAACACGTACGAAGCTGTCAGCGAACTGCAAGAAAATTTATTCTCCATTTCACGGCATTTATATTAATTTTTAGAATAATAATTATTTGAACGGGGTGTTCTGTGCCCCCCCCCCCCCCCCTTCCTTACTTCGCCGGGCTATTTAAATATATACTGTAGAAACCAACCTGATATAATTATAGCCCCAGCATCTGCTCAGTAACAAACTGGGTTGGTGTTTAAATGGTTTGGCGCATGTTCCCACGATACAATATACGAGTGATATTAAGGACGGGGAAACGAGAAAAACACAAATATTTGGCCCCAGCCAGGAACTGATCGAACTCACGACCCGAGCATTGGAAGTCCAATACAATGCTTGCATCTGCAAGAAGATTTTCAACAAAAGACGTACAGTGCGCTAATTTGCTATCGGCATCCGATTGACAAAGCATCACCAGATTAACGTGACTGTAATGGTGAAAGTGATGATGACTGGTCATTTGTATGGCGGCGCAGCAAAACTGACTGGTCCCAAACGGTCAAACACATCGCCACAAATGTAGTGCCAAACTTGGATGCAATTCAAGGCGCCAGCCGGCCACTTTTGTCACTTTTGCCACTTTTGCCACCGACTGAATGTCAGTGATGTCAAGTGAATATCACGTTTGTCACCGACTGAATGTGATGTTGCAGTTTTGCCTATACCTGCACTAGTGGTGTGTTAGTGTTACTCTTTTTGTTACTCATGGTACATTGGTATGTATCGTTTGGTTTCATCAGCTGCCGTTAAAATGAAGGTTGAATTAGTGTTTCCTTAGATCAGTCCCGGCCTGGACACTGATTCGGGGGATACGTCACTGAGTAAAGTCCGGCCGAGTCGGCGACGCCGGAAGTGAAAGAGTAGTTTCGTGTAAATGAAATTTTCAAGGCATTCCGATCGACAAATGAAAATCCCTGTCCATACTAAGCTAGTATAGCAGAATCACTGGTAGCATAACCAAAACTGAAACGCCCGCCCAAGTCGTAAAAACGTAGGCGGTATCCCGGCGCTCATAAAGTACTAGATTTGCAATCCGGCCAACACCGAACGTTCCGCCACTCAGAAATAAAACTACTGGAATATTACGGCGCACTCAGTCAGCGATCACTCAAAGTCGATCTCTCAATCGTAACTGATAACCAGTCTAAGGTTTATCTTGTCACTCAGTGACAGCCTTGGGCTTCACTGACGTCCCTCTTCACGACATGGTGCGTATAGGGACAGGTTGTGGAGGGGCCGGGTGGTCACAATTGTGTAGCTGCTCATACGTAAAGTATGGGTTTTGCGGGTAGGATAGCGGGATGTGATGTGGCCGGTTCAGTGGTGGTCACGTGTAAAATGAATGGACAGCGAAAATGGGTCAATGCAGTCCGGCCGGCATTGGAGACAACTGAAGGTGGGGCCTTACGCCGATCCCACAGGCGGCACCACTGAGAGCGGAGCGGCCGGACAGAGTATTTAATTTTGTGCAACCTGGTGGCTGCTCAGTGGCGGGTAACTGAGTCAGAGTCAAGGTTGGCACTGACTGACCTAGTGGGGGGGGGGGGGGGGGGATAAGGGGCGAGCGCCGTGCACAACTTGAACGTAGCCCGGCAACGTGACGCCGGACCGGCCTGCGGTTGAACTCAGTGACGTTGATGCGGAGCACCAAAATACTCTGCAGTTTAATACTGAATAACTTCATAATAACTTGATAATAATAATAATAATTTGATAATAATGAGGATTTGTCTGGCGCCCCGGCGACCTCCTGCTGGACGGAGCTCGGGATGCCTTATTGACAATCATGATAGCAACACCGTTACATCACGGCCGGTACACAGTCATATTAGAACCGTCAGACGCCGCCGGGTAGCGGCCGCCGTACTACAAACTTTGACTGACGTCACAAACGTTACCGTCAAACGTCATACGATCATGATGATGGTGATACACATATGAAACAGTAGTATCCACACGAAACTTGGGGGAAAAAAACATATAAAAAGTGTGCATTTTATTGCAAGCCCAGCTGCTGCGTAAGCCTTAGTTCTGAAGTTATGCAGTCGCCGAGGGATCGACATGCGCGGGGCAAGTAGCAGACGACACGGTGGGAGATTGGTGTAAGGGAAGCAACTCATACAAAACACCGTCTGCTACACTCACACCTTCTCTCGCCTGCAGAAAAATCCGTAGTAACGCAACCAGTTCTTGGTGCTCGTTTTCTGTTTGATTAAATATGTTCCATTTTAACAGACTGAAAGCATTTGTCATCTTTGATCTCTCTGCCAAGCAGTTCAGGCTGCAGACGGACGAATGCAGACAGCCTTAGCACTTCTTCGTGCTGTCTATCCAATCACGCGCGTGAAACATAGTCCGACAGTACAATTCATAACGAAATTCTCACGAAATAAAACGCCAAAATGCCTCCTCGTATGTCAAAAGTAAAGTATACTGAGTGTATATACTGTAATCTGGCGAAGGTTGCGTCGGGCTGAGGTTCTTTTGTATCGTTTATTCACCCTTTCATGTTCCTACGCGTGGCTGATCGTCGGGACTGCTTCGCTCTCTCTATCCAAAACAGGAATGTGAGGTAAATGCATTTTCGACAATTTTGAGGGACAACAGGTGTTAGATATGTTCATAAGCAACATGAGTTTATTGTGCGGACACCGCTGATGGTGCGTTAATGCAGGGTTGTTTCTCTTTTGAAGGAAATGAATGCATGGGTCTGTCGGGGTTCATGCGTCGCCATTTTCTTCCTTTCTTGTTCGTCCTTCCTCGTTCATCGACCCAGTCTGCTCGACTCTGCTCTGTTCGTGTCTTTCTCTCCCAAGCTTCGGGCTTGCAATAGTGACTGTACTTGTTGACATGCGTTTGCACTCTGTTTGTTTGTTTGTCAGATGAAACAAGCACATGTTTCTTTCTGCATATCACCTGTCTTTGTTCTTCTGTCCATCAAGCTAGTTGCAGCATATAGGGGGGGCGGGGCCTATGGTCTTTTTTTTTGACAGCGGCTGCGAAAGCGCGTTCTCTGGTTTTCTAGCAGAGAGAGAGAGAGAGAGAGCAGTATTTTTTTTGTTCTTCCCTGCGTTTCGTGATCTATATATACAGTCTGCTTTGCTGTGTCAAAACCATCAAACAAAATGAAGTACTACTACTAGTAAACTCCAGAGGCAGCAGAATTTTAGGTTGGTGAGGGAGGGGTGATAAAGGTGGTCCCACTGCAGAATTTGGAGAAACAAGGGGGGGGGGGGGGGAAAGAGTTGAACTGATCTGCTTGCAAAGTGCCAGAACTGAATCCTACGTTTTTCTGTTATTGGTGCATGTGTTTTTGAGTGTTTTTTTCACCCCTATGTGTTTGGTTGGTTGGTTGTTTTTATTTGTTTTTTATTTGTTTGCTTTTTTTCTGTTTTTTTTTTTTTTTTTTTTTGGGGGGGGGGGGGGTACAGTTAGTGCTTTTGTTCAAATGTCGCCTGTATTTTGTTCATTTTAATCGTCCAAAGAGAAAGTGCTTTTTTCAATGGTAACTTTTTTTTTCTTTTTTTTTAAAGACAACTGTTTTTAATGCTAACAGTAACAGAAGATAGAGAAAATACCAGGTAGAAATACTTGAAATTTGTGCACCTGTTTAAGTAGTTCTCATAAAAGTGCTTTGCTGGTTGCTTTTGTCTTGGTAGGTTGAATTGCACTGTATAATTCATTTATACAGAAAGACTATGGTAGCTCCAGCAGGATGTTAGCTAGTTCTTGCACTTCTACTTTCAATGCTTATGAACTACCCCATTAGTCCAGCAATACATAAACTATAATATGCATGTATAGAGCTCTGCAATGCAGCATCTGTATCTATTAACAAATCAGTGATAAAATCTGTATCTGATGCTAATGCTTTGTTGCCATGCTCACGCAGTGCTTCGCAATGCAAAGCAAATTTTTCGCACAGCAGGTATACTTGCTGTGTGTGTAGTGTACATGTGTTGCCTGCAGTGTTGACGACGGCAGATACAAAAACTTACTGTTAATGTCAAGTTGCCTCATCTGTTGAAAAATAAAGTCTCTCTCTCTCTCTCTCTCTCTCTCTCTCTCTCTCTCTCTCTCGTACACACACACACACACACACACACACACACACACAGAGAGGCACTGTAAAGAAAACAAGTCACCACTATTGCTGCTACAAGTTTTATGAATTTTGTAGTGTGCAGACAGCCTCTCCCCCATGAGTCTTATTGATTTTTTCCTAGGTTTCCTTGTGTCCCCTAGGAAGCTGTAGTCTAGTGTAGAACATTTCCTTCCTCCAGCTTCCTGCTCACTGTTACTCACAAACTGTTTGCCTTGTTGCACTTGGTCTTGGTGGTGGTGTGTGTGTGTATACAGTGTAATCAGCAAAATCTACTTCTGTTTATTTTAGTTTCAGCCATCCAGGTTGATCTCTCTCTCTCTCTCTCTCTCTCTGAGCATTCTGACGTATGCATCTGGATTTTACTTTCTAGCAGTTACAGGCTGTATTTAGGTAGTCGAGCGTATTTAAAGCATGACATGTAATTTTGCCATGTACACGTCAGACTGTTATTCTCACGCTGACTTGACATTATCTTACTTGTAGTCTAATAGTTTTTTTGTTTTTTTTTATTTTTTTATTTTTGTTTGGTTGGTTGGTTGGTTGTTGTTGTTTGTTTGTTTGTTTGTTTTTTTTGGGGGGGGGTGTTTGTTTTGATTTGTTTTGTTTTTTTGTTATTGTTTTTTTGTTTTTTTTGGGGGGGTCTTTTATCTTGTCTTTTGTTTTACATAATTTTGTAGTTTAGCAACAGCAAATTATAAACTGACATGTGTGCTACAATATCTACCGTAGAAAAATAAAGTTTCATTGTCATTGTCTCTCTCGTTCAAGGTGGCACACAATGACACACACACACACACATGCACACACTCACAAAGGATAGTCACTTTCCCTCCTTCAATTAAATGCTATATTTACTACTGTTTTCTTTCTGTCCTCTTCCTCTTCCTTTCTCTCTCCCCCACCCCCCAATCCCTTGTGTTCTTTCTTTTGTTCAAGATTCCCTCTGTCATTCTTTCCCTCCTGGCTTTTATCTGTTCTTTCTTTGTTCTTTATCCTCACCTTGCCTTTCGCAAAGCTTTTTTGTGTGTTTGGCAAGCCTGGCAGGCAAAATGGTTTCCTCTTTCTTGTTTGGAATTTCTATAGGGCTCTGTCAGTCTGTGACAATGGGTGACTGAATAAACCTATTCACTAATTCAGTGCACCTATTATCATCGGTGGCTCATTGTGTGAACTTCTTTTTGTCCTCTTTTGGTTCATGTCTGGCTGATTCTTTTAGGCAGTGAACCATTGTACTCACAGACTCCAACTCAAAGAAGGCATAAATTTAACTGCTTTGCTCGTTTGCCCTTGCATCATTTATGTATTCCCTTTGTTTTTTGGGTTTTTTTTTTTTTTACTGTTGTGTGTTTGGGGTGGGGGGTCAGGGGTCGAAGAGAGTTTAGCTACATGCATTTAATGATTTATGCTCTGGATGATTTCATTGTTTGTAGAAGACTAGCCTTTTCTAGGCGAGTTCTCATAGTTATGAAACAGAATGGGCCAGCTGCTCTTTTAGTAAGTATTCTGATTTTCTTGCATTTCTTCAGTGTTGTTGCAAGGCCCCGGTCTCAGGTCTCTGACCGATTCATCTCCGATTTGACCCATTGCACTGACCCCTGTCCGGTCAAATGTCCTATTGTTTTTGCGTGGAGGCAGTCAACTGACCGAAAGAAATTTGTACAAAGCGGACGAAGTCTGCAACAGCCTTTAACTTTAGGCATGAAGTGCCAGTGGCAATAAGTGATTCTGACTCTCAGTCTCAGTTTACCGACATTGCATTGCCCCCGAACAGTGCCAGGGATTCTGATGCGAATTCTTCCCTGGCCGAGCTGAAGCCCACATAAACCCGCCACGTCTCTGATGACTGGTTTAAATTGTATCCGTGGCTGGTGCTGCAAAACGATTAGGAAGCTGTTCCAAAACCAGGGAGGGTGCTGAAAGTCATGTGAAAACCTACTTTCCAAACGAACACTCTGCTTAAGTCAGTTTGCACCGTGGGTTTGGACCTATTGTTTTTTTCCAGCCAGGACAATTGGACCTATTGTTTTCTTCAAGCCAGGTCCAACTGACCTATTGCCTTCTTTGGCTGGCAACAACACTGTTTCTTAATTTCTTCATTTTTTTGCTTCATATTTCAGAGTCCAGCGTGTAAAACAATGGACAACCTGGCCACAGGCTTTGCATTTGGGATGGGCAACGACGAGTTTGTCCCCATGGACTTCCAGACCTCCATGGCTGGTGATGTGGATGCTGCCTCCTCCACCCTTATGTACTCGGGGATGGGGCCGTACACTGCCTTTAGTCCCGCTGTGTCTAGGGAATCGGTCTTCCCTCAAGGCAACCTGATGGGATCTCGGGCCGGTGGCATGGATCTCCCACGATTCCCACTAGTGTCCTATGCTCAGAACATTCCCGTGTCCGGCGCCAATTTCAATCCCATGATGTCACCAAGACATGCCTTTTCAGCCAGCGGGTTGCCGGGGATTTCCAGCTTTGGCGAGATGTTTTCTCAGCCAGGGGCAGACATACGGGCAGGGGAAGGTCGGTCACCTGGTCTTGTGGACAGTATCGCTGAGCAATTGCCGAGTTTTGGTTCCATAATGGGAGCTCCAGGACCTCCACCATCGTCCGTGGCAACCAGCGTCATGCCCTCGTCGATGCCAGTCTTCCCCACCACTCCGTCATCCATGATGCATACGACTTTAGTGGCCCCAGATTCAAACCCAGTGCCCATTGGTGTAAGCAAGGATAGTGGTGACTTCAACAGCGAGGGCAAATCATTGAGCGTGAACAGTTCAGTACAAGGCCATTCTCAGCATTCTCCGGTCCAGTCATCCATGCAACCTCTGCAAAACTGCTTCCCAGGTAAAATGGCCCATCAAAACATAGAACACACTCACAACAACATGACGCATAATGTCCCAGGACAGTCTGTCTCACAGCTGAGTGTACATCAGAGCGAATCGAAACCGATCGCAGGACAAACAAACCTTGGTGTTCCTTCCATAAGCTACAGCGCAGTGACACCGATGCAACGGAGACGTCAGTCCCCCCGGCGTGCTGCAGCAATGGCTGCTCAAGCTGTGGCCGCATCAGCTGCTGCAGAATTGGCGGTCAAAACCAAGCAGGTGCATGTACCTCGTGTGACTGGTACCTCTCCTCAAGGAGTCGGCTTTTCTCATTCCATGAGAGGTAACTCGGCCACGTTCAGGGCATCCTCTCAGCAAAGTTATCCTCCGAGCAGGCGGAGCACCGGTATGAACACAGAGAGCGTGCACCTCCCGAGTCAGCAAGCACCCTCTTCTGTGAACTTCCCACGCCGGCGTACCATCGTTCCATTTTACAAAGCTGGGCGGTTCAGTTTGCGGGAGCCTGAGGTGTTTGAGTGCCAGACCAGAAAGGTGCCACAGGTCACAGAAAGCGTGCAGACTGGACATGATGTGGTGGTAGATGAACTGCCGATGGCTAAGAAATCCTTATTTCCCGTCAATCCCAATAGTTGTGATGTTGACCCAATGGATGGTAAAGGGGGGTTTCCAGTTCAACCCCCTGCTTGCGAGCAAAAGAGAATTGGATTATTTACAGATGCAAATGATGGGTTTAAGTCGTACGTGGAAGGAGAGGGGTATGCCAAGAGAGGAAACTCCAAGACGGTGGTTTCACCGAGTTTTGGCGAAGCGGCCGCCAGGGCAGTGATGACAACTTCAGTCGGTGACAGCGCCACTGTTGTCACAGTCGCTATCATGAGCAGACAGAATTCCACAATGAAAGCAAAGACACCTTACTCTGTGGCCAGCCCAGGTGCTAGTCGTGACGTCTCACAGCTGTCTGATGACCTCAAAGAAAATGTTAAGAATGATACACTGTATGGTGAGTCCAGGGTTCAAACACGCAAAGGTCGTCGATCATCTTCTGCCATGACCTCACCAACAATGGTCCAGACTTCGCAGAGAGGGCGGACTCTACGTCGACGGGTCAGTCCCGGCAACATCAGCGTAGAAAATGACGACGACTTTGAGAGGCTGATGGAGGAACGGAAAGAGAAGGCACGAGCTGCTGAACAGGAACGGATGGAGGTAAACGTTGGTTTCTTTTACACATGGATTATTACAACTAGGACAGAAAATACAAATGTCTTGGTGGTGGTGGTGGTGGTGGTGGTTGATTTAGTGTGTTTTTTGTTGCAGAGATAACTTCTGAGTTTGCTGTCAATTTACAATTTTGTGAGCAGTTGGCTGTGCACCCCAAACTATGGACCTCATGCAAACAACAAGGAGGCAGTCAACATCATTGCATTGTGGAATTGACTGAAGACGTGTCTCTTTAGGGCATGGCTTCACTGACTATCCTCATTTTTGTATTTCCCTATCAAAAACCACTTCCTAAGCACTGTGAGCAGTCAGTCAGTGTGGTGCACTGTGCTGTCACATCATTCAGGTCATCACCATCTTGGCTCTACAAGTAAAACATTTCTGAATCAATATTATCAGATTTGTGCGCTTTAGAACTTGCATTTTGAACTTTTTCTGCAGATCAGCATCCGCATAGATGACTCACAGTGTGTGTCCTACGGGGAGCAGAAACGCTGGCAGTGTGACCTGTGCGATAAGTCGTACACAACCAAACATAACCTGGTCATGCACATGCTCGACCACAATGGCATCAAGCCCCACCTGTGTCTGGTCTGCGGCAAGTACTTCAAACAACTCAGTCACCTCAACACCCACATGCTCACCCACGACAAGGTCCGGCCACACATCTGTAATGTGAGTATTTTGAAGTACAAACCAGAATACAAAAAATAAGTGTGTCAGGTTTTTGACTCACTTTTGTAATCATAATCATAATCCTTGATACTTGTGTGTCCAAATTTATCCCCAAAACCTATGCTGTGGCTGACATAGGTCATCTACGCCAGGCTGGATCAAGTTTTCTGTGGGGAGTGGGTGGGGGGGGGGGTCTCCCTTAGCTGAAGACTGCAGCACAGGGGGATGAGGGAGTTTGGGGATCCCTCCCCTAGACAGATTGCCGACCAAGGCTGACGAAGCTCTGTCACTCCATGGTTTCTTGTCCGAGTTTTCCAAATCTTCACCGGACAAGACAGCAACTCTTAGCATTATGCATTTTACGATTGACTATTGTGGATGGGAATGTGCATGATGTCCATTATTGGTCGCTTCAGGTGTGTGGGAAAGGCTTCACGCAGATCAGCCATTTGAAGCGCCATCTGGCTGTGCACCAAGACTCCAAACCCTACTCCTGTGATGAGTGTGGGCGCGGTTTCTGTTTTCCAAGTGAGCTACGCCTTCATAAGGAACGTCACCAGCAGGGCATCTTTCAAGTGGACCACTCCTGTTCAGAGTGTGAGGAGGTAGGATTTAAATATGTAAATACACTTTACCACATGTTTACTGAATGTCAAGTGTGCTGGTTTTGCATCAATATCTTAGCATCCTTGACATGTGTTAATGCCAGGATCTGGACTTAAAATCTTCCACCTTTTGACGGATAATAATAATGAGTATTGTATAGGCACTTTACCCAATTTCGTGAATCGGCTCAAAGCGCCGCGAACTGAATCCAACACGCACGCTCACATGAATCACATGCATTCTCTCACACACTGGACAGACACATTACAATCACGTGGCGCGAAGGGTCAGCTCAGCTGTTTAAATTTCGGAATTTAGAATTGCATTTATTTCTCAAATTTGGTGGGATGAATATTTTCCAAAGCAGACGATTCCCACATTTGGCTAACCATTTTTCTCCTGTCTATATATGTGTTTCCTCCTCTGAAGCCCTTACAGACATCCTCTTATGCTTGTATGCCCTGGTCATCATACGCCATCAGCGATCTCTCTCACAGTCTGAACTTTATTCCAGGAATTTTCCAGTGGGGCTATGTTGAAGCAGCACATGTTAATTCATGAAAACCGTGATGACCTGTGTTGTCGGTTTTGTGGACGCAAGTTCCGCTACCCTAGTCAGCTAAAGGACCACATCGTTATACACTCTGGCAGTCGACCCTACATGTGTACTGAATGCGGCATGGATTTCATGAAGGTTGGTTGAATTATATGGAGAACGAGCACAGCATCTTTTTGTCACCCTTAGTAACTTACTCTTAACATCACATTTAGTGATTTAGGCGGGGGAGCCAAGATAGCCGAATAATAGAGCATTAGACTTTCAATGCTTGGGTTGTGAGTTTGAATCCCGGCTGGGGCCAAATATTTGTGCTGGTCTTTTCTCGTTGCCCTGTCTTTGATATCACCCATACCTGGTGGAAATAGACATTAAACTCCCAAACACCCACCCACAAAACACCTGTGATTTACGCGTGCACTAAGGGTGTTTTGGAAAATTGTAAGCTGAAAATTCATGACAGTTCAATGGTCGATGTGACATTCAGTAGCCGCCTGATCAGGTTTCTAGTGTGCAGCAGTCATGTGTGCTGTCTGGTGTCTTCCATGCACAGGTTAGAATGACTCATTTTGAACGACCATCTCTCATTTATAGAGAGATACCAATAGAGGTTCTGCTGTATTTTAAAAACTGCTGACCGGGAAGTGGTTTTGCAGTTCATTGTTTTCCACAGTTGTTAGCATTTCTGTTTTGTCTTTAGGAACATCACCTGCGGGCCCACCAGTTCACACACACTGGCCTCCGTCCATACAGCTGCCCCGATTGTGGGCGCTCCTTCAACCAGCGAGCCAACATGCTGCGACACAGGCTGATCCACAAGGCTGAGCGATCGTACAAGTGTGAATACTGCGGGAAGACATTCACACAGCCGCAGACCCTGAAAGCTCACATGGTCGTCCATGCAGATCATAAACCTTTTCAGTGCAACCAGTGTGGTGAGTGTGTGTGTAGGAGCATGTGTACAGAGCTTCCTGTCCTTGGGAACTCTAATAATCAGGGCCCGCATGTAAAAGTCGAGGTTAATTTAACCCAAGGCTACAGGCCTAACCCAGACTAGGACAACAGAAACCAAAAAAAGAAATTATAGGAAAAAGGAGACGAAGAAAGGAAAAAATAAATCCTTCTGTAACGGCTTAGGCATTTTGCTGGAATGGACCCGCTTCCTGATTTAAAACAAAAAAACAACAGAAAATTTAACCCTAGAGCTAGTTTAGTTCAAGGTTAGACTCTAATCCGGGGCTAAAACCCCTAACCTCGACTTCTACATGCAGAGCCAGAGCTTTCGATCTTCCACCTTTAGGCAGATTTCTACCTTCGGTTAAAAAATTCCCTTCCCCTGAAAGTGTGTTTCCTCCTCTCAAGCACATAAAATCATACCAAAATGCACAGATTTTGGTCCAGTTCTAAAAATTGTCCTCCAAACAAAAGTATGTTTGACTCTGAAGCACTTATAACCATACCAAAATGCACCAGATTTCACAGATTTTAGTCTTAAAAAAAAAAAAAAAAAAAAATCTGGGGGACCCCTGGAGACCCCTTGCATAACGTGTCAGCAACACTCACTGAATGCGAAACTCTTGTCCATTTTTAGGGGCTTATATTTTCAACTCATTTCTTATCCATTTAACATTCCCAGTCATTTGACTTTTTCCCTCCCTCTTTAGGTAAGGAGTTTGGTCGTTTGCATAATCTCCATGGCCACATGCACATGCACAGCGATTCCAAGCCATATGTCTGCTTCTGCGGCAGCTCCTTTACACTCAAAGGTAAGCAGCCTACTCAATCTCCATGGCAAGTTTAACTGTACAGAGCTCAGGGATAGCTTCTCTGACCAATACTCTTTGTTATGAAGTAATCTTATGATGTATGAGTTCATGAATCCCATGGTGTATGTGGTTGCCGTGGGGGAGTAGGCTCGTGCAGCCTTCAGAAGTCGTTGTACCATACTCTCAATCCAGCTTTATAGCTCAATTAGGCTTCCACTACTAAAACACAGATAAAATTAAGATGCGCGTGGATAAAGCCAGTGACCCAGAGTTAGCATGACCGGTGTATTCTGACGTCGTCATAGAACAGACGTTGCCGGCATGACTCCTTTAGAGGATAGCGCGTGTGCACAGTGCACATCATCCTGCGCTATTCACACATCCAGTTATGCCAGAATCCCACGATTGCAATAAAATACAGTCTTTGGGTGATTAGGTACTGGTTGGGGGGGGGGGGGGGGGGGGGGTGAATAAATTAATTCGTTTCCCTGAAAGCAGTTTTGTCCCCTGTTTCATCCTGGGTTCTGCGGGTTCTTAGACATGATACTGACATGAGGTCATAACTATAATAGTTTGGTTTTTTTTGGTTTGATTTCCCCACAGGCAACCTGAACCGCCACAAGAAGGTGAAACATGGGCTCAACGAGAGCACAGAGAGCATGGAAGAGGAGGCAGTGAACTTCCTCAGTTCATTGTCCGAGCGTTACCGAGAGGAGCGTTCAGGGGATGACACTATGGATGGGACCGAGGTGAATGGTTTTGACGCAGACGGCTCCTCCCTTGACATGCCAGATAAAGGGTCAAGTCGGAAACAGAGGAAGTCAACCCCGAGAAAAATCCCTCGCCGCTCTTCAGGCGGTGCACGCAGAGATAGCAGTGGGGATGGGAGAGAAGACGATGACGATGAAGAATTAGAGGAAGAGGAGGAAGAAAACGATGTCATGGCACTTCAGTTCCAGGCACTGACAGACGAAGCTGGTTCCTCTGTAAACGACAATGGAAAACATGTTCTTGCTGCTGAAAGTGAAAACATTGGTGTCAGTGAAGATGCAAACTTTTGTGAAGCAGCAGCCATGAAGCGAAGTCGCCGAGATCGCAGCCACCAGCGAAGTTTGACTCAGAATGGAGACTTTGTGCCAGGTTTGTCAGACAGTGATGAAAAAGATGAGAAGGATGATGGTGGGCCCGATGAGCAGGATGACGACTGGGTTCCGTCAAATGAGCCACGTAAAAAACATGGTAAAGGAGCCAAGCTGGACTCCCTGATTGCGGAAAAATTTAAAAGCTCTTGAAAGACCTTCGCTTTTTTTTTTCTTGGGTTTGGTATTTGGTTTTTGTTCGTATTTCAGTCGTTTGAACTTCCAGCTGCAACCTCAGCAATTGATTGCCTTTCACACTTCAAGTTACCTGCAGTGTCCAAGGAGTGCGGTAAAGCAGTGGGCTTTGTTTCAGTGCTCAAGTTTGAATCCTGGGTAGAAGCCTCAGATTTGTTTTGGCTTTTCTTCTTCTTTTTTTTTCTCGTTGCCCTGTCTTTGATATCATCTTATGTGGTGGAAAAGGATGCTAAAACTGCAAACAGTCATCAAGCCCTCCGATTTCCAGTTTCAGGCTGGAATGCCAGAGCCAGTGAAACAGTTATAATGCACTTTGAAATTGGAATATCTTGAAGTGTGGGGTTTAATAATGCGGCTTCATAATTTATGCATAATCACTCTCTTGCTGCGTTAGAAGTGATCTGATTAATTTTCTGCGTGTTTTGCAGTAAATCTGTATTTGTGCTAACTATTCTAAAATTATTGTACTTTATGTTCAGAATACAGGTAGGTAGGCCATTTTCCCATGAAAAAGCAAAGGATTAAGCCAGTAGACTACTAAAACTTTTCAGTCGTCCAAGTGGCCAGTATTTTGGATCGCCAGCATCCCAGTCTGTCTGATGGGAGAAAAGATAGCTGCGTACACCAAGCTGCTTTTTTTTTTTTTCCTTTTTTTTTTCTTCCGAGAGTGGTGTTCCATTTGAATGTTTACCAGCTCAGCATAGTGTGATCTTCAAGCGCGATGACCCTGTGTATGTTTTATAACGTAAACTTGGAGAGATTTGTGTTCACCACCAGAGGCTATGAAAGTAATGCTGAAGTAACATGGATGCATGTCCTTTTTATGTGGTTGAAATGAGACGTCCAGGTCTTATACGTACACACATCTGGAGTTGTTGCTGGTTTCCTTGTTCAGGTTTCTTACACCCCCACCCGGCACGCTTTTCGTCAGTTTAAAAAGATCATATGTACCTAAGACAGCATTAATCTTTATCAAATAATCTATTTGGTGGTTTTTGAAGAGCTAGTGACAAGTCGGTCATAATGTACATGAAACTGCATAATTTACATCTTTTGAGCTACATACAAAGAAATTTATTTACGTTCATACACCTTCTCTGAGGCAAGCTGGATGGTACCAGATTGTGGTTTAGTCATTGTCAGGAAAGAAATCCAGTGGTGTTACGCCTTTCCCACATACTGCGCAGTTTAAACTGTGCAAGTGGCTTTGTCCTACAAATACGACCTAAAGCTTTTATTGTCTTTGTGTTTTTTTGTTGTTGTTTGTTTGGGTTTTTCCCTTCCTTTTTATGGGAAGGTTGGGGATTGTTTTTGTTGTTGTTTTATACGCACTTTTCTGGCCTTTCGCTGAAATGTCTAATGGATTTGTAAGGAAATGGATGTGAAATCCAGGTTATTACAATAATTAACATTAATATGCATAGCATCTGTGTGTCTGTATTAGTACTCCTGCAGAGTTTTGAAATTTGGGCACTTAGTAATTTTTGCAGAGTATGGTAAAGGAAAGGGGATTTGGGACAGATAGGATGAGCGAGTGAGTTTTTGAGGCTTAATGTTCCGCGCAAGCCACAGGGACAGATAGTGGTGGGCATAAATTATATACATGTATATGTACACAAACTCCTACACGGAATGGGCATTGTAGCTAACTTTTTTTTGTGATATGGATGCAGTGTGCATATTTTTGTGTAAATGAGTTCCACATGTTGCAATAATACAACTAATTAATTATGCATTGCACATTCCATTTTTCTGTCCATTTGGAGCGTCTACTGCACCTCCAAATAAAATATCCTAAATATTCACAAATGTTAATGCACTTTTTTCACACAGGACTTTTTTCTGTCAAACGATTTACTTTCGCATTCTTCTATTGTTTATATGGTACTATAAATGATTATGGTTGAACGACTTCTTGTCATTTTAGTTCAAAAGTTTTCCGTTTTTTTGTTGTTCTTGTTTTCTGAGAGAGAGAGAGAGAGAAAACTATGTAGTATGATATGACGATGCACTACAGTTTGGAAGAAATTAAGTGTATTCATATACACACAACCTTCACTGTGACAACAGTCAAGACTCGGACCTATGACAGACACACACATTCACAGACACACACTCACTCACATATGCACTGATCACACTGCAAGAAGCAAACTTCAAACACCGTTAACAATTCGCTGTTTAAACACTTCAGATAATCTAAAAAGTTAACAGTCTGGTTGCACTGGTATGGACAGAGGCAAAGCTAATTCATTCAGTCCTGACTCACAAAGCAGTGAAGTTTGTGAAAAAAGAAATGCGATTGGCTCCCACAAAAGGGGTGGAACTGAAGGGAAGGGAAGGGGGGGGGGGGGGGGGGGGAACCAACAAAAAAACTGATGGTCAAATTCACAGTGACGATTTTTTTCATACTCAGGTCCTGAAACAACTAATACAACTCCTCAAGGCGGTTAGGCCGTAAGCAGCTCATGAACATGTTAAAAGAACACGTAGCACAATCACGCGTTATTGGCATGAGTCCCATGGCGTACTTTAACAGCCATTTTCTCAACATGGCCACTTTCAAGAGGTAGCTTTCAGCAAATACTGTATCTCAGGCCTTCACATATCACCCGTTGTCTCACCTTTGTGGGAGCCGGTCACAAAGTGAAATAATGGTTTTGCTGCTGGCGAAACAGAGTTCCTAAACCTACCCGATATGCAGCTTGTCTGAGACTAGATAAAGACCTGCATTATCTTGACAGACAAAAGCACCCTGGGAGGTGCATCAAACCATGACATTTTTGTACAAACCAGGTGGATGCTATGGTAAAGCTAAGAGTAAGGGTACTGAAACAACCAACTCCGTCAGGCAAACCCCTCTCTCAGTTCTAATTTTAATGCCCTCTTTCTCTGTACTGTTTTCTTCTTCCTTTCTGAAGTTTCTCCCAGCCCAAAGCATGCTTTCAAAGTGCCCTACAAATAGGCAATCCCAAAGAAACCCCCCCCAAAAAAACATTTGAACAAGAGCAGTCACAAAGCAGAACAGTTTTCAACTCACAGAATGAGGTTTCATTGACCAGACCTAGCCCATCCTACACTGTCATCCCACGTAATGTGACATCTACACAAACAAGCACAGGTTTCATACATACCATCTGAACACTACATTCGTTACTTGGGGCAGGGGGAAGTTAACTATTGGGGCAGGGGGAAGTTAACTATCCTGCAATTACATGTACCATTAACAAAACTCCACCATTTCCAGGCAGACATACCATGCACAAAACAAAACCATCTACTCGGTCAACAAAACAGTCTTCTCTTCTACCTTCAAGAACTCTCTCATGAGATCGTTTCACATAACGGAATACATGTACATTCAAAACATGGTGTACAAAACAACTCCACTAGGTGTTTCATTTGCGAAACCACACACACACATAAAAAAGGAAAAGAAACGATTATAGTGTACATAAAACAGAACAGATGCACTCATACAGTGGCCATAAAAACAAAATACAAAAAAGTCTTTGCAGCAACATATAGGTAGCTCTGCACTGGTTTTCGTATACAAATATTAGTGCATAAATATCGAGAAATACAACTTGGCCCATTTACACATAGACTGCAGAATATCCACTGGCCAGCCACTCACACAATCTGTCAACAGTCTAATAGCTGTGACTTGCATCTTCTTTCACACTAATGTAGCGCATACTCATTTTCAGTTCATGCTAGGCCAACATTCAGGCCAGTATGACATTCGAGAAACTGTAAGGCCAAGGTTTTGTGACCAAACACAGGTTTTGTTTTTGTGAAGCTCTATGACTGTTTGCTGAATGAGATGACGCTCCATGATTTTGTGGCTTCTAGTATCCAATTAATACGGCGTTTTTTTCCACAGCTTATGGCGCTTTTCCTGAATGTTTCCTTCCGTCAATTCAAACGCAAGCATTTAGAGAAGAACTTCACCGACCCGAGTCTTCACAATGGTGCTATTATATATTGATAGAAGTGATTGTTTTTGGTGCATGGATGAAACACACAAAATGAAAACTTTTACACCACCGCAGTATGCAAAACACAAGCCTAGATGCTTTCAGAAACCTGAATAAAAAGTTTGAAGATTGACTGGCCTATTATTTACAGCAAATTACCTGTGCACACATGGGAATGGGACTGAGGAATATATTACAGGCATATGCTGCATTTCAGGTATGAAAAAACATTTTTTTAAAATTGCCACTGCGCAATATGGCAGTGTCTTCTTGTGTGTGACTATGCTTTGATCTTCTCACAGGCAGTAAACAGGAGCCCAAGGCTGGACAGCTCATGAACCACACAGATCTGTAAAAGAGAATGGAACAGTAACACGCATGAGAAAACACAAGTTCACAACAGCACAGTTAAACTTAAAGGTATGACAAGGGTTGTGATACGTGCACATCATTTCTTGTGCTATGAGTACAATAAGGAGCAAGCCAAATTCTTCTCGCATTGTTTTATCACATCACAAGAATTTACAAAAACTCCTACATGAATGTTACTAGCAACGAACTGTCCAGCATGCTGAATACTCTGTTCAGCTGTATGGCACTGACCTCTCTGTACTTGTAGGTTCAGTTGCTTTTCACTTTTGGTGATGATGATGCCATAACCTTCCTCAGGCCACTGTAGACTAGGTGGAAATTCTGCAAGTAAAACAGACAGCACAAAATTGTTATGACCTGAAAGAAGTTTATGAATATGATAGATAAATGAACTTATCAAACGGTCAGTTTTGATATGCTTGGTCTTACGATGTAAGTATCCAAAGCATAGTACATGTATTATCTAATGCAGAAAAAAACACAACTTTAAAATCTGCTTCACAAGTGAAGAACAAAAGAAAAGCAAGAGTGTTTTCACTTAACCCTCACCATAGCAAAACAACTCTCATTGTATGGCAAGCCATTCTACCTCAGTCTTGCTTTCTTGTGGACCTAGATGTGTACTTCACTAACTTGGGTTGGGGAATAGGTTAGCCCATAATGTACCTGGTAGGAGTAGGGATAACTCAACAACACACACGCACTGTGTAAGGCCATAAAAGGACCTCTCAATTTCGCACCTGGACGCTCGTGCCAGGACAAGAAAGCCAACTTACTGTGGCAGCAAGGTAGAGGACAGCCAGATACGCTGCAATGCCTGCCGCTAGAAACAGGTCAAACACTGCTGGCTTCACACTGCACAGGAGAAAAAACATGGAAACGTACAGAGTTCAGCTTACAGACACAACATACCTTTCTACTTCACAGAAATTTTTACCCAGTTAATACTAATGGACAGTAGTCCAAAACAATCATCATACGGGAGCAAGTAAGCCTAATCTCACTATGTAATAAGCAAATCAAATGAGACTTTTCACCTGAACAGCAGTTTACAGTAACAATACTAACATGTACCACGGACACTTAAAAGTGAAACTAGTAAAAGTGACCTACAGCAGAAGGATCTAGCAGCAAACATCTAGCCATTCACTTTATCTCCTGTATATCTACTTACTTGAAGGCATTCATGGGGTACACAGCTCCTGTGTAGAACACAAACTCAGGATCTCTGGAAAAACAATGAAGTAGTCTCAATTCAGCAAACCAAAAAAAAAACCAAAAAAAAAACACACAAACAAAAAAACGCACACCCATGTATGCCAGTATGGGAACAGGAAAATGTGAAATTGCAGGAAAAGTTGCATGTCTCACTAGGGTTGTGGCCTCAGGGAGCAAATATAGATGGACGTATAAAAAATCTGCAAGTACTAACTGGAGTAGCATGAGTAAAAATTCCAAAATACCGACAATCTGCAATATGATCACATTCCCATAAAATTAAAGCACAGCATCCAACTGCCAGTTTCAGTGCCTTGAAGCCTCAGATGGCTCTAGATACTGGCAATAACTGTTTAAGGCTTCTGAACAGTTGGTATTTTCAACAAACACCAAACAAAAAGAAAAAAGAAGAAGAAGAAACAGCAAAACATGCATGTACCTCTTGTCAGCCTTGAACGTGTGGCGTCGAACATCCTTGAGGTACCGGGAAAGTGTGGTCTCCAGCATGCTAAGAAACAAGCTTTCTGGGGGCAGAAGTTGTGTTGCGCGAGGCTGAGCTGTCAAGAACTCCAGCCATGCTGTTTCTGCCTCCTCCTGAGTTGCCTGAAGAGAGAAATTTTTATAAACCATTTGTGAATGTGAAAAATGATTAGCAGTTTGACTTCTCTTTTGTCTTAGGAGTTTGCCTTGAACTTAGTTGAAGTCTGGAGACTATTGTGTCAGATGCACAAAATCTTACTCAAGAATTGCCAGCTGTTCACCAAGAAAAGGAAATTTCATTTGCAGCATGCTTGCCAAACAGCACCATCTTGGGGCTAAAAGTAGCATGCAACATCCAATTATTCTAGCCCTGCAACGCAAGGCATAACTCAACGCATGTACCAGCTGAGGCCATAATTTTTCTCTAACAACTGACAGACACAGAAGAATTTATTTTTGCTTCCACAAGTAGGGAAAGTCAACTGTTTGCTCCATATGGGTTTAATGTAAAAAGTAATAATCAAACACATACTAACATTGTCACAAGGCAAATATAGGCCGCATCACCACTAGCGCTACAGATGAAACTGTCAATGACTCACCACAGCATCAGTGAAGAGAGTGAAGTCCCCTTGGCTGGTGAGGTTGTAGATGTGTCGTGCCAGGGCCTCGGCCACCACACGGATGTTTGTTGACAACCACTCCGGCTTCACCCTGTCCCTGGAACAGTGATGGGATCATGACAAGAAGCAGTCCAAAGGACATGAAGTGGGCATTTTTTATTTTATTGTGATTCGCATAAATTTATTTATTTTTTTTATTTATTTATTTATTTATTTTTATTTTTTTGGGGGGGGTGTCTTTTGCAAATGAAGTGATGTACCATTTGTTCCAGGTTATCTGAAAAGATTATTCTAAGGACATTAATTTCCCCCTGGGCCTGTGGGTGTATGCCTTAGGTATGGCCTTAGGTATGGCAGTACCACAACCAGGTTGTAATGAAATTCCGGTTCACGTACCTGGTGTCAAGGATGGTGGTGCGGTCAAGTGATTTGGGAGAACTGAGGTGTGAGACAGTGAAGGCCAACAGCCTCTTGATGCTGAAGCGTTCGTGTTCCCATGCAAGCATCTCGTCCGCCAGGTTGATCTTCTTGTGCTGCAGGGAGAACTCCACAGGTGGGTTCTGGGATTTGGCTGCAGTTTCCAGGTTCTACAAGAATACAACAAAAAATAATTAAGTCAATGAATAACCAGACAGCTAAAAAACAAAAACAAAAAACAACAACATCTTCAATTAGACAACTCTGTAAAAAGAAACATCTGAAAAGGTTTCCTTACTTTCTTCACTTACAATGCCGGGCAAGTCCATTAAAGGGCAGGCTAATGCATGAAAACTTGTACAAAGCCAAAATTCCGTTTTTGTGACCAGGAAAAAAGTTCAGTCATAAAGGAAGTGTGTAGGATGTGTGTAAATATCAGTTTAAAAAAAAAAAAAAGTAACTGACAGAAGAGTTAGCAAATCATGCAACTTTTTTTTTTTTTTTCCTCCAGGTACCAGAGGTGAGAATTTTACCTAGGTCAAAATGTACCATCAAATATCTGAACAGGATTAAGGAGCTACCTTGAGGAGAATACCCCCATCACTGTCTTCTCTGGGTGGCTTTGAAACATGCAGATGAAGTGAGCTGCCTGCCCCCAAGCTATCCAGGCACAACACGTATGCTACGTCCGACAGCAAGTTGGAATCTGCAGAAGAAACAAAATACAACAAAGTGCTTCCAGTACCAGGGAACTGAACTGTCCAAGAACAGAACACGGGGTAGAAGGGACACACGTATGTACTAGGAACAAGAAGCTGCAAGTAAGTCAGCTGTTGAGAATAAAAGGCCTGCTAAAGTGCACGACAAGAGGTTTTCTTCCATGGAAATTTCAACTTCCCCCACAGAAAATCATGGTGTCAATTCTGATGCTAGCATATATATATATATGCAGTCACTAGAAACGTTTCCGGAATATTCTGGGCTCAGCACTAACAGGGAACACAATCTTACTCTCAGGACAATAATACATGTACATTTGACAATGAAATCAACAGAAATGTTGATGTTACCAGTATTCAGTCATGCATACCTGTGGACTCCATGTTCTCTTCAATCCAGCGTTTTGTGCCCTGGTAGTTGAACTTGCCGCCACCAGAGAGTAAGAAGACCAGATTGTATCTATCGAAGTGAAGGACAATTCAAAAACCCTTTCTGTATGTTCATTCTCTTTCCTTTTCTCTCAGTAACAGTGTTATGTTATCAGTATTAGTTTCAACACATTAAGTTTGGCTCCTGGCACCGGCCTCCGTAGTGTAGTGGTTAGCACTTCGGACTATGGACCGGGAGACCCGGGTTCGAGTCCCAGCCGAGGCAAGCGGGATTTTTCCTACCTAGGTCGGCTCCTACCCAGAGCGGGTGTGCTATGGGCCCAATGGGGAGGCTGTTGCCACACAGCCAAGATTCACCCACTTCACGGGTGCGACTTTGGGGGTGCTTCCCTTGGTATGACACGTCTTATGATGTGGATGATTACACGGCCGGCACCGCAGGTGCCGTAGTTCCCGGGCCTGGTTAATGCCGGGATATTTATCACAGGAAGCGTGGAATGCGGCCCTGTCCCGCAGTCCCAAACCACACGGACCCTCCATGGCATCATCTTACCATCATCCTCATCTCCATCAGCATGCATAATAAAAATTGCCCCAACTTCCGAGCCCTCCGTGGATTTCACCCATTACCAGGGAGGAACACCACTGCAGCCAGCAAAGAGTTGGGGCAGCAAAAAAAAAAAAAAAGTTTGCCTCCTGGCGTGAATTACATAGATAACAGGGACGTTTCAATCTGAACACAAGGGTAACCAAATAAAAAAAGATAGACTCCATCTGCATATCCTAAGCCTGTTTACATCATTAAGGATACTTGGCATGAGTTCGTGAGTTGGTGTAGAGTTTGGAGAAGAGACGTGCAAGTTCCAACAATGCCACCACACCACTGCCATTAGAGTCAGCTCCAAATGCCAGACCCTGCAGAAAACAATATTCAATATTATTAATAATCATGATAACACTAAAAAGACATTGCTAGAACTTCAAGTGCCAGCGCTTGCACTGCGAACAGAGAAGTGAAAATGACTGCTGGTGGCTTTACCCAATGCATTCATTCTAAAAGATTTAACTGTTCTCTACAAACATTTACATGCATTCAACTTCTGCCACAGGAATGTGAACCAAAACAAAGCAGCGATGGAAAATTTTCCCACCGGAGCCACGCCTGTTGCGTCGTAATGTGCAGTGATAACGATGGTGGGCAACTGCTCCTCGATCCCGTGACCTGACAGTCGACCCTGGATATTCGTGATCTGGAATTCGGGCAGCGCCTTGGACTGCGCACCACTCACCACCATCTGGAAACCATTAGCTGTGGCAGAACTCAGCAGTGCTGCAAGTAAAGAACAGCTGTACAATATGCAAGTGAAGAAATAAAACTTCAAACCAAATGTACTATAGGAGTTAGGATACACGTACACAGAAGAAAAACGTTTCCTCTTTTGTAGTTTTACACAAAAGAGAGCGAAGTTTCTCTTTAAGTCTTGTCCCCCACCACGTATGCGCTGCAAATGCTAACTGCCAGCTTTGGGAATATGAAGAGGAAGCACAATCCAAAGGAGTACTTTCTAGTGTTTGGGGTGTCACTAATTCTTTGTCATAGATTTTTTCTTTTCCTTTTTTAATATGATGTATAACTATCAGCAGGAGACAGAGATCTATTGTATGGTTATCATGTGTACAGAAATAACACTGACAACCTGAAGTTACAGTGCTCTATTTTTAGTATCTTTCTTATGTGCATACCTTCCCAGGCAGTGGCTGCTGTGTCCCCTGATGCCCCATGCACCAAGTCTTCATAGATTTCCTGCAGTTCCGGTGTCTCAGGAGCGAAGTAGACAGGCAGAGTTGTCTCCTCTGCCATAAGATCTCGCTCAAGACTCTGCAGATGCTGAGAAAGTGGGAAAAACAAAAACTCAGTTTCCTGAAAAGAATTTTACGATTTCATATACTGGACGCTCTAATTTTTCAACTATGTCTACTGAGACATAAAGCTAACAACAATTTTACCACAGCAAGTGCACTCGTCAGTATTCACTTATTTGCAGATTGGCTGAGGAATACAGAACATGTGCATGTTGGAGCAAATGTTATGCAACAAACATGCATAACATCCCTTTTCAGTAAACTTGTACTTCTGCAAGTTCTAGTCACAGTAATCTTAAGATTTTTATTTTTTATTTCACATTTATAGTTCTAATATTATACTGCAATATTTGAATTTCTCCACAATCACCTCTCGCTCCTCAGATGAAAGATCTGAGAGATTCTCTGGTAAGATCACCAACAGTGCCCCAGCATTCTGCGTGAGCAAGTCGCGGAATTTTGGCATCGTCACATCTCGTAACCTGGCCACCACACAACGACGTGTCAGCATTTTGGCATCAATGGGACGGGCCTCCATGTTGACTAGGGAGTTTTTGCACCCTGCAGGGGAATCACAAGGTCATCATTTCAAAACTAATAAACATGTCAAGTGGAAAATTCACACTGCATACAACAGATAAAAATCTGAATCCTGGTCAGTTCATGATACATTATATGGCCACTTGGAATTACAAAAATATGTACAGATGTGCATACTTTAAGATCCCAAATCTCACCAAATCTCTGAACATCTAAAGGATTTAGTAGAGACAAAGATGGCAATACACCAATGGTCGTGACAAGGCGCAAGCGGAAGTGTGGAAATTTGGAAGGAGTGTATTCTCTAAACTGGTGTCCTCTGCACATTATCAATGTTTATCCAAGCGTAGAAAGGAAAAGTCAAGGGTTCAAACCATGGCAGAGTTAAAAACTTCTAGTTCTACAGTACAGGCTTTTGCCATGTATCCCATCTCGAATCACTATTATTATTATTATTAAATCACCCTTGTCGGCTTGTGGTTGAAAGATGTAAATCCTAAAAAAACACTACGCCACCCTAAACTGGTGTGCATTGTTTAACAAGCCTCAGCCATGGTAAGTTACCTGAGGTGTTGCCTATGGCAAAAGTCAGTGTCCTTTTTTCCTTTCAATGTTATTATCACAACGGGAAATGTTTCACTTTCACTTCCCAGCAGCCATCACCACAGGATGCAGAGAAGCACCAGTACACTGTTCAAGCAAGTGGGTTCGACTTAGTTTTCAGTGACGCTGTTCTCTTGACTAGTGATCGGTTAGACTATCTATGATTATGCCAATCAAGCTGATTTTGAGAAAGAACAATCTAGATCTAAATACTTACCGTACGATGACCCTTGAAGATCGAACTGCTGCATCCGATATACATTGAATTCTTGGGCGGCGTACACGGGACTGACTGGGGAGATCAGGATGATAATCGGGACGAAGAAAAGAAAAGACAACGGAAAACTGCTGCGGAACATTTCGACAATTTCTCCTGCCTCGGAAAACCACATTTTGATGACAGTTGCGAGCGATCCAGGTCAGGAAATGTCGATAAGATTAGTCTAGTACGGCTGCAACGGAGATCTGTCGCATGCACGCGATGGTTCCGACATGCATCCGGTCGCCAGATCGAGGCTTGGGGAGGTCTCGTTGTTAAAAGAAAAATTCCATGCAGAGAAAGAACATGCATGCATCAATTTACATGTCCAAAATGGTGGATCTAATACTGTTAGAGTGACTGATTGTGTATGCATGCGATGTGTGCGTACCAAAAGAGCTATACGGTGCGTTTCTTTCGTCATGTTGCCACCATCCTCTGGGCTATCGCGGTTACAATGAAGGGGAGTCTGCGATGGCGCACAGAAAGTTCATCAATTTTTTATACGTGTATGACAAAATACATCTTATTCATCGAGTCTCTCTTTCTTAAATTATTTCTAATTTTTAAAGTGCAAAACACACAGGTTCCGTTTGAGTAACTACTCATCAGCACGGTGCTGATGAGGAACAAAGCCGGCGGACACCGACAACTCAATCAGCCTGTAGTGATCACCGATGCCGGCCGTCACTGAGTCTATGTACGTTATAATTATGCCACAGCCGGACAAAAGGAGATCACCGACTTTTGTCTTCCTGCTTTTTTGTGTGTGTGTGACGTTGTGACAAGCAATATCTCTCAGTATATTCTGGGGGTGGGGGCCTGGGGGTGGGGGAGGGGCAGGGGGGGGAGGGGTGATGATGATGATGATGATGATGATTGGACATTCAGTTGTACAGCGCTACGAAAAGAACTTCCATGCAGTAAGCATGCTCACGGCGCCTTTGGGGTCGGGGAAGAAGAAGAAGAAGAAAGAAAAAAAAATTCAGAACAGGTGAAAAGGTGCGTCTTGAGGTTCCGCCTGAACTGAGGTCATGACTGACGCAGAACCTGACTTGAGGTGAGCTGGCAAGTCAAGTTGTTCCAGAGGCAAGGAGCTGCACTCTTGAAAGCCCGTGCACCAGATCGTTTCTTGTTTGTGTTGTCATAGTAACCTGGGACAGCAAGTCTGGACTGGGAAGAAGATCAGTCTTAGGCTGCGTGACGGTCTATAGAGTGGTATGAGCTCAGCCAGATATAGTGGAGCAGTGCCGTGAATGCAGGAGAAAGTCAATGAGAGAAGCTTATGGTCGATGCGAAGCTTGACTGGAAGCCAGTGGAGATCTTTGAGGACCGGTGTGATATGGTCAGTCTTTTTGGAACGGGAGACAATTCTTGCAGCCACATTCTGTGCATGCTGAAGGCGCTGGAGCAGCGATTCCGGAAGACCCCAAAGACAGGCATTGCAGTAGTCCAGGCGGGATGAGACCAGAGATACGGCAATGGTGTTGGCAGTGTGTCTGTTGATGTAGGGACGGATTTTACCCAGACGTCTGAGGTGGAAGAAGCAGGCTTTGACTACAGCACTGACGTGGTCTGACATCAACAGCTCACTGTCTAAAATCAGTCCAAGGTTTCGAACAGAGTCCGAGAGAGGGATTTCAGCATCGCCGACAGAAACAGAATGGATCTGAGCTTTTGTTTTGATCTTCTTTGAACCGAACAAGATTGCCTCTGATTTGCCGTCATTAAGCTTCAACTTATTCCTCGACATCCAGGATTTGACATCAAGGCAGCAAGCCTCCAAACGACGAAGTGCTGCCTGCGCTGCAGTAGGATCAGGAGGGATGTGGGTGTACAGCTGTGAGTCATCCGCAAAATGATGTCTGTCAATCAGATGTT
The DNA here is from genome assembly GCA_018292915.2 of Batillaria attramentaria. Lineage (NCBI taxonomy): Eukaryota > Metazoa > Mollusca > Gastropoda > Batillariidae > Batillaria > Batillaria attramentaria. Next base: position 388,027 of record JACVVK020000297.1, on the reverse strand, counting down.
TCTGAATGACCTTCCCAAGCTGTGATGAGTAGACAGAGAACAGGATAGGGCCAAGGACAGAACCCTGGGGTACGCCGCACAGCAGTGGGGTGGCTGGCGATCGGACTTCTCCAACAGCAACATACTGTGATCTGTCCAGCAGGTATGAGACAAACCACTGATTAGCAATGCCAGTGATGCCAACTTCTTTGTGCAGCCTGTGGAGCAGAAGCTGATGATCGATCGTGTCGAACGCCGCACTCAGATCGAGCAGAAGCAAGAGAACTGCGCTGCCGCTGTCCATGCCGCATAGGAGGTCGTTGGTCACTCGAAGTAGGGCAGTTTCCGTGGAATGTCCTGGTCGATATGCAGATTGGAATTTGTCAAGGAGATGGTGCGTGTTGAGATGGTCTGCAAGCTGATCAGCTACGACCCGTTCCAACAGTTTGGAAATGAAGGGAAGGTTTGATACTGGTCGGTAATTCTGGGGGAGATTGGGATCGAGGGTGGGTTTCTTCAGAAGAGGCTTGACAACTGCAGATTTGAGTGATTCTGGAACCACTCCCGTCGTAAGACTGGCATTGATAACGCCAGTGATGGCTGGGAGAACAATGTCAGTATACTCAAGGACGATGCGTGTGGGCACTGGGTCAACCTGGGACGATGTAGCCTTCGACCTCTTGATGACATTTTTCACCTCCTCTTGAGTAACAGTCGAAAAGCTAGCGAGTGGCTCACCAGAGAAGGCAGACGAGGCAGCTATGCTGCCATCCACATCATCGTCATCTGGAAAAGACGTTCTGATCTTCTCTATTTTCTGGACGAAGAAGTCAGACAAGCAGGAGGCAGCCTGGGTGTCGTCACCCAGCTCAGGAAGGATTGGATTCGTGGAGTCCTCACCTAACAGTCTGTTCACAATAGCGAACATTTTGCGAGGATTAGATGATGCCAACTGGAGTTCTTCCTGGATATGCAGTATCTTTGTTGACTTTATCAGCTTGGTCAGTTCGTTACGAGCCTGCTTGTACAGCTGGCGGTCAATCTCAAGTCTGGATTTCCTCCATTTCCGTTCAGCACGTCGCTTTCGACATTTTGCCTTCTGGATCTCAGGATTGTACCAGGCTGTAGAGGAATGTGCTGGAACATGCTTGGTTGTAATGGGTGCATGTTTATCTAGGATGTGTGCAAGCGTCTCATTGTACAAATCAGCTAACATGTTCGCATCTGATGGTGGGTGCTGAATGAGACTTGAATCTCTGATGTCCTGACGAAAAGCAATGGAGTCAATACTCTTCATGTTCCGATATGTGATGGTCTTGCGTGGAACACGCGGTCTGGAAAGATTGGTGGTGACTTGAACCAGAAAGTGATCAGATATCTGCATGTCTTCAACAGACACACTCTGGATCAGCTTTGAGTTAGCACACGTTACTACCCAGTCTAGGATGTGACCTTTCTTGTGTGTTGGCTCACTGACGAGCTGGGAAAAACCCAGTGAATCAAGTAGCTGTAACATGCGTTTTGTACTTGCATCACTGATGTTATCAAAGTGCACATTGAAATCACCTAAGATGATGAACTGTTTGTAAGCAGTAGCAGCATGTGAGAACAAACCAGTCATCTCCTGATAAAATTCAGAAAAAGACAAATTGTTCTTTCTTGAGGGTGGGGGCGGTAGACACAGTATATACTAACAGTTTGTTTGCCCTGAGTAACACGGAAGTGCATGTTCTCGAAAGATGCATACACTGAGTGTTGAAGAACCTTCACGTTCAAGTGTGATTTGTAAATGATCGCAATTCCGCCACCTCTGCCTGATAGGCGTGGTGTGCTGTGAAAACTGTATCCAGAGGGAGTCATCTCAGCAGCTGACACTTCATCTCCCTTTTCCCTCAACCAAGTCTCAGTTAAGCAGAGCACATCTAGTTCTTTGTCACTAACTAGCTCATGGATGTCAAGGACCTTAGACACAGCTGACTGCACATTCAGCAACCCAACAGTAATGGTTGTGACTTTTTTGTTGTCTTTGTCAACTGTAGAAACTGACACATCAGGCTGACATTGAGAGATAGAAGTATCTCCTTACTAAACGCAGCCGAGGCCAGTAACCCGACGCCGGCCGGGTTTATGTCAAGTTCAGTGACGGTGTGCGCGCGTCAGTGTATCAGTACCGTGTTACCGCCTATACTGACTTCAGCTTGAGTCAATTACCAGTTGAGTCCAAGTTTCTCTTCAACGCACTCACCAGTGAAGCCGCCATCAGTAAAAGCTCGCGATCCTTGTCGTCCCGCGATACAGAGAAGTGAAAAGTCACGCTCCACTGAGGCGGGCACTGACTGACCGTCCGCGGAGCCAGTCAGTTCAGTACACTAGCTTGGCCGGTCGACACTAAAAGTCAGTCACTTGAAGTCAGTCAATGGCGGCGCAGGGGGACGAGCACTTTTTCCGATGACTGACTACTTCAGTGCTGACCTCAAACTGGCTGTTGAGTTTGTAAAATAATAAATGACTCGATTTTAATAACATAGCGGGTTTCTAATTCTGGGTGCGGCCGGCTACAGCTGGAGAGAAACTCAATTCAGTAGTACTCTTACGCATCCGGCAGATATTTCAGCCGGCTTCAGTTCGCCGGCCGCGGGTGTGGTCACGGTGGCATCTCAGTTTTTGTTTGTACAGCTTTTATAGTTTTCCATGCACTATTCTGCTAGTCGAGTCTATCGATTATTTCCAAGGGGAGAGAGAGGACAGATCTCGAGTTCAGTTTTTCAAACAGTATTACGGCGTCACGGTGAGTCTTATAATGATGTAGTACTTTGTAGGGAAACTGACTGCGGGCGATTCAGTTGTTCAAATGCACGGTCACGGTATTCATTTATTTCAGTGTCTCTTTGTTGCGATAGCAGGCAAGAGAATTCACGCCAACAATTCACTTAAAAAAAAAAATTATTGTAGTTATAATTATTTTTATTATTATTACTATTATTAACTGGATGAGTAGAACACTGGTAAAAGCCCATCATCCGAAGTTCTGGTCTCTGCACTGAGACGACAACTCACGACTGAAATAATTATAAGTCATAGAAAAAAAGGGCCAGGAAGAAGAGGAGGTAGGATAAGACTGAGCCCGGAACACAGTCATCAAACTACATGTACATGTACTACATAGTCTATAATGCGGTAGGGAGCGTACGCAATATGCGGATAAAGTTTGAATTACGAAATCATTTTTCGAAGAGGCCTTTTACTTTTCTTCTTTGCGAGAAAGTAAGACTTATTATAAATGCCGGCACCGTCATCATGCCGTCATCACCGTCATGCGTGGTCCATACTTTTCGAAAGCCGGAAGCAACTATGTACTTTAGCTCGAGACGAGAGGGGGGGGGGGGTGGGAGTTTAACGTCCTTTTCCACCACATACGGGTGATATCAAAGACGGGGCAACGATGAAAGAGCCAGCACAAATATTTGGCCCCAGCCGGGATACGAACTCATGACCCGAGCATTAGAAGTCCAACCGCTCTACCACTGCATTCGGCCACCCCGGCTCCCCGCTTGAGGCGAGAAAACAATCCGAGAAGTCAAATATTGAACAACACTCTCGCCACACTCCGTCAAAATGTTGAAATTGACGTCCGATCAATTAATTTCCCTAAAATGTAAGTGTTGCAACTGCGTTGTTATATAACCGCCGGCGGTATTGCTCCATATGTTGCTGTGGCTTACCTCAGTTATGGATTAGTACGAATATAGCGATCTTTCCTTTCAACAACAGAATTTCAATTTCCTTGTGTGTGTGTGTGTGTGTGTGTGTGTGTGTGTGTGTGTGTGTGTGTGTGTGTGTGTGTGTGTGTTTCCAGATATTTTCAGACCTACGTTCAAAAGTAGGCCTAAGTGTTGCAACTGCGATCTTACATAACCACGGACGTACGTAATTATGTTGCTATAACCTATTTTACAGATTGCTACGAAGCGTTTCATTCCGTTTCTAACAACAGTATTTCAATTTAACATTTGTGTTGTTGTTGCTTTTGTCTGTCACTGTCCAGATAATGGTTTTCTGAACTGCGTCCTTGCCTGTTCTTTGTCCTGCTTTTACTAGCGATCTTTGACTTTAAAGAGGCTTACCTGGCTTTCCTTAGGATCAGCAATTCTCCCTTCTTTTTTTTCTTCTTTTTTTAATGTTTCGAACAGGCTGCATCGTCAGTGATCTCACCAAAGACTTTACATAATGGCGGACCTCTTTTATCTGTTAACCGTTGTATGTAAATGAAAGTAGGTATTCAGGTATGTAAATAAAATTAGGTATTCAAGTATGTAAATAGATTAGGTATTCAGGTATGTGTTCCCATATCACGCTCGCTACCGCAGTGACATGACTAATGAGTAGATGCAAATTCAGCTCGTATCTTAGCAACGACGGGCTTCAGGGACTTGACCAGGACTGAACTGCGTCAGGACAACTGAGCAGCAGCACCCCGACTGCAACCAGTGACAGTTACCACCACCTCAACAGGTCTGATGAGGCCATTCTGTCACGGTTCAGACTGAGAACGAGGCATAGCAAACTTAATGCGCACATGTACAACCTGAACACTGGCCTATCGGAGATGTGCCCCTGTGACACAGCCCCGATGACCGACAGTACTCCAAGACTGCCCACTGCAGTATGGTCCCAGACGAACCACATGGCCAGAGCGAACACGCATAAACTCTTTGGTGACGTGGAGACCCTCCAGAGGACCGCTGCATACGTGAGGTCAACTGGCGTCCCCATCTGAAGAAGTGATCGCCGAAGAAGAAGACGTCAGGACGTTTATCTTCGTGTATTACCGTATAGTCCCTCAGTGAAACAGTCGTAAACTCGCCTTAGTCTCCGCTCATGCATCTCGTACTAATCTGTTGGTCTCAGTTTTAAGTCAAGCTAGTCTGGGACTTAAGACCAGGGTATCGAGGTCGATCTGCTAGCTTAGAAAAGTGAACTCTTGTTCCTTTAAGCTGTTGTCAAGGTCGAAAGTTTTAGTTTGGGTGAACGTGCTTTTGATCGCGTCCGTAAGAACCCTACTGGAACTCAAACAAAGGATGCTTTTAGACGGCCAAGCTGAGGACGCCGATGTATTGTGGTACAGTTCCATTAGCTCACACTGAGGGCCGGGCAAAAATGGTCGTCGGAAAAGCAGGCTCTGGAATTGCCCAGGCTCTTAAAACTTTGGAAAACTGGGTGTTTGCTGAACAGTAGTCCGGGTAACCCATGAGTGATCGGGAAAGTCACATAACCATGACTAGCTGAACAGCTGCTGTGTTTGACGAGCGCTGGTTCTACAAGAACTTTTGAAATAGACGACTCCACTCGTGAAACCCGGAGGCTAAAACTCCGGCTCTTTACTCTCTCGTGTACTGACAAAAACACGGTGCGTCCATGGCGTCATTTTATGGGAAAGGGTGTGATTTCAAGCTGTGACGAAAGACACTGACGTCATGGTCTTTTTCCTCAAGTGACGCCAGTGGATTTACTGCTTTCTTTCCATGTTTCAGTCATATCAAACTACACGTGCTCCCCCTTCGTTGTAGTGCCTGGCAAAGAGTTTGCCAGACCATGCCATGTGTTGTGCTCATTATGCCGCGAGACGCGATTGGCTGTAAAGTCTGTGGGCTCGACCCTTTTGATTGATAATGATGATAATGAGTATTATATAGGCGCTTTACCCAATTTCGTGAATCGGCTCAAAGCGCCGCAAACTGAACCCAATACGCACGCTTACGTGAATCACACGCATTCTCTCACACAGTGGACAAACACATTACAATCACGTGGTGCGGAGGGTCAGCTCAGCTATTTAAATTTCGGAATTTAGAATTGCGTTTATTTTTCAAATTTGGTGGGCTGAATATTTCCAAAGCAGAGGGGGAGGAAGCCGGAGTGCCCGGAGAGAACCCCCGACGGTCGGCCCGAATGAACGGTGCCACATACGAGAAGGAAAAATTCTTTGCCCCGAGTGGAACTCGAACCCCTGACCTCTCGCATTGGTGACAAGTCTCTTAACCACTAGACCACTGACCGCCCCCTGATTGACAGCGGTGGAGTCGTCCATTGATGAAAGTTTTGTGTTATGGGCTAGAACAATGTTGACTGGATCCTCCCCCTCCCCCCCCCCTCCCCCGGGCTTTAGAATCAATTCGTAGCTCTCTTTTCCCAGGGCATTTTCCTGTTTACATGGCAGTCACAAGTACCTCCCATTCACTCTTCAGTCGTGGCGGGAGAGTGCTGGTCATTGTGGCACCCCCCCCACCCCCACCCCCACAGAGGATCACTCCCGGTCTTGTACTTTCAAAAAATTACCAAGCAAAACACGGTAGCTAGCGCGCGTGGACACGTTCTAGAACACCTTGCGTAGACCAGTCAAAGAGCTAGCAGAGCAGTCCCGAAAGATGTCTTCGAAATTCTCCATCGTCGCTCTTTTTATGTATCATGTCATATCTAGCCTATGCATACAGGTATGCGTAGCGGAAAGGTATACAAGATACGGTGGAGTTAGATTTGAGTCACCTGTAAACTCGGAGACAGTGGAATGCTCGTCAAAGGAAAGATGTAGTTTGCTGCATTGCGCGACAGTTTGCACGTCATCCAAAGCCTGCGTGTCATTCAGCTACAGCAAGACGTTGCGTCAGTGCATCCTGACGTCACAATATTACATTCATGGCGTGACGACAGACGTTACTGTTGACCCACAGTGGTCTACATACGACCAGGGTAAGCTCTGTGCGAAGATTTAGATCTATAGGACAGGGCTGTCTCTTGTCAGCAAGGAACCTAGAATTGTTCGCTGTCGAGGACCCTATGTCCGATACGCTAGCGGAGATAGGGTCCTTGTTGTCATGACTTATTTTGCCGCCTGAGTCGTCGAGGAGCCTTCAACGCACATCACGCCAGAATGCTAAACGTCCATCTCCCTCAATGATATAAGAATCCTGTGCTCGAAGATCGATCTGACCTCTTTTGGTAGTGTCTAACTTCGGACCGAACACCTTGAGAAGAGAGGTCTGGTCGTAGCCCATAGACACCTGCACAGTGGCAGCATTACACAGACTGGTACTGAGCCAACAGAAGGCTCTATGCGGCGCGAACACCAAGTGTTGCGGCACTGGTCAACCACTGAGTATGACAATTTGAACTTTCGCTCGCTCGTACAACCCGCAGACAGCAGTGTATCGCAGTCAGAACTCTGCTACTCATCATTACTAACCATTACAGGCGCACACACAAGCTCAGCTACTCTGAAACATAACGTGGCTTTTATGAAGATAGAACAAGTGTGCGCGTTTAACAATAACACACACAGAGAAAGGTCGACTTTTTATTTTTCTATACTGAATTATGTGTGCTCTTTCGGAAATACCTGCATCTGAAAACTGCTAAAAATATTTTTGAGGCTAAGCCTAATACACTGTACAAAATAGCTACGACATCTCTTCGTGTTCGAGGCGTATTTCAAATGACTCAGAACGTTGAAAAGGCTCCTCTTAAATTTGATATAACACTTTTTTTTTAAACCAACTCGTCAAACACCGAGTTAATTACAAACTCACTTTTTGTTTCGGTCTGTTTTGTTTTTCAAATAACGCATGACATAATTATGACGTTTTACATTTTTCAAGAATCCAGGGCATGTGACTCCCAACCATGTCAGAACGATGGAACCTGTTCAGATGACGTCACTGGTGGCTACACGTGTTCCTGCACTGGGAGTTTCACGGGCACCAACTGCGAAATAGGTAATCGTACACGTATTGGTTTATAATTATGGAAAATGTTCTAGAAGTAAGCAGGCACAAATTTCTTTGACAGTTTAACTAAAGACAGTTCTATCCAAGGTCTTTGGTTTTACTTCAAATTGCGCGTATATAAATGTACCAAGACTGGGTTTCTGCCTTGTCCAGAGCCGAGTCCTTGCGATTCTCAGCCATGTCAGAACAGTGGGACGTGCTCCGATGACGGCAGTGGTGGATATACATGCTCCTGCGTTGGCGGCTACACAGGCACCAACTGCCAAACTAGTGGTAAGATTTTCAGCCAGAGGAACCTTCAAAAACTTTTTATTTTTCTATAATTATGTGTTCTCTTTCGGAAATAACCCTACATCTGAAGACTGCTAAAAATATTTTCGAGACTAAACCTAATACAAAATAGCTACGACATCAGAAACTGTATCACAATGAACTGTTTTCGTGACATGCTTTTTCCTTCCACTACTAAATTCATTTCAAACACAAGGAATCGTTCAGGAATTTCTGAAATTTAACGGATATTTTATGAGTTGTTTTAAAACGTTGAGTGCAGTCGTTCATTCACCCTAGTTCCCAGTAACCGATCCTACTCCTGCTTGGGTGCATTCTCGTTAATTTTAACCCATAAAAAAATCACGACCCGTTAGTTCTTCGTCGTGTAAAAACTATTTCTTTCTTTCTTTATTCTGGCCTTTTCGTAACTGGAAATTTTAAACTGCTTTCAACGCCACTTACTGGGATGGCCTGTGTTTTCAAGGAACTATCGGCTGGAATGCAGGAAATTAACTTGACTCTAAAGCAGGCCTATATACTGCGACATTTTCTTCAATGTTTCTCCACAGGTCCGCGACACTGTAAAGATCTTCTGGACAGCGGACAAACAACGAGTGGTGTATACACTGTCTATCCTGACAGTGTCACTTCATTCTCTGTCTTCTGTGACCAGCAGACTGCCGGAGGTGGCTGGGTGGTAAGGATGCATGCATTAGAAATGCACGTATTCGTAACTAAGATTCCAGATGTGTATTGGGCTTAACACATTTTCCTGACCTCCTCTCTTCCACCACTAGATTCATTTCAGTCACAACGAATAGTTCAGGAATTTCTGAAATTTAATGGATATTTTCTTAATTGCTTTGAAACGTTGAGGGTGGGTGGGTGTTTGGGGGTTTAACGTCCTTTTCCACCACATACGGGTGATATCAAAGACGGGGCAACGATGAAAAAGCCAGCACAAATATTTGGCCCCAGCCGGGATCGAACTCACGACCCGAGCATTAGAAATCCAACGCTCTACCATTCGGCCACCCCGGCTCCCCTTTGAAACGTTGAGTGCAGTCGTCCATTCACCATAGTTTCCACGCACGACCATCCCACGTTCTTAGCACTTTTTCGGTTTTGGCGCTGTATGCGAGAATCAAAAAAGATTAACGGTTCCTTGAAAGCTCTTACTTCAGAAAACACGAGTATGATCAAAGTGCAGCACTTTTACTGAGCCAACTTTAAATCCATGCAGATATAAATTAAATATGATTTTTGTGTGTGTGAAGCCACTGGTGCACAACCCAAAACTTACTTGGTGGGAATTGAGTTGAAAGGGTGGCCTCGTAAAATTTGTACATTCTCTCATTGAGAGCACCCGTTGATCAAGCATGATGTTCCAGAATCTTAGGCAGGTTTTCTTCGTTGCCCGTGTAAAGCAGGAATTAAAGATCACATGATACGGGTTATTACAAGAACATCATCCTGTGCCCAATAACAGTCTGGAATCTTAGGAATACCCAGTTTTAATACGTAATGGATACATAACTGTTGAGGGAGGGGTGGGTGTTTGGAGTTTAACGTCCGTTTTCACCGCGTAAGGGTGGTATCAAAGATGGGGCAACGAGAAAAAGGCCAGCACAAATATTTGGCCCCATCCAGGATTCGAACACACGACTTAGATAAGGTCAGGCGCTATGTAAATATTCTATTGTTCTTATTCTTATTCTTCTTATTATCGTTATCTTCCTTGGCTTCCGGGGAAGCCGGGGTGGGGCCAGATATTTGTGCTGGCTTTTTCATCGTTGTCACGTCTGTGATATCACCCGTATGTGGTGGAGGAGGACATTAAACTCCCAAACAACCACACACCCACCGCACCCACCCACCCTTCTTGGCTTCCGCTAGAAAAGCAAGACAAGGAGAAACACTGAGAAGAACTGGTAAATGCTACCGGAAATGAAGTACATAATTATTTCACCAATCCATTGTCCTCGTATTTTTGTCTGTGTTGTAGGTTTTCCAAAGAAGGCAAGACGGGTCAGAAACTTTCGACAGAGCGTTTGCAGAATATCTAACTGGTTTTGGTGACCTGCAAGGGGAATTCTGGCTCGGTGAGGATGATCTGTGTCTGTCTCTGTCTCTGTCTGTCTGTCTCTCTCTCTCTCTCTCTCTCACACACACACACACACACACCGCACGCACGCACGCACGCACGCACGCACGCACGCACGCACACACACACACACACACACACACACACACACACACACACACACACACACACACATGATGAAATCAGCTCACGAGACCACAAAACTGTCATGTAATCGGGCACAGTCCAATCTGGAATTTGTTTTTCTAATATATAAAGGCGTCCTTTCGACTTTTAGTACATGTTATTTGGTCCATGTTTTGTCTGTTTGTTTGTTGTTTTTGTTATTTTGTTTTAATCTTGTTCGTTGTGTGTGTGTGTGTGTGTGTGTCGGTGTCGGTGTGTGTGTGTGTGTCGGTGTGTGTGTGTCGGTGTGTGTGTGTGTGTGTGTGTGTTTACCTTTCCTGCCCTACAGGACTGGAGAAGATAGACGCATTTACGTCACGATGGACACAAGAGATGTGGGTTGATGTTGGTGCATCGCCTAGCAACCATGGGTACGAGACATACTCCAACTTTCGCTTTGGAAGCAGCTACAGTTTGCAGTATGACTCCGCCTCTGGCACTGCCGGTATGTGAGCAACAGAATCTACACGGTATCACGCAAAATAATGTTTACACATGCGCAGCTATCGACTTTTCTAAGCCTAAGTGGTAGTCTGGTGTGTTCAGGATTTTGCTTGTTGCTTTTTTTTTTTTTTTGGGGGGGGGGGGGGGGGAGGGGGGTTGCGTGTATCGGCCGCGAGAGTGGAAAATGAAATCTCATGTCAATCTCAAAATCCTCACTGTCTCAGGACTTCTCATCCGTATTAACTACCAAAAAAAACCCCAAATGTCCTGGCTGACCGTCAAGATATAGGACATTTGTCCTGAATATTGTCCACTGTGGCAAGGAACTGGTGCGACATAATTATGTCCGCCTTGTTAAGAAAGTTATGGGACATTTTGAAATTAAATCAGTGCACGACCGTCGTTCGACGCAGATATGACGCACATGATCATTAGTTTTGGCGCTTAGCAGACGTATAATATACAAAATTTACAACAACAACAACAACAAATACGGAGGCCATGACACATAATTTTAATATGTTCCTGTTCGTGAAATAAAACTAACACGAAACAGGATGTGATAATTATGCATCTACGTACCTCAGATTGTTTTGTTGAACACTGATTCAATGTGAATTTTCCCGATATGGAGAAAACAACAACAACAACAACAAAACAAAACAAAAATACCCCAAGCAACAACAAAACAGCCCCAAAACAAGAACGACAACAACAACAACAACAACAAAAGACTTTCGCTTTGACTCAAAACTACTTTTTTCTGTCTGTAAATCCAGGGAACTGCGTAGCCAATCAGAAAGGCCGAGCTTTCTCTACACCGCCGTCCAATCCTGACTCGTTTTGCAGCTCTCTGTACTACGGCGCCTGGTGGTTGAACAACTGCTACTACTGTAACCTGAACGGCCGATATGGGGCAACCAACGGTGGGGGAGTGAAGTGGCACACGTACGGTGGCGACCCCTACCGTTCTCACGACTTCTCCGAGATGAAGATCCGACCTCAGTGATTTGTTTGTTTGTCTGGTTGGTTGGTTTTGTGCTTGGATAGTTATTGGAACATTCAAGGAAGACAGTGATTGTTCTGTCAGTTTATTGGTTCCGTCTATTAACTTATAGATTGCCTGTGAACTATTTCTTTTTCTGCCCCAACTGTTTGCCAGCTTCAGTGGTATTTCCAGTCCTTCCAGGTCACGGGTGGAATCTACACAGGGCTCGGAATCTGGGACAATTTTTATTATGCGTGCTGATGAGGATGAGTGTATGATGATCCTATGGAGGTCCATGTGGTTTGAAACCAGTGACACAACACACATGACAGCTTGGCTCGTCTTGCGAAACTGACACTTTGAGTCAGTGCGTGACGTCAGGTACGCGTGTGCAATGGACCGGGCATTCTGGCAGTGAAAGCGTTAAGAGCACGACCCTCTAGCTGTCATCAGAAAGGAAGCACAAAGAAAAAAGAATAATGATTTCATTGAATAATGAGGGTCGTACGTAGATGTGACCCTAGTCACGTGGCTAAAGGTCGAGGTCGTACTTTTATTATTGGCTTGGTTCACGAGTGAACATAGGTGCAGGGTTTTTGTTTGTTTGTTTGTTTGTTGTTGTTTTTTGCGACTCAGCTGAGAACTAAATCTTGTGATTACAGACTAGATGTGATTTTCAGTTTTGTACTCGTAGCATTTTTTTTTTTTTTTTTTTTACATGGACCCGTTGCTGTGCTATTTTCATCATGTGTCATGACATGTCTGCTTCTACATCACTATTATCTACACACTGAATCCCGAGTGATTCCTCGCTTGTAGTATCTGCGTTGCACATAAAATCGAAGTCTGTAGTTGTGTGCTGGTGCGTATTCTGTTGGGTTACGATTGTGTAAATAGAACCAACTGTTTTTGAAATTTCCTGCAGAAATGACGCAGTTCTGACGTCGCTCGATAAAGAATAGCTGACCGTACGAGAAGCTTTTGAAATAAGATGAACTTTTTACCGACTTTACTTGCTGTGGTGGCGTTGAGGTCATCGTGCTGTATAATTTCACATTTCTGCTGATTTGTTAAGTTACTTAAATCATTCACTTTGCAAAGCTTTCAGTACGATTGTGGAAATGTTTCTTTTACCAAAGCAAAATCTGAACAGGGTATCCTCTCTCTCTCTCTCTCTCTCCATTTGTTGTGGAAAATGACGTTAAACTTTAAATACCCACCCCATCCTCTCTCTCTCTCTCTCTCTCACGTGTGTGTGTGTGTGTGTGTGTGTGTGTGTGTGTGTGTGTGTGTGTGTGTGTGTGTGTGTGTGTGTGTGGTATATTGCCTTTCATTTTTCACGCTGATAACTTTATGTTATTTGTAGATTTAGCAACGGCAGATTGTTTACCAAAGTAGGTCAAACCTAATCCGTTAAAAAAATAAAGTTCGGTCATTCGTTCATTCGATCTGGCAGTGTGTGTGTGTGTGTGTGTGTGTGTGTGTGTGTGTGTGTGTGTGTGTGTGTGTGTGTGTGTGTGTGTGTGTGTGTGTGTGTGTGTGTGCGCGCGCGCGCGCGCTCTCGTACACCAGTCAGTGTTACAAAGAGCGTAGTCACTGAACTGTCCTATCCTCTCTGCACAGTAGAGGTTCTGACTACATGCGTGCATGCTCCTATCATCTCCGCCAGTACGTAGAGTAAGAAGATCATCAGTCCACAAGAGGCTCGACAGCTTTTAACACACACACACACACACACACACACACACACACACACACACACACACACACACACACACACACACACACACACAGAGGTGGTACAAACCACCATAGCAACCTCCCAGAACAGTGTATATTGACAGATGTTCTCGTGGGTAATGTTACATCTTACTCCGGAAATCAGTGAGTCAGCTTTACAATGTGTTTTAACATAGAAAAAAAAATGTGTTAAGGTCATGCAGTATCCACCGACTTTTGAAAATAACCTTATCTTTAAAAGAAAGAAGTTAAATGCTTACTCATGGTCGCTGTTGCAGCCACAAACGTATGAAGACGATGCAGAAAGAAACTGCTTGCTCACGGCCATTCCACAGTTCTTGTAGACGTATTTAGTGGGCATTGAGGCTTAAAAAAAAAAGAAAGATTATCCGTTTTAGGGTGTCCATTTTGTAGTACATTGTACTGGTTCTGGACAAATGGTGCAGCCCCTAGTCACCCAATCAGAAAACAAACAAACAAACAAACAACAACAACAAACCCCCCTCCCCCCCCCCCATCCAACCAAAGAAAAAAAATCCCAGCAACAATCAAACAAAACAACAAGCAAACATTTACAAAACAAACAAACAAACAAACAAACAAACAAACAACGAACAAAAACACGACAAAAAGAAGAAGAAGGAACTAACAGCATTTCGATCTCCATTCTGGCTTTCAGCCAGTTAACTACCAAAACAAAAAAACAAACAAACAAACAAAAACCAATGCAACAACAATAATAAACAAACCATATTTGAGAGTAATACAAATGTTGGCTTATGCAACCCATAATGTAAGACAGTGTACTCGTAAAAGTACAAAGCCAAAGTACGTACTATTCTGAGATCCAAGCAAAATAGGGACAGGTTGTCCTTATAAGTGCGTAGTGAGTTCAACAGGAACTTTATCAGTTCATAGAGCTACACCGAGGACTGGATTTCTGCCACACCATAGTAACGCAACCCCGCTGCTTCACAGTACTTTCATGCACTCACTGTACATTAAAGTATATTAAAGTACGTTCGTCAGGGCATAGGACAACTCCGTGGAAAACTTTTCATCGAATGCGCTTAATTTGTGTTTCAGAATCAGTTACCTGGGACACTTTACAGCATCTGAAACCATTGCGGTGACTCTGGTTGGCGTATTCGTTGTTCTACGTACATGGAAGCGTACCGCGTACTGAGCAGACGAGTGGGTGGGTGTTTGGGAGTTTAACGCCCTTTTCCACCACGTATGGGTGATATCAAAGACGGGGCAACGAGAAAACGGCCAGTACAAATATGTGGCCCCAGCCGGGATTCGAACTCACGACCCGAGCATTGGGAGTCCAACGCTCTACCATCCGGCTATCCCGGCTCCCCCTGAGCAGACGACGTTATTTGGCTGCAGACTGAAGACAAAGTAGACAGCGCTGGTTGGTGGCTATTTTTAGCGACTAAGTCGATCGACGTGTAGACAGGTATGGAAGCGTTACGCCTCAATGTCACGAAATTGGTCGCCGCAATGATCAAAAGGAACATCTGTTCATTTGGCAAGAACCTTAGAGCTGAGCAACGCGGTAGTTTTCCCCCCTCAGAGTGGGTGGGTGTTTGGGTGTTTAACGTCCTTTTCCACCACATACGGGTGATATCAAAGACGGGGCAACGATGAAAAAGCCAGCACAAATGTTTGGCCTCAGCCGGGATGCGAACTCACGACCCGAGCGTTACCATTCGGCCACCCCGGCTCCCCTTCCCCCTCAGAATTTATTATGGACATAGAGACTTTAAGTTTAAACGCTTACTTATCGCCGTGTTCAGATAGGCGGTATGACTCAGCACTGGACAGTTTCTCGTAAGAGCCTGCGCCAGCTATAAGAGCTGTTGTGCTTGAGCGAAAACGACCACTCAGCTTACTGAACGGCCTCAACAGAACTTCACTTACCTTGACCTTCTTTACCGCAAATTATTATCATAGTCATTCTGCGATTCCGTCCCTAGAGGCTGGGGAGTTGGAGCGGTTACCATGCTGTTTCTCGCAGTCCTTCTGGTCACGTCTGCTGCAGGTAATCCGTGAATCAAGAGCAAATTTTGATCGAATGCTCGTATTCCGTGTTTGACAGGCAAAAACGCGATATAGCTGTCGGTACGAAGTTCTTGTTCCGTGTGCTAGAACCGTCTGCTACGTGTATCGGTTCGTCTGTCGGTTCAGTGATTCGGTCGGATTATTTTGGTAATAAATGGGATTCATGGCGTAATTGGGTCCTATCGGTTAGATAAGGTAGTGTAGATTTTATTGATTAAGGCCAGGTATAGCTTCTTGACTGATTTCCCTCAAACGCCACAGTCGCTATACGATACGCACTGACTTCGCCGGTAAACTCACACTGAATCGGCGCTGTTGATGTTTTTCTTTAGTCACGCCGGTGACATTCGCAACAGCGAGTTCAACACCAAGCTAGTGTTCGGCGTATATTAATACGTAAAACCCTTTGCCGAAGTTTGCCGAAGAAGCTTTGTAGGTACTTCAAGTCGCGAAGCGTGTCTCCGCTTAATTAAGGCAGGCCTTTACAAACGCCAGCTTCTGTATTGGGCACAGCTGCACTTGTCGCTGTGAAAGCACGCCCGAAACAGTCTATCTTAATGATTAGTAGAGCTCTGAATGCGATACACTGACGCTGCAGGCTGTGCGAGCAAACATTTTGTTACCTAGCTGTTGCTCGCAACGCGGCTGACTTCTCGATATAAGCGTCGCGTAAAGCCTCGAATTCCGACTGTTGGTTCAGTGTCGGCTTGTGAGATGCTGTCACTGTGCAGGTGTCAAGACCGGGGATATCTTTGGTATCACCTCAGTGTGCTGTAACAGGAAATTACCCCCCCCCCCCCACCCCCAAACAAACAACAGCTATTGACAGTGACCATTTCAGTCGCGCGGCTTACCAGAACCAGACACTGGTGCAAAGGGAGCTAAAACTAAAGTGGCCGACAGAACAAACGGCGCTCAGTGGAACAGAGTTATGGAACATGCCATGGGGCACTCACCGATAACTCCACTCTATGCGCTCGGGCATTGGCAGAATTATCGTGCGAAACTGATGCACCGACACAATAGGGTTTTGCTTGTTCCTATGATTTTTGTTGTTCAGTTGTGAAACCAAGGAAGAATAATTTTCACTGAGCGCATACCTACCGTGGACACTATTAACACACACACACACACACACACACACACACACACACACACACACACACACACACACACACACACACACACACACACACACACACACACACACACACCACCGAGTCCCTCTATCACACCCAGTCGCCCATCAGTATACACGGAATGAACGATACAATAATCCAGGTATCTACCGTTATTTCGTTTACTGTTTTAAAGAAGGACATTGAAAAAATAGGAAAACTGAGGGAAAAAGGTTCGTCTACCCGTTACAGTTTTCAACATTGAAAATAGGAAAAGGGAAAACGTTTCGTGTGTCCTTCTTTAAAACGGTATACGAGTTAACGGTAGACACCTGGATTTACAATGCACAGCTGTCAACTCGCCTGCAAAACTGTGATATCCCGGCTGGGGCCAAATATTTGTGCTGGCTTTTTCATCGTTGCCCCGTCTTTGATATCACCCGTATGTGATGGAAAAGGACGTTAAACCCCCAAACAATCACCCACCCATACCACCCACCCACCATCCCGCAAAACTGTGATCTTGTTTTCGCGGTTTCAGTAATCGATGGGAGGTTTAAGGAGCCGAACTGTGCCCCCGGTCGCTCAGTGATCGTTCAGTTATTTCAGTGGCGTTGGGACGACATTGCAAAGGAGTGTGAACGCTTCCTTGGGCCATACGGTTACTGTGGAGTACAGGTAAGGTGTGTGTGTGTGTGTGTGTGTGTGTGTGTGTGTGTGTGTGTGTGTGTGTGTGTGTGTGTGTGTGTGTGTGTGTGTGTGTGTGTGTGTGTGTGTGTGTGTGTGTGTGTGTGTGTGTGACAGAGTGAGAGCAAGATAGAGAAAGAGAGAGAGGTGAGGGGCGGAGGGGGGGGGGCGGGTGTTGTAGATTGCATGAAATCAGTGTCCTTTCAGTAAGTATCTCAATGCTGGGAGTTTTTTTTTCCCAGCAGCATACTAACAGACAGTTGCTTCCCTTTGATAAATCCCTTTTCCCTAGCGCTATACTGATTCAGTTCAGAATCTTTATGATGTCACTACTGAGAATAAAAATAGAACGTTGGCTATCCCATAAATCGGATGTCTGCATACAACAGCTGCAGAACTTGAATGCTTGACTGACCGCTCGCGCAAAGTGTACGCAACATTGTATCGCATTAAGAGCTGTACTAACCATCAAGGTAAATATTTCGAGCGTACAGGCGCACTCACGAGCGAAACTTCCAAAACACACGTTGGCCCAGCTAAGATGGCAGCGCGTTCCCAGCATGCACCGCACATGACGTCACGTTCGCGTTCCCTATTGGCCATGGGAGTGTTTTCAGTGGCTGTCGGCTGCACTTGCAGATTTCCCCGCCGACCGAGAACCTCGTTGTGAGCACGCCTTTCAGACCATGGTGGGAGAGATACCAACCAGTCAGTTACAAACTGGTCACGCGCAGTGGGCATGAGGCCGCGTTAACGGACATGATACAGCGATGTCACAAAGCCGGAGTCAGGTATAACCACTTAACTTGATAATGAATTGTTTTGCTTGCTTCCGATTCTAGAATGAAACCGACATCCCCTCCAACCGTGAGGTATAGTTTATAGGTCATATCGATACTTTATTTTATTGCACCTCACATTTTCGAACCAAGTTCCACTTATGCCGAGGGCGTCGTCTGTTTCAGAATCATATGCATGGTTGATACAAAAAAGTTCAAACATCTATTTCCAATAAATATGCACAAAATCACAGTTTTACACCCCCCCCCCCACCCCCTTAAAAAACCCCTACTATTACCGAAAAGTTTTAGCGACTAGATTAATGATAATAATAATAATAATAAGAATTAAAGTACGCCCTCTCTCCCCGCAGGAGCTCAGGGCGCCTTACAATTAACACACGCTCACTCCCTCAGAAGCACATACAAAATGCATCTACACATACATTTTACAACACATAATGTACAGCATCTTCCACGACCTCCCCTGCTACCACCTACGATCACACACACACACACACACACACACACACACACACACACACACACACACACACACACACACACACACACACACACACACACACACACACACACACACAGAGAGAGAGAGAGAGAGAGAGAGAGAGAGAGAGAGAGAGAGATGTGGCAACTACTGGGCAGTGATTACGGACTGCACTGTACAGAATCTATGCGAACATCGTCATCAACCACATGACGGCGGCTGCCCACGGGCGTGGGACCGGAGGATCGACGTTCGACGGTTCATCCCTTAGTTACCCGGATGTCCCGTTCGGCAGGAACGACTTTAACGACGGCAGCAACTGTCACAGTTTTGACGGCGGTATCCATGACTACCAGAACCCTGAAGAGGTATATATATATATATTTGTGTAGCTCCCATAAAATCCAAAATCCTATTATCAGCGATAGTTTTTTTTTTTTACGCCTTGCGTAATAGTGGCTCGAAGTGGCTCCTGCTGGTGTGCAGTGGCTTGTTCTTTTGCACCAGTGTTTTCAGTATCGGTGGTCAGGATCGGGCTCTTAAGAGTTTAACTTAAGAGAGAGAGAGAGAGAAAAAAAAAAAGCAAAAGCAACCTCTACTGAACAAGCTATTTTTTTTTTGACAATGTGGCCTTTTTCAAAACTTCAGTACGAGGCCTTTGCTTTCAGTTCACACGTTATCGTGCTTCTTCAGGTCATTTACACTGAAATCGCAAGCAGATGAGACAACGACTTCTATTTCTCTCTCTCATTTACTGCATTTGTTTTAACCTTACGAATACGTCGTGTTGCTCGACTGACAGGTCCGCAACTGCAACCTGATGGGCATGGCTGACCTGGCGTTGGGCAAAGACTACGTGCGTGGCAAAATCGCAGAGTTTATGAACCACTTGACTGATCTCGGCGTTGCTGGCTTCAGGGTCGATGCTGCCAAACACATGTGGCCTGGGGACATGAAGAATATCTTCAGTCGTTTGAAGGTACTTTGGTTGTTTGTTTGGTTGGTTGGTTGGTTTTTTGGTGTCGGGTGGCATAGTCGGCTGAACGTCGGAGTCAAGATCGAAATGTCGTCGGTTGGAATCCCGACAGTGTCAAATGTGTACAGGCTTTTCCAGTGTCCCCGTGTTTTTTTTTTTTTTTTTTTTTTCTGGGGGGTTTTTTGGTGTTTTTTTTGTTTTTTGTTTTTTTTGTTTTTGTTTTTTTGTTTTGTTTTGTTTTCTTGTTGTTATTGTTGTTATTGTTGTTGTTGTCGTTTTTAACGGAAGAGGTTAACTCATTCAAGACGGGCCGATTTTCCTCAGCCATCTCCTCTAGACTTGTGACGTAAAAAAAAAAACCCAAGATACAGACTTGAAATTTTCAGGGACGTTTACTAACATATTAACTGATGCAGTTATTTCTGAAATTTCAGTTTAAATATCTTTGTTCTTAGTAATGTATTAAGAAAAAATCACGATCTGCATATGCGTATGAAACAGATGTGCCCTATAGGGCTGCATATGCGGCCGTTCGTCCGGAAGGAGTTAAACCTCCAATCACCCACCACGCTTTGTTTGTCAGCTGGCTAGTTTGTTGATCGGTCGGTTGGGTGGTTGGTTGGTTCCCCTAACCGCTGAACATTTGTCCTTCGTACTCTTTTGGTAGTGTTTAGTGTAGTAGTGTGTAGTGTTTAGTAAAGGAATATCTGCCGAAAGTAGACCATCTGGTAAGGAATGTACGTTGCTCTCCACTCTGTCCGCACATGTAAATACCTGCAGTCTCCACCCCCCCCCCCCCCCTTCCGCCTGTGAAAAGCGAAAGCCTAAAACATGTTCTTTCACTTTTGTTTTATCTCCAGAACATTCGCTCAGATCTCTTCGGGGAAGGGAAAGAACCCTTCATCGTTCAAGAGGTTATTGACCAAGGGGGAGAACCTATCAAAGCGGATGAATATCTGCAGACAGGCAGAATCACCAACTTCAAGTTCGGGCTGGAGCTGGGCAAAGTGTTCAGGCACAAGAACCCAATGAAGTACCTGGTCAATTTCGGGGAAGGATGGGGAGAATGGAGCGGCAACGACGTCCTCAACTTCATTGACAACCACGACAACCAGCGTAGTCACGCCGGGGACGGGGGTGTTCTTACGTACAACGAGCCTCGAGCTTACAAGGTACGTGGGTAGCATGGTGGGCACGGTGTCAAAATGTGCCACTACTGAGTCAGTGGTTGCACTGCAAGTGCCGATTCCAACTCTCGTTTCATCTCTTCCACTATTGGTAATTACTACGCGCAACTAGGTCGATCCGCAAATATCCGTGCGCTGCGTGTTTGACTGGTAAACAGAAAAAACAAAAACACCTCTTCGCTGCACGAGACAAAAGCAACAACCAGCTTCTTTCATGAGTGTCACCGAGGCACAACGTCAACAATAGACTACATCCGCGTTGACCGCAAAGTAGCTCCCTGGAAACGTGAGCATAGCTTGATTATCGTAGGTCTACCTGTACATCTTTAGCGTGTTGTAAACAAATTTGACAGCAGCTTTGACATCTACATTGCCTAATCCACGGAAAAGGACCCTGGAAGCTAAATGGCCCTTTTTCGTCATTTTCCGAAACTGTGGCTGAGACTAGATGATGGTGACGTTACAGATAAAGTGAGCTGTTGTTGAAGAGATCGCGAAAAGCCACTGCATTTCGATGGAAATTTCTAGACCACCCCAGAACATGCTGGTGCAGTAACGTCAGTAGATTACGTCACCTTGGAAAGATTTCGAATTTGTCAGCAAGTTGAGGAATGTTCTAGATCTGACCGGTATCCTGTTGTATCCCGTGTCTTCTCTGCGAGTGCACCAGGAGAGCGACATAGCAGGAGTAAAATACAACAGAAATAAATACAACAGTTGTGTGTTTAGTGTGGTTAATGTCTGTGAACTTGTACTGCCAGCCCGAAATTCCAGTTAGCCGCGGACTGCAATCGCCGTAGCGCATCGTGCCACCGACACCCGGCCATTTGATGTTTGTTGTCCCCGGCCCCCCCCCCCTCCCCCCCCTCCCCCCCCCCCTCCCGCCTCTTATGTTGGACCTGGGCGAGCGGTGGCCGTGAACTACGGCTCCTGCAGCACCCGTCATATAAGCTTACTCGTCCACGACCCCCACCCCTCTACACACACACACACACACACACACACACACACACACACACACACACACACACACACACACACACACACACATGCATGCATGCATACCGGCACACGCACACGCACGCACATATCCTGGTATATCAGTGTACCACGTGCCAAACTGTCACGCTGTTTGTCCTCAAACAGCTAGCCAACGTTTTCATGCTTGCCCATCCGTACGGACTGACGCGTGTGATGAGCAGCTACGCCTTCACGAGCTATGACGAGGGTCCCCCCAACACTGGCGGAGACATCAACCACGTGGTTGTCAACAGCGACATGTCCTGTAGCGGCGGCTGGGTCTGTGAGCATCGCTGGCGCCAGATCTACAACATGGTAGCCTTCAGGTCAGAAAGAATACCAATATCATGACCTACTGTTCGTAATAAAGTCTCCAAAAGTCGTCAGGTTTACTGAAGTGGCGGGGAGCCGGGGTGGCCGAATGGTAGAGCGTTGGACTTCTAATGCTCGGGTCGTGAGTTCGTATCCCGGCTGGGGCCAAATATTTGTGCTGGCCGCTTTTTCATCGTTGCCCCGTCTTTGATATTACCCGTATGTGGTGGAAAATCCCCAAACACCCATCCGCCCACCCCACCCACCCCACCCCCTTCCTCAAGTGGCGTCGCTGGTTGTTCATGGCTTGAGGATAACTGGACGGAGGGAGACTATCGTTGGTTTGACTTATTTCAAAGATGTATTACCATGTGTTGGCTTGGCTTAGCTATATTACCGGGTGTCCTTGGAAAACCTTGCATTTATCATTTTACTTCGGTGAAAAAAACATTAGAAGATTAGAAAATTACTATTAAAATTACTAGGTTGAAGCACGGGACAGCGTCCTGACACGACACAATGCCTCTAGTACCACGATTTTCATTTTTCTAACGTTTTCTTACATTCAGAAACATCGCTGGCCTGGAGCCGCTGAAGAATTGGTGGGCAGGAGCCGACTACCAGATCGCGTTTTCGCGCGGTGACAAGGCCTTCATTGCCCTCAATTTGGAGGGGCGACCCCTTACAGCCACGCTGCAGACCGGCATGCCTCAGGGCACCTACTGTGACGTCATTTCCGGCAACCTGGTACACGGCCAATGCACGGGGAACAGCGTGACTGTGGGCGCTGACGGGACGGCTTCGATCTCTGTGTGTAGTGACTGTGAAGACCCCATGTTGGCCATTCACGTCGGTAAGTGTAGGACTTGACGTAGGCACACACGCACTCACACACACACACACACACACACACACACACACACACACACACACACACACACACACACACACACACACACACACACACACACACACACACACACACACACCGTGGCACACACACACACACACACACACACACACACACACACACACACACACACACACACACACACACACGCACGCGTGCGCGCGCGCGCGTCCACGCAGAGAGAGAGAGATGATGATGATGATGATGAAACGTTTTTTATTCAGGATAGAGCATTTAGGCATTGCTGCCTATCTTACATGCTGTCCTGCTATTCTACATTAAAGAGAGAGAGAGAGAGAGCATGCCTTTATTTTACAACGTTATAATTATTAAGTTACAAGCATATTTCTACCAATTTTAAAACTTGCGGAGAGAGAGAGAGAGAGAGAGAGAGAGAGAGAGAGAGAGAGAGCCTTTATTTTACAACGTTAGAATTATTAAGTTACAGTCATATTCCTACCAGTTTTAAAACTTGCAGAGAGAGAGAGAGAGAGAGAGAGAGAGAGAGAGAGAGAGAGAGAGAGACAGACAGACAGACAGACAGACAGACAGACAGACAGACAGACAGACAGACACATGATTTTATTATTTTACACATGATAATTTCTAACTATTTCACGTTTTTTTGGGTTTTTTTTTTCAGGTGCTAAAGTCGGGGCCGGTTGAAATATTTAAAGTACATAATATTAACATTTTTTGTGTGTTCAACGTGCCAGAAATGCAGTTTGTCTGCTCATGGGGATTATAACCCATTACTGGGCCGTAACATATACATAATACAGGAATGTTTTAAAACTGATTTTTCTTCTGTATTAACACCTCATGGTGTGTGTGTGTGTGTGTGTGTGTGTGTGTGTGTGTGTGTGTGTGTGTGTGTGTGTGTGTGTGTGTGTGTGTGTGTGTGTGTGTGTGTGTGTGTGTGTGTGCCTCTGTGTGTGTGTGTGTGTGTGTGTGTGTGTGTGTGTGTGTGTGTGTGTGTGTGTGTGTGTGTGTGTGACAACTTTACCTTTTCAGGCAACATTACCGTATGAAATACGACTCCGCGTTCCGTTTCTCATGTCAGACGGAAAGCATATGCATGTCTTGCCTCGTAATTATTGTCATGTTGAAGCGCTCACACTAGCCGGCCCCGTGTGTCATCCCTTGTTGTGACGTCGGTAAAAAGCTTGCTGATGTCATTGTCTGCATAACGGATTACACAAGCGGTACACGATACGCATGTTCTCACGCTGAAGGCCTTGTGCTGGTTAACCGACATGAACCACTGATGCAACTTTTTTTTTTTTTTTTTTTTTTTACACGTTATTGTCATCTTTAGCCTTGGCGCTGTTGGTGTCTCTAAGTTCAACCGCAAATGTGTGCTCGCGCAATGACGTCAACTATGATGTCACACTAGCCAAAAAATCGATGGAGATGGAGGGGGGGGGGGCGCTCAGGTTATAGGATGGCGTTTGATTGTTGTTGTTTTTTGTTCACATGCCGCCAGAGGGTCTTGAAGAATAAATAATCAGTAAGTAAGATATAAGACACGGGAATAATTTTTTAATGGATAGGCGGCCATAGTGTTCAGCAGAAGTCTACATTGTAATGGGATTCCACAAAAGAGCCACTTTTGAGGAATTTATTTCTCACAAAAGGTCAACTTTAGCGAGTTGTAAATTGGCCCATTTTCAGTTTTTTAAACAACTATTACAACTTCTGTTCAAGTTTCAAGACTGAATCTAACTTATAAACACGAGAAACAGAGCATTTATTACAACCACTCCATACTGACTTCATTATTCCCATGACTCATTTTTACTCGGCATTTTCAGGGAAGCCGGGATAGCCGAACGGTAGAGCGTTGGACTCTTAGTATTAATTCTAGGGTAGTTTGAATCCCTGCTGGGGCCAAATATTTTGCGCTGGCCTTTTTCTCGTTGCCTTGTCTTTGATATCACCCACACGTGGCGGGAAGGAACGCTTAACTCCCAAACACCCACCCACCCACTCGGCAAATATTTCAACAAACATATCTCAGGCCTACTCTGCGAAAATCAACATCAAATGTCACCAGGCAGTCCCTTGACTGGAACCCCCAGGGAAAGCGCAAAGTGGGCCGACCGAAGCAGACCTGGCGGAGGAGTACGGACGCTGAAGCCAAGGCCGCCGGAACGACGTGGGCCGAACTAAAGAGGGCATCCCAGAACCGAGTGCGCTTGTGGAGTGTGGTTGCAGCCCTATGTTCCCCAGGGAATAAAGAGGATTAAACTATAAAAAAAACCTAAACTATCTCAGGCCTACAACGTGCTGCAGAAATATACCGAAAGAAAGCTTATTTTCTGCATTTTACCTTGATACCAATAACGCCAAAAATTGTACGTTTGTATGTTTATATGTATGTATATATGTATGTATGTTCGTATGTGAGTATTCATGTAAAAACTGTTACCAAAAACAAGAATTAAAAAAAAAAAACCTCCAAATTTTTTTTACCTCAAATCACCATTTCTCCCCCCTTTCGTAAAACCCATCACAAATGCTCATCTCAACATGCTCTTTGTGCTGATGAAGCGACTACCTGCACGTAAACGTAAACGGACCTGCACATAAACAACATGTGCCCTGAGTGGATACATTTGTCATTCAGATGACGGACACATGCATAGTGTATTAAGTATTCACCTGGACACGGCAAAGCGACAGTTCATGCAGAGGTCACATAATCGTCATAATATTTTCGCGAAAGCAGAACAGGATATCACGTAGATAGGTGCTGTTGAAGTGAATGAATGTGATAGATACTAACGTCTTTACATTTTAGGGTGAAGGTGGAGGGTGGTGACTGCATGGTGGTGGGTGGTGGTTTATGGAAGGCTTTTCATGGAAACTACGGCAACATAATCATTATATCAATATATAACAATAAAAAATAGATAAACTAATAATAAATGAATTATGAATAAATAGTAAATAGATGATAAATAAATAACGCACTGCGTCACTTGTAAAACACCCTCCAACCCTCCCTTCTCCCCCCCCCCCCACCTTCACCACCACTACCACCACCGCCACCATCCAGTTCTCTGTGTCTCTCTTTGCTTGTTTGTGCCGATGTAATACGCATAGTTTCTAGAGTTTCAGTCCTAGTACTAGTATTTTTTTTCTCGTAGTCTTTATAGAAATAGTGTAGCAAGATAAAAGCTTGAAGACTGGTACTTCCTTTTTCTCCACCCCCCCCCCCCTCCAATCTCTCTCTCTCTCTCTCACTCTCTCTCTCTCTTTCTCTCTTCTCAGTTAATTATGTCTGTTGCTTATTGCAATACTATTGGGCGTGTGCATGTGGCGCTGTGATTATATATGAATCTTGCCGTGTGCATGTATATTTCCATCCACAAACCTTTGGATGGGCCCAGTGGCCTACCAATTAAAATGATTCAGTTCAATTCAACTCTCTCTCTCTCTCTCTCTGTCACACACACACACACACACACACACACACACACACACACACACACACACACACACACACACACACACACACACACACACACACACACACACACAGAGTCTTGTAACAGGACGTAGACGTTAGTTAGCGGTTACTGGTTGCTTAACACCGCGCAGGCAACAACGGCCATCTGGCGGCGAAAACGGACGTAGAAACCTCGTCATCCTGAAAGAAACATCCGTACCAGGCGACAACCTCATTTACGTGATTTGTTTTGTTGTAGCTCTGTCGTTTTTTACCTCTGTTAACGTCACCGAACAAAGTAACACGAAGACGCTGTGAATCCGTTAACCCTTTACCACCTTGCATAGGTCATAGACTTTTGCCCTGCTCGTGACATTAAATGGGAGTGTGTTAAGTACAGGACAACCGGTATTCATCACGTTCACAGTCATCTGAAAAAGGGCCTAAGATCATATCAAATCCGTAGCGCTTACGTCCGTTTTCGAGATGACGGCAGATGTGCTTGGTATATAATATATGTATGCATACTTTTTTGACACTCGAGTTTGCGTCACGGTAATTTAATAATAATAATAATAATAATAATACATAGCTTTTATAGAGCGCCGTTCTCCAACTTCAAGGACTCGCTGCGCATTAAAGCACACACACACACACACACACACACACACACACACACACACACACACACACACACACACACACACACACACACACACACACACACACACACACACTGGCACACACACACACACACACACACACACACACACACACACACACACACACACACACACACACACACACACACACACACACACACACACACACGCTATTTACATCCCCTCGGCTTACATACAATTTGGCAGTGCAACGAACTCATGATGCACACAGACAGACTTAACAGAGGTTTAGCTATCAAAGGCTTGGCGGAGAAGATAGGTCTTCAGATGGGATTTAAACAGAGGCAGTGAGGTCTGAAGGCGGAGTTCGACTGGCAAGGAGTTCCAGACAGTCGGGGCTAGGAAGCTGAAAGAGCGCTCTCCGGCAGTTTTCATGTTACGCTTCGGAATTTTGAGAAGTTTATCGCAAGCGGAACGCAGGGTGCGCGACGGTTGATACTTAGAGAAAGGCCGACAGGTAGGGAGGAAGAGAACCTTGTACCCAGGGCTCGTTGGAACTTACTTTCTCAGTTCCCTGAAGGGCATAAACACAGGATGTGACAATCATGACGTGATATTATGACGGTGTGGATGTCAAGTGCCTGTCATCAAAAATAAAGATGGAGAAACCATACTATAGTTAAAGGGAACTGCGTGTTTGTTCGTCTGATGATTCAGGAGTTGTACGTCATTCGTATGCCACGGAGGGGGAGCCGGGATAGCAGAATGGAAGAGCGTTGGACTTTCAACGCTCGGGTCGTGAGTTCGAATCCCGGATGGGGTCAAATATTTGTGCTGGCCTTTCTCTCGTTGCCCCGTTTTTGATATCACTATTATTTCATGGAAAATGACGTTAAACCCCCAAACTGACACCCACCCAACCGTATGCCACGGAATAGGTCTGATAGGTTTCAGATTGTCAGTTTGTGAGGTAATGTTTTTTTCGGACACTTCTGAATCTAATATGAGTTAGTTAGTTAGCTAGTTATTTAGGGCTTTACGCCGTTGAATCTAATATGAAAAACTTTTTTTCAACCTACAGCCTACAAAAGACACTGCGTATCTATGCGTTTGGCAGCCGCTGAAACAATAGTATTAATACAACAACAGGAAATGAATACAAAAAATGTTTCACGTTCATAACTGCAGAAAATAACGGAAATAACCTCTAGTCCTGTGGCATGTGAAGTTTTTTTGTATTTTTTGTCCACTTGGTTCGTCCCGTCACGTCAAACAGGAACAACCTTCCAATATGCTTCGTATTGTGTATAATTATCCTAAGTGTATACAATATGTTATGTACACTATGATTGTGTGATGAACCGGACACGTACAAACTACAGGGTGATTGCGGTTGCAAAGTTAGTTAGTTAGTTAGTTAGTTAGTTAGTTAGTTAGGGCTGAACGCCGAGCGAGCAACAAAGACAAATTCGCGACTATTGCGGCTGCAACGACTTAGTCCTTGTGACGTCAGCCAAAGACAGCAGTGACATGATTCTTACATCACAGCTTATATCATCCCTTGTTCACGTGAATAACACGTGACGTCAAACCGCCCTTCTCAGGCGTCCGACTTGCGTCTTCATAATCAAAGCAGCATCCGACAAGTCAGTCGGGACTTAGATGAAACAACTGCTGTATGGCTTGACCAGCTTGTCAGCCGTAGGCGTCTGACTTCTATGCAGATGAGCAAAAACGTAACGGCGACATATGCTCATTAATTTCTGCCCAGCGACAACAATGAACAGGTGACAGTTAACCCCTCCATCTTCAGTGTCTCAACCATTCTGAACTCTTCTGCCGTGCGCATAAATCGTCGTAACACCAGGTAAGCGTGGCGCGGGGAGAAGAGCTGAGAACTGAAGACGCGAGCTTTTGTTTTTGAAAAAATCCTGTCTCAAGCTGACTCCCCTGGTGGGGGTGCAGTGAAGATGGCCTGGAGGTTTTCCTTGTGCTACTGAGTAATGGTAATAATAACGGGCGTTTCCGTGGATTCCACCTATGACCTGGGCCTGGGAGGAACACCACTGGAGCTGGCAAAAAGAGTTGGGGCAGCCCCCCCCCCAAAAAAAAAAAAAAAAAAAAACAAAAAAAAAACAAAAAAAACAACAACAACAACAACAACAACAAAAAAAAACCCTAAATAAATAAATAAATAAATAAAAATAGTAAGAACGGGCGTTATACAGGCGCTTTTCGTAATTGCTTGGCTCAGAGCGCCAATGCGAATTGAACTCAACACGCACGCTCATGTGAACCACACGCATTCTCTCACACGTAGGACATACACACATTACAATCACGAAGGGTGCGAGGGGTCAGCTCAGCTCTTTCAGTTTTGGAATTTTAGAAATGAGTTTATTTTGGAATTTTTATGGGCCAAAAATATTAAGCTCTTGCACGTTACATCCCCTGACAGCCCCATACTTTTCCCCAATGGGGAACGTTTTGTTTGTCCGCCAGCTGTCCGTCATGTATTCATGGTATCTCTATGGGCGAACTCACGGCCCGAGCACTGAAAGTCCGCACGGCCGACAAAACTTTTGCATCAGTCGTGGTAACACCAGAAACACTCTCCGCGATCTTGATTAAGCCCCCTGTGCCGGGCGATCCCGTGGAACAAGCCACCAGCCTGGATGCGAATATATAAACACGTGCGCCAGTGAACGCCGGTAAACGGGCGTCTGTTCGGGGTGTCTGTTCGGATGCGTTTAGACAAGTGTGTATCAAAGATGTTTCATAGCTTTACGTGGTTTCCGCCCCACTCTGTGAAGACCTGGATGTTTCTGAGCTACGCGGCTGAACGAACAGTTTTTTTCAGGAACTGAAACTAGTGTTGGGAATTTCGTTAGGTTCAGTTACACTGAGTTTTGTTCTCCGCGGAAAAGAAAAAGAATTATTCCGGCAGTATCTAAATAGAGCAAAATATTAATCCACCCTTACAAATACGCAAGAGCAGCGGAAGCAACTGAACAGCACCAGCTACGACAACAACAACATCAACAACAAAAACAAAGGTATTGTCTCCCAAGGCCGATGGAATACTTACGACGGCGTAACAATTCCGTGTGAACAAGTTGAACACCCTCAATGTTTCAATTTTTAATCTGAAAAAGCAGCATAGAGAGATCA
This sequence comes from Batillaria attramentaria, assembly GCA_018292915.2. Lineage (NCBI taxonomy): Eukaryota > Metazoa > Mollusca > Gastropoda > Batillariidae > Batillaria > Batillaria attramentaria. The sequence continues at coordinate 357,744 of JACVVK020000297.1, read as the reverse complement.
GAACAGCTGCATGAAAGATTTTATCCTGTCTAGGTTGCAAAGGTTTTGCTGCATTTAGTCACCGCTTACTCGGAAATTATACACCATCGCCATGGTTCTGGGCGCAGATGACGAGAACCGGACAGTGGTTCCAGTGAAAGGCAGAACACAGCAACAAACTTCCAACGGACAGTATCATTCACGAACCGACTCTAACGGTCAAGTCCCGATAGCAAGCAAAGTGTACATAGAAATGGACAGAGTGTCACATCCGGGCTCAACAACACAGCATCACACCAATGACCCCGCTTCAATCAGCCGCCAGGAAGGATCAACGGAAATCGACATCGGCAGCTCTCGGCAGTTTCCGTCGCACGGGAGCACTGCCCTGCCGCTTGCATCCCATAATGTTAGAGATGAGAGGAAAACAATCGGAGAGTCTGTGTCAAAAGTTACCATCTCGGGCAACAGCAGGGATGGTAGTTTCACCAACGATGACAGGGAGCCTGCTGTTAATGGTAGGAGACACTCTAGGAAGGTCGGGGTGTTCCACATGTCGTCCCCTTCTCCACACGCCGTCTTCCTTGCCGGGGAATCAAGAGAAAATGGAGACAGCGAAGAGACTGAGGGTATGGGTAACTACACCAAGCATGTAGGGCAAACCATTCCTGAAGAAGGACAGTCATTCCAACCACGCCGACAACAACAGGTAAGCCAGAGCCCGAGAAGGAACGTTGAGATCGTTGTAACTGGTCCTGAAAACACTGAGGTTGATCTTGACTCCGGGGTGGACACAGAGGCAGGAACCCCATCCCCCGGGCTGGACCCAAAACCAACCGCCACCACCACAACCACACATAGCGGCGAAAACGACGCTTCAGAGCAACAGTCATCAAGATTCCAGCTTCACCCAGTCTACGAGAAAAGACCTGGCGCCTTGAAAGGAACTCGGAAAATCTCCCAAGATTCTTCAGGACTTACGGGCGCGCCGCGCAAAATCTCCTTTCAGAATCCCGTGCGCAAAATCTCGGCAGGTTCCGATGGCAGCAGTGCCAACAGCCAATTCGTGCCTAGTCGTAAAGGATCCATGGTGACGATAGATCAGATCCCTCACATCATCAACGCCTCCCTTCAGAGCTACCTCCAACACGCCGTGGACTCCGAGTCCATCACCGAGGAAGCGGAAGACCCTGATGTGGAGTTCAGAAGGTCAAGGGCGCCGCGCATGTCCATCTTTTCCATGCACAGCCGCCGGAGTAGTGGTCAGTCTGACGTCACGTTCTGGGATCCCGAGGAATCGCTCCCTCACGCTGACCACTACCGCCACGCGTATGCACACGGGTTTGATCAGTTTGACGGCTACCGGCCCCGACCCACCTTGTACCAGCTTCGGGAGGAACCGGTAAGACGTTTGTGTGTTTGTTCGTTTGTTTGTGCTATGTAGCTGTTTCATCTAAAGCTGCACATACTAAGAAAAAATCCACTGAATACGATTCTAGTCTAAAATCCAAGCAACACACATTTACAAACAGTTACACCTGCCTCCAGTGTTCATTTTAATCAATTTTGTTTTCATATGTTGCACACAACAATAGAAATTGAAATGTGTGTGTATGTTTGAGAGAGAGAGAGAGAGGGGGGGGGGGGCTAAGGGTTTAACGTCCTTTTCCGCCACCTGTGGGTGATATCAAAGATGGACCAACGAGGAATAGGCCAACACAAAATAATATTTGGCCCCAGTCGGGAATCGAACTCACGACTCGAGCATTGAAAGTCCAACGTACTACTACCGCTTGCCCCCCCCCCCCTCCCCCCCCCCCTGCTCCCCAGAGAGAGGGAGCTTTGTGACGTTACTGTCACTATCACTCACAGTGGATGCATGTATTCCTCGTAGAGACAGATACAGCTGCATCCCACATCACTTACACCGTCAGTCAGTGACTGACTACTCCGTCATGTCAAGGTCTTGTCGCCTTTGGCAAAAACACACAACAGTCGTTAGTTTTACTGCCTTTCGAATTTGTCTTTCGCATAGGTTGACATCTGATGTGGTGAATCACACCCATCAGCCCCGAACCTGCCACTCCGGCAGATTGACATATTTGTGCAGCTGTGTAGTGGGGAGCCGGGATGGCCGATTGGTGGTGCGTTGGACTTCTAATGCTCGGGCCGTGAGTTTGTATCCCGGCTGGGGCCAGATATTTGTGCTGGCTTTTTCATCGTTGTCCCGTCTTTGATATCACCCGTATGTGGTGGAAAAGGACGTTAACCCCCCCCCCCCCCAAACACCCACCCGCCCACCCGCGGCTCTGTAGTATTGCTCGTGCGGTACGACTGGTTAGAAGAGGAAGTGCTTCACAGTCTTTCTTTGGTAAACAGGAGGTGGAGAGAGAAAGACAAAAAAGACAAAACGTAAATGAAGACATCGGGAAACAAAATGTAGCACAGTTGTTGAACGGGCTAATTTTATCTTTGCTAAGCTAAGTTTCGTTCGTGGGTGGGTGTGCCTCCAATTGGTAAACAGGTAGTAGAGGAAAAAAAGACACAGAGACAAAATGTTAATAAAGACAGACATCGGGAAACAATATGTTGCACTGTGGTTAAACGGGCAAATTCCATCTTTGCTATGTCAGCTGATGTTCTGGAACAGTTTCGCTCGTGAGTGCGCCTGTACGCTCGAAATACTCGATCTTGATGATTAGTACAGCTCTTCATGCTATACAATGTTGTGTACACTTTGCGCGAGCTGTCGAACATTCAAACTCTACGAGCGGTGGTCCAATAGGCAGCGCGTCGGATTTACCAATGTCATGGCAATGAAGCGTGGGTTCGAGCCCAGGTCGAGCTTTTGATAGGTGATACTGGTTTTTCCTGGCTGCCGGGCTGCTCATCGGGGGTTTCTCTCCGGGTTATCGGGCTTTCCTCCCCCAGCTAAAATTGTAAAAAAAAAAAAAAAAAAAAGTATTGGGTGGGAGCAGCATGAAAATCCCGAAGGGGATAATAAAGTAGTAAACAAACAAACAAACAAACAAACAAACAAACAAACAAACAAACAAACAAACAAACAAACAAACAAACCACGAAAACAGTTCAGGACAATTAGTGGGCGTAACAATGGTAGCATTATCCCCTTTGAGTGATTCAGATTGTCAATACATGTATATTTTCTGCAAAATCGTGAATATATTTTACAGAAATGAGAATGTTATCGAGTCAGTAATGTTTGATGGACCTTACCCTCACACAAAGATAACGCGCACGCACACTGTTGTTTTGCAGGTATTGTAAATTTGCATGTACATTCTTGTGAACATTTTTATGGGGAAATAAATGTCAGGATAATGCAGCGACTGCATAATTTCGTGTGCGTGCTTTGAATAAAGATTTTAAAAAATTCGCTCATCCGGCCCAGTGATACAGCTTCCCATGCCTACAGTGCCTTTTAAGGTATTTCTTTTTGAGGATACCTGAGCGGTGAATCTAAACAATAAGATGCAGCTGGGCCTTTCGAGATCCGGCTCCGCACGTAAAAGTCGAGGTTAGGGATTTTAGCCTTGGGTTAGAGTCTAACCTCGAACTAAACTAGCTCTAGGGTAAAATTTTCTGGGTTTTTTTGTTTGTTTGTTTGTTTGTTTGTTTTAAATCAGGAAGCGGGTCCATTCCAGCAAGATGCCTGAGCCATTATAGAAGGATTTATTTCTTCCTTTTTTTATATAATCTTGTTTCTTGGTATCTTTTGTCCTAGTCTGGGTTAGGCCCGCAGCCGTGGCCGGCTAAATTAACCTCGACTATTACATACGGGCCCCGATCGTTAGCGTCGAAGTTCGAATCCTGAGGACCAAAATCTGTACAAGCCTTCTTTGTTTTGTTGTTATTGTTGTTGGGTTTTTTTTTTTCATTGCTCCCTTCTTTGAATTCAGTGTTTAGTGGTCAGAAAACGTCAAACTGAGCAATCCCACGTCACCACCACCCTTAACAATGACGATGGGTGGGTGGTTGGGTGGGTGGTTGGGAGTTTAACGTCCCTTTTTCAACACGTATGGTGTTATACCAAAGACGGGGCAACGAGGAAAAGGCCAGCACAAATAATTATTTGGCCTCAGCCGGGATTCGAACTCACGACCCGAACAACGAAAATCCAACGCTCTACCATTTTGTTATCCCGGCTCCCTCTTTAACAATGAGATACGGTGGGCAGTCGGGAGTACGATATGCACAGGTCGTATTTGTCACGTCGATGACAACCAGAATTTTTTTGTAAGTTTACTGTAGTTTTGTTGCTAATGTTGTTGTTGTTGTTGTGGGGGTGGTGGAGATGGAGATGAGGGTAGGTGGGGAATCGGAATCGCGGCCTAGAGCCAAAAGTTTGTTGCCTTTTTCCTCGTGGCCTAGTCATTTTTATCACCCTTTATCTATTAAAAAGGACACACAAAAATCGCAATTTTACTTGAATCTTCAGATGACTAGGAGCCACTTCAAGCCACTATTATGCAATCTGCAGCGGTCTCGGGCCTAGCAGGGAAGGCCCACGCCTTGCGTAAAAATGGCTCGAAGTGGCTCCTTCTGGTGTGCGGTGGCTTGTTATTTTCAATCAGTCTTATCATGATATAGTGCGCAGGGGATAGTTGGGCTCAAGATCTTAAGAACTATATGAGGGATAAGGACACTATACCTAAAAAAAAACAAAAAAAACCCCACACACACACACACACACACACACACAAAAACCCACACACACACAGCGGCGAAAGGATAGGTTGTGTTTCTGCATGTCAACGCCCTGAGCACAAGTCCTTCTCCATTGGTTCATTAATTAAGTATTCAGCACGTGATGTGCACGTGGTCCTTGAATGTGACAAACGAGCAGTGGTTCGCGGTCTTGGCGTGACAGTTTACATCATACCTTGTCGCAGCAAGATGCCTTGCTATTCTCTGCAGTCTTCTTAGAGTGGAATATAAACGCCATCTTGTCGTGTGAAAGGATATGTGATCCCTGTTGGTGGGAATTCATTAGCAACTCCATACTAAAACACATTCCTAAGAAAAAGGGATGTACGCTGAATAGAAGTTGTGTGTGTGTTTGGTTTCTGATGAAGGAAGTAGTTTCTCAGAGAGAGAGAGAGAGAGAGAGAGAGAGAGAGAGAGAGATGGTTTCGACGAGGATATATACTAACAAGACAGATCCGTGTTGTTGTTGTTGTTGTTGTTTGTTTGTTTGTTTCTTGCTTTTTCATCTTTTGTTTTGCATTTAAAAACCATGATCATTATGGGATCTTTTGTGTGTGTGTGTGTGTGTGTGTGTGTGTGTGTGTGTGTGTGTGTGTGTGTGTGTGTGTGTGTGTGTGTGTGTGTGTGTGTTTTAAGTGCGTGCGTGCATGCGTGTGTGCGCACGAGCGCATGTGTTCCCAGATACTGTTTTAGGTTCATTCTTGGTTTTGGGGTTTTTTTTAAGTTAAGTAGATGTAGCGGGGCAGTTTGTAAGACCGGTGGCAAACTAACAGCTCTGTTCTGTAATAAACGTTTCATCATCATCATCATCATCAGCAGCAGCAGCAGCAGCAGCAGTGTTATCCCTTTATGACCCTCTAGTGTCCCTTTCTGTATCTAAGAAGTAAATAAATCCTAGGTCATTAACTGTGTTCTCTTCACTCAGGATTCGCCGACCAAGTCATCAGTGTCTGCCCCGCTGGGCGAAGACCTGCAGGAGGAGAAAGAGGACCTGGAGGCAGGAGAGAAGAAATCAGAGAAAGAAATCCAGCCGTCTGAGAAGAAAGGATGGATACAAGGCGTTCTGGTAAATGCCCTGTAGATACTTGATTATTATCATTATGACGATTGTTGTTGTTGTTGTTGTCGCTGTTGTTGTTATTGTTGTTGTTTTTGTTAATGACTAGCCAGCGGGCGAGGACGGGGGAGAGAAAAGAAGAGAGTAACTCTGCCTGCAAATCACACAGGAACCCACGATTCTGTGCTGCGACTGATGTCTTTAGCAACAATTTTTGTGTGGTCTCTGTAAACACAACCGTCTGAATGTTTAGAGCGACGGTGATGAGTGAATGCAACACCGAGGCAAATTCCTATGTAATGTTCATGTAATTTTATAGTTCGTATACTTCAGACTCTACTGACAGATCAGAGGTTGTAGCACACTACTGGGACTGAAAACACGGTTGGAAATCGTCTGTCCGTGGGCGTTCAAGTTCGTGCAGCAGGGAGCAACACAGCAAAACTGAAACGAAGAAGAACTTGAAAAGGAATACACTGATCTTACTGTTCAAAAGATGTTTACGCGCGGGTACATGAGTGCTTCATTTATTGATTTACATTGCTTGATTTACGATCTTGCGGTGAAAATCTGTACCAGCAATCTAGACTCCAGAGTGCAGTCCCTTTTCGGCGGGGCGTGAAAATGTGACTGCTTACAGCCAGCGCCATTTTCAAAAATGGCGAATTTTTTTTAGAAAAGCGAAGACTTGTGTGTCATATGAATCGATTTGAAACGAAGTCTTGAATATACGACCACTTTTCGTTTGGGCAAAATCTTTGCCAGCGAACAATTATTGTTGCGCTTTGATGGCACTGTTTACGTGGTACACTGATCCAACAGGATGTGAGTAAACGGCAAGGGGGTTGCACTCTGACAGGCCAAGGTGTTGCACTCTACAGGCAAGTATTCTTGCACGGTGCAGACGATCACGTACCTGCCTTGTGGTGGAATAAGAGATGATTACAACAGCATACACACCCGTGCCCTAAGACTGAATGTAATATAGATCCGTCCATTCAGACAGAGACATGCTATGTATGTCTCTGATTCAGAAACACGCCAACTTTCACTCTGAAGACAGCCTGTCATCACTTGCGCCATTGGGGATCCCTCTGGGTTCAAAGCTGGTCAAGGATGTCATAGTGCGCGACCTTGTGTTTGAGAGCACCGAGACAATTTAGGCCCGTCACGGTAGCGCAGTGAGCGCCATTTCCCCACTGTGCACAGAGGTACTTTCCACTGAAAGACTCTGTGCCCCAGAGAGTGCCAGCAATCAGTACAGAGTACAGTCCCATTTCGTTGTCTCGGATTTCCCACACTTATACGTTCAGTCTTTGCGGACCCGTCGGGCGACACAGAAAACGCTCAGCGACTTCGTTCGGGATTGCAAACAGTTGCAGTGTCACGATAGGATCTTATAGTTGTCACACCTTTGATTCCAACCCAAGTTGCCACCCAACCGACACACAGACAAACTCCCCGCCGCCCCACAATACTTAAAACAGCCTGTGTGAATGTAGAAGCCTGACTGAGGAGTCCCGAGTCAGACGAAACGGACTAGTAATAGGCAGCTGTAGTAGGACTTCGTAAGAAGGTCTTCGCTGAGCAGCGTAACCCATTTACATGTAAATTAGGCACGTTACGGGTGTCATTAGCTAATCGCAGCGCGTTAGCAGCATGTAAATGGGTTACGCTGCTCAGCGAAGTCCTCCTTACGAAGTCCTACTAAATCTGCCTAATATTTTATGATCAAACCTCAAGTATCTTAATAATAATAATAATAATAAATGTGTATTATATAGGCGCTTTACCCAATTTTTTTTAACTGGGTCAAAGCGCCGCGAATTGAACCCAACTGAAACTGAACTGAATCACACACAATCTGTCAGCACTGAACACGAACACATTACATTCACGTGGTGCGAAGGGTCAGCTCAGCTATTTAAGTCTCGGAATTTAGAATTGCATTTATTTACAAATTTTGTCGGCTGAAACTTTCCAAAGCAGAGGGGGAGGGGGGAGCCGGAGTACCCGGAGACAACCCCTGACGATCGGCCCGAAATAACGGTGTCATGTACGATAAGGAAAGATTCTTTGCCCCGAGTGGGGCTCGAACTTGACCTCTCGCACTGGTGACGAGGTCTTAACCATTAGACCACCGACCGCCCCACCGATCTTATCTGTGCAGTTTTCACTGACAAACTCCCATTACATTCCCTCAGGTGCGATGCCTGCTGAATATTTTCGGCGTGATGCTCTTCCTCCGTCTCACGTGGATCACGGGTCAAGCCGGTGTAGGCCTGGCAACCGTTATCATCCTACTGTCGTCAGTAGTCACCACGCTCACCACCATGTCCATGGCCGCCATTTGTACCAACGGGGAAGTCCGTGGCGGTAAGTGTCAAGATACACTCGACAAGCTTCACCGAAAGCACCTTGACTTCTTTATACTGTGTTATTGACAGTTTAAGGTTTACAGATACAGGTAACTGTATTGTCCTTAAAACAAGAAATTTGTCTTCGGCTTCACCGACAAGTAAAGGAGATCATGAAATCACACAAGGAGTTTGGCTTATAAAATCTCTCTCTCTCTCTCTCTCTCTCCCCCTCATGCCTTCAGCTGCAGCAGCACCAGAATTGATAACTTGCATAAAAACTCCAGTAATAACAAGAGTTAAATCAGACTATATGACTAAAACATTAATTTTGTAAAAGACAGCTCGTCATAGAACGTGAACGTCAGCATGAAGAACAGGGGAAGGTCAGCTAGTATGACTGAACAGCTGGCAAAATTGCTGGATGAGGTCAGTATCAGGGGTGGGTGGTTGGCGTGTCTGGGAGTTTAACGTCCTTTTTCACTGAGTAAGGGTGAAATCAAAGACGGGGCAACGAGAAAAAGGCTAGCACTAATAATTATTCGGCCCCAGCCGGGATTCGAACTCACGACCCGAGCATTGAGGGCCCAACGCTCTACCATTCGACTATCCGAGGTCAGTATCAGAGTACAGTGAAAAGGACAGGTGCCAAGGTGTCAAGGTCCCCTCTCACCCGTCGTTCTCCCAGGTCCAGCAGCTGCCGTCTGCCGTGTCGGCGATAAAAATAACATAAAAATGCCGCTTCTTTACTGGGGAAACAGACATCTTCTCGAGATCCTTCGTTCCCAAGTATCGCAGTGTCTGTTATAGATGTTCCTTTGAGTTGACATCATTGTGTGTGTGTGTGTGTGTGTGTGTGTGTGTGTGTGTGTGTGTGTGTGTGTGTGTGTGTGTGTGTGTGTGTGTGTGTGTGTGTGTGTGTGTGTTGATATCTTTTGCCACGAAGTCAAAACAAAAATGCCAAGAAACCTGTATTTCAACTGACCTTCACACAGCCCTGGTTGCGATTTAATTAGGTACCGACATTTTCACTACCGAACCATTTTTTTGTTGTTGTGTGTTTGGATTTAGGTTGTTCGGGTTTGTTGTTGTTGTTGTTGTTGTTGTTGTTGTTGTTATTTCCTTATTACCATCAACCTATTCTGGGTTTCAGGAGGTGCCTACTACATGATTTCAAGAAGTCTCGGACCTGAATTCGGTGGTGCTATTGGAGTTATCTTCTCTTTAGCGAATGCTGTGGCGGCCGCCATGTATGTCGTCGGTTTTGCCGAGACTTTACGAGACTTGGTGAAGGTAAGCATACATTCACAAAATGAGAAATCGTAAGTTTTTTGGGGGTTTGTTTTAACTGTATCCGGAATATACGTGTAGTTTGGCAAATCATGATATGGATACATGATTGGAAGTGGTTTAAATCCATAAACAGTATTAATACATGGAACTGAACAATGTGCAACAGCCATTTTGGAATCCTAATGAATTGTCTGTGCTCTGGGCAGACGCCGCTTTTTAGTTTTCACGTTGTTATTTAACTTAAAAGTAGTATGTACCAAAAGGTTTAAAGCAGTCTTAGAGATAAGATGTCCGAGGAACCTTCATGAGGGAACAAACAAAGAGACGTGTGCAAAACCCTGGTGTTTTCTAGGATAATGGTGGCGTCATAACGGGTGACGTCATCCATGACGTGCGTGTGATCGGCTGCGCCACTACCGTGCTGCTGCTGGCTGTGGTGATGATCGGTCTGGACTTTGAGACTAAGGCTCAGCTCGTGCTTCTCGTCGTCCTTATCGTCTCTATCATCAACTATGTCGTCGGAACGTTCCTCCCTCCTGACGAGGAGCAGCGCCGTGCTGGCTTTGTTGGCTACCAGGGTAAGCTGCGATGATTGGCTGGTTGGTTTGTTGGCTACCAAGGTAAGCTGCGATGATTGGCTGGTTAGTTTGTTGGCTGGTTGGTTGGTAAGTAGGTTGGTCGAACGGGTGGTTGGAAGCCTGTTGGTAGGCTGATTGGCTAGCTAGTAGGTTATAGTTGCCAGGTGAGTGAGTGAGTGAGTGAGTGAGTTATTCTTTAAACATTGCAGATTTTCAAAGTCAGGACATTCATGATGATGATGATGATGAAGTGTTTTAGGGCGCTGAAAAAACTCCATGCACACCATGCTTGTAGCTCGGAGGGAGAGGGAGGGATAAGTTTTATAGTAAAACGGGAAAAATTGTGGTAGAGGTGGGGGAGGGGGGAGAGGGGGGCGTGTCATTTATTTCAAGTAATCGGATGCGTGTACCTTAATGTGAAAACTCTATTTACTTTCCACCTGTGGTAATTCCTTTCACTTTACTCTAAGTTTGTTGTTGTTCTCCAGCGGAGCTGTTCATGCAGAATCTAGGTCCGGATTTCAGAGAGAGTGATGGCGTCCAGTACAGCTTCTTCAAAGTCTTCGCCATTTTCTTCCCGGCAGCCACTGGCATTCTGGCCGGTGCCAACATATCAGGTGACCTCAAGGTGAGCCAGGCAGTCTTCAAGTTTGTGTCTCTACCAGGTGAAATGTAGTCTAAAAGGTAGCGCGTCGGACTTAGCCGCTGCGCTACTGAACGCCCGTCACCGATGTCACGGCGTTGACGCGTGGGTTCGAGCCCAGGTCGAGCTTGTGATATGTGATACCGTATTTTCCTGGCTACCGGGCTGCTCATCGGGGGTTTCGCTCCGGGTTATCCGGCTTTCCTCCACCAACAAAATAGAAAAAATAGGATAGGTGTTAGGTGGCGCCGCACCGGAGCGACGCGCTTCCCACGGGGGAAGCAGCCCGAATTTCCCGAAAGGGACAATAAAGTAGTAAAAACAAAACGAATAAACACACATCGGTCTATCTCTGCCGTTAAATGGTGAGAGCGCTTATGAGGTTAACAAATCCCTGGTTGCCCCGTGTTTGATACCGCTCTTATCCTCCGTTGGAAAGCCACATAAACATTCGAACCATCTGACCAACCGAAGTATATGCCTTGCTGTTAAAATACGACCTAAACAATACATATGCTGATGAAGTAGAAGGTAGATTAGTGTGTGACTTGTACACTGACATTTTCTAAAGAGCCCATTTTTCTCACCAACAGAACCCTTCGTCCGACATTCCTAAAGGCACGTTCCTCGCCATTTTCATCACTACAATCGCCTATGTGGGGATCGTCTGCACTACCGGTGGCTCCATGCTAAGGGACGCTGTGGGCACCGCTGTTTCCATGGCGACCAACGTGACCATGAGCCTGGAGGACATTCAGCAGTGCGGGAACGCCACATGCCAGTTCGGCCTGCACAACTCACACGCGGTGAGAACCCACGGGCAGTACTACGTGATGTTCCATTTATGTCTTCCATTGTGGAGGGCGTTGAACAATTTGTTTCGACTTCACTGAGGTATAACTTGATTTTTATAATTAGGGCATTTTCCCGTTATGTATCGGCGACCATGCACCACCCCAACCCCGCAAAAAAAAAAAAAAGATGACAAAAGAAAATAAGTGAGTTATAATGTGCATGAGCGCGATGCTAATGTGCTAGGTTTATATCATAATATGGCAAAGAATCGAAAAAGGCAGACCAATGCTAAGGTTCGTTCTTGCTCAGTTGTGTTTCGTTCTGACTAGGTGGTGACTCGTCTTCCTAACTTGTTTCAGATTATGGGTGTTGCTTCTGCCTTCGGACCGCTCATCTACGCCGGGATATTCTCCGCCACGTTGTCGTCTGCCCTAGCCAGCCTCGTCAGCGCGCCAAAAGTCTTTCAGGTACACGATACTTATATATGTGCTTCGGAACGATGTGAAACAGTTTAAAGTAAATAGATGCGAGCTGATAGTGAGGGCAGATGCCATTCGAAACTCTCTTTTTGCGAATGAAGTAATGCCCCATTTAGAAATTACTGAAGAAATCAGGCGCTTAGAAACCCTAAGCTCTTTTGTCTTGTCGTTCTCCCGCGCGTATTCATCTATGAATAGAACAAGCATACATCAGCCGCGTATTGAATATTACAAATGTTGACGTACGCCTTCTGACTTGATTCCTTTCTTGTTCTAGGCCCTGGGGAAGGACAAACTATTTCCTCTCATCGGTTACTTTGCCAAGGGATATGGGAAAAACGGCGAACCAAGACGTGGCTACCTCCTGACCTTCCTCATCTGCATAGGCATGACCTGCATAGGTAACAAACAGCTGACCCATTTTCCCATATTTGTATTTGAATTTTCAGAAAAATACAACTTCAATTATAGAATATAATGGCTTGCACAGAAAACGGAATTAGTGCAGAAATCTAAATGCCCACAAAGTGCAACAAACTAAAAACTAGCCCGTCGGAGATGTGTCCTTGTGACACAACCCCGATGACCACAGAACAACCAGCCCAAGATTCCCAACTGCAGGATGGTCCCAGAAGAGCCAAATGGCCAGAGCCAACACCCATGAGGGACAAAGGAACCCCTCTAGAGGACCACTGCATACGTGAGGGGTGGGGGTGGGTGTTTGGGGGTCTAACGTCCTTTTCCACCGTATACGGGTGATATCAAAGACGGGGCAACGATGAAAAAGCCAGCACAAATATTTGGCTCCAGCCGGGATACGAACGCACGACCCGAGCATTAGAAGTCCAACGCTCTACCATTCGCCCACCCCAGCTCCCCGCATACGTGAGGACAACTAGCGTCCTTATCTGAGGAAGTGATCGACGAAGGAAAAGAAGTGCAGAAGTGCAGAAGTGTAGGAGGGTTTACATCGCTCTCTCGCCTTTTCTGTCAACAGGTTCGTTGGACATTATCGCTCCCATCATCTCCAACTTCTTCCTGATGGCGTATGCTCTCATTAATTTCTCCTGCTTCGATGCCGCCTTCGCAAACTCACCAGGTAAGTTCGCGTCTTATCAACAGGTACAGATATTGACCAGTTTCGGTTAATCCAGCGCCTTCTTCTTACCATGGTATGGCTGATTATTCGTCGGTGCACATATATCCGTCTCTTCCCAGAGACGCTGAAGGCGCCGCAGCGCTGGAGGACGAAGCAGTGAAAGCCTGCTGCTGCCGCTAAGCGCTGCCGCTTTATGCGCAAACCGTCACCCTGCTAGTCACTGTGGTGCGTGCGTGTGACATAATTATTTCTGTTTTTCACGCCACCGGCCACAGCCTACTCTTTTTTCGAAAGACGAACCTGCACACTTCATACTTATGCGTGCTTGTGTACACGGCGATGACCTGACAGGCACCATAAACGAGTCTCCACGTGACTTTAACTCGATTTGGAAAGAAAAAAATCTGAATTCCTGCCTATCAAGGATTGGAAACAGGCAACTCAGGATTTTCAGACGGATGCCTTAATCACAAGACCAAACGCCATGTCACCAAGTAAAATCTCAGTGTGCGCCGCATTTGACTTACGGCGGTTGTTTGCAGGGGACGCAACTGCTTCTGAAAGACTTAGACAAGGTACTAGCAAATCTACGTGATTGTCGACCTTTCTGAGGCGTGCTCCTCAGACCTGAATTTCATACCCTTTAACAGAAACTGTTTTTCGTTCTTTGGTCAGGCTTCCGTCCGTCGTTCCGACTGTACAACAAGTGGCTGAGTCTACTGGGGGCACTGGTATGTGTCGTCATCATGTTTCTACTGGGCTGGTGGGCCGCGCTCGTCACGGTCATCGTCGTCACTGCCCTTTATGTCTACATCAAGTACAGGAAGCCAGGTCAGTGTGTCCTTAGTTCAGTTTAAGTTCAATGTCTTCATTCGTCCGCGTGAAAATTGGTGTTGGGCTGTCTCGATTAATAATTTAAAGAGTAAAAACATAAAACAATATGATATTATTCAATATGTGCGTTCATTATGAATACAATCACAGCTTTGTACAAATTAATGTAATGCATTCTGTATACACTATTGACAAACACGAGAATCAGGAATTCATAAAGAACCATTCCCTTACAAATACAACGCGTGGTGAGTACTACTTTTATTTTTAGTCACAATCTTGTAAAGCACTGAAATAACATTGGACTACAGGTATGACAAAGGAGTTGGGGGGGGGGAGGAGACGGGTAGGGAGGAGGGTACTATTTTAAGTATTACAAGATTTTTTATTTTTTTTATTTTTTGGCAAAACAACTTTACAGAAATATGTGCATACAAAACATTTTTGTTTCAGACGTAAACTGGGGATCGTCAGGCCAAGCGCATGCGTACAATGATGCGTTGAAGTCAACGCTGCATCTGATGGATGTGAATGAACACGTGAAGAACTTCAGGTACGTCTAGCGGTTCACCAGTGTGAGAGGTCAGGTTTGAGCCCCACTCGGGGCAAACAATTTTTCCTTCTCGTACGTTGCACCGTTCATTCAGGCCGATCGTCGGGGGTTCACTCCGGGTACTCCGGCTTCCTTCCCCTCTGCTTTGGAAATGTTCAGCCCACAAAATTGGAAAATGGAAATAAAATAACTGCATTTATTATAAATGCAATTCCTGAAACTTACATTGTTGAGCTAACCCTTTTGCACCACGTAATAGTAATCTGTTCATGTCCAGTGTGTGAGAGAATGCGCGTGGTTCACACAATTTTCAGTTACTATTATTATTATTATAAAAAGGGGGGGGGGGCGGTGGGCCGCGGGCATGACCGTTATACAATTTGCGTTGGCGTTACACATGCACAGTGGGTGGGTGGTTATTAGAATTATGAAAAAAATCCTTCATAACCCAGTAACATCTTTGTGCCCAGACCCCAGATTTTGGTGTTGAGTGGTTATCCCCGCAACAGACCCGCCTTGGTCGATCTGGCGGCCTCCATCACCAAACGACAGAGTCTGCTGCTATGTGCACACATATTCAAGGTGAACATGAAAAAGACAAACAAAAACAAAGGACATGCAGCCTTCCGACATACATTCTTCTGCTTCTTCTTTTTATTATGCGACCACGACGGTGAGGATAGTAAGCATGTTTAATAGGAATTCGTATGAAGGAATTCTCTGAGCAGCGTAACTCAGTAACACCAATTAACACTTTCAGCCCTGCCATCGTATCACCTACGGTCTCGCAGACCCTGACAATATGCGTGCATGTGACCGACTCTCATACGCTCTGCACAGCGGAAGATTCCCCTTTTGGATGGATCCAATACTTCTTGAGAAATAGGGTTTTGTATGCAAGAGCTCAGCTTTACATCTAGCGCACTTGAAAAAACTCCCAGGCAGAGAGCGTTATCGCTATTGAGATTCCTTCAGGGCTGAAAGGGTTAACATGCACGTTAGGGATACAAATACTGAGCTCATCGCAAGGCGTTAGCCGCTCGCGGCCTCTGCCATGTGAACCTAATTCACATGCAAATGGGTTACGCTAATTAGGCATGTTTAGCAGGACTTTGTAAGGAGGAGTTCACATCGTAACCCATTTCAATGTAAGTCAGGCTCACACGGCACAGGCCGCGAGCGGCTAACACGCTGGGGTTAGCTAACGATCCCCCTAACGTGCTTAATTTACATGTACATAGGTTACGCTGCTCAGCGAAGTCCTCCTTACGAAGTCGTATTAAACATGCCTAATGATGATGATGTGTTTTTTCAGGGTGATATGCAGAACCACTTGCGTCACTTACGCAGCACGGCAGCTTACCGCTGGTTCCACAACCGTCAGATTCGCGCCTTCTACACCAGCATCGCCGCTCCTACTGTACGTCATGGTGCGCAGGCCTTGCTACAGGTAATTAGCCTACAGACACTGTTTACGCTGTCTTTGATTAAGAATCACGCCTATGTTTACAATTTCGGCATTATTTAAGTCTATTGAAGTAATAATAATTTGCGCTTAGAACTGTTATTAACTGATAGGTTATAGCGATATATAAGTACTGTCTTCTTCTTCTTATTATTATTATTAAGTAGATGCGTGCTGGCAGTGGAAATATATCACTTTCATTTTCTGCTTTGGAAATGTTCAGCCCACAAAATTTGAAAATAACTGCAAGTCTAAATTCAGCATAAATAGCTGAGCTGACCCTTCGCACCGCGTGATCATAATATGTCCAGTGTGTGAGAGAATGCGTGTGATTCACGTGAGCGTGCGTGTTTGGGTTCAGCTCGCGGCGCTTTGAGCCAATTCAATAAAAATGGATAGAGCGCCTACATAATAGTCATCATCATCATCATCGTTATTAGTAGTAGCAGGGCTAGATGTCTTTGAGCCCCCGTGTCATTGGGCCCCCGTGTCATTGGGCCCCCGTGTCATTGGGCCCCCGTGTCATTGGGCCCCTGTGTCTTTGGGCCCCCGTGTCATTGGGCCCCCGTCTCTTTGGCTCCCGTCTCTTTGGGCCCCCATTTTTCAGTTACTATGTAGACGTTTCTCAAGCTAAGAAACTTTTGTGACCCTGGCAGGTATGAAATGTGCAAGCTCCAGAAAAAAGTATTTCTGCAAAAAAGGTTTTTCTGCGAAAAAGTAAAAGCATTTTTTTCACGAAAAAGCACCCGTCAGTTTTTTCGCGAAAAAACAGGGCGGTGTTTTTATCACACAAAAAATGACGGCGTTTTTTCGCGAAAACCTAACTGAGTTGGCTAGTTGTTTTTTTTTTTTTGTTTTTTTTTTGGCGGGGGGGGGGGGGGGGGGGTTCGCCAAAAAAAACGGACACCAACTTCTGCAGAAAAAGTGCGACAGGTTTTTTTGTTTTTTTTTTTCGCGGAAAGATTGAAGCGGTTTTGTCGCGAAAAAAACGTATTTTTCGCGAAAATTTTTGTCTGTTGCGACTGAATTTTGTCTGCTTTCGCCAATCATAGAACTGACCCACGTTTGAACTTCAGGCACGATCACGTGCAAAAGTCCGAATAAGTCAGTAAAACTATTCTTAGAGCGGCATAGCACGAGTACCGGCGCCCAGACTGCCTTCTTGATCGTGCCTGAAGTTCAAACGCGGGTCAGTTCGACTCCTGCTATTTTCTTCCTGTTTTGCATTAATAATGGACCATGCACTCCAAAATCATCCTTCTGGAGCGTGCACATTTCATACCTGCCAGGTTCACAAAAGTTTCTTAGCTTGAAAAACGTCTACATGGTAACTGAAAATGGGGGCCCAAAGAGACGGGGGCCCAAAGAGACGGGGGCCCAGTGACACGGGGGCCCAATGACACGGGGGCCCAATGACATGGGGGCTCAAAGACATCATCCCGTTTTCTTACTAGTGTGGGGGCCCAATGACATGGGGGCCCAATGACACGGGGGCCCAATGACACGGGGGCCCAATGACACGGGGGCCCAATGACACGGGGGCTCAAAGACAAAACCCCTAGTAGCAGTAATAGTATTAAATCTCTAATCAATGCTGACCGCGAATGAAATGAAGCGGTGTTCGGTTATTACCGCTGTTTGCATCTGTGCGGTCTCTAGAATCCCGACATTTAATGTATATCAGGATGTCTTTGAAATAAGTCCGTCTTTAAAAAGCATTTTATTGTGATTTCAGTCACAAGGTCTGGGCAAGCTGAGGCCAAACACCCTGTTACTGGGTTTCAAGAACAACTGGCAGTTAGTGGACCCGCGGACTGTTCACAACTACGTCGGCATCATTCAGTGAGTCAACATTCCTCTTTCATCTGCTTCGAGTTGATTGCGCAAATACAGTTCAGTTGTGGCTGCCCTAGTCATGGCGCCCCTGTCCTGTAATCGAGGATGTGACTTCCCCGATCACTCATGGTTTAGCCGAACTAAGGCTGCCCTTGCTGTTAAAACGTTGAGATGTTTAGCAGATCTTAAGTTTGCCCGACCGAGGCCAAATATTTGTGCTGGCTTTTTCCTCGTTACCTCTTCTCTACAATCACCCGTATATGATGGAAAAGACGTTAAACCATTAAACAATCAAACTACCAACCAGACGTAGGTTTCAAGTTGCTGGCGTGCATTGCGTTACGGATCCCCGCTCAGTGCTTCGGGGCATTGTCAGTAAGAATGGGGAAGGAGAGTGAAACAGAGATGTCTCACACACGCTCACGTGAATCGCGCACATTCCCTTACACTGTGGACACGAACACTCTGCAGTCACCTAGCACAAAGGATCAGCTCAACCATTCAGGTTGAAAAAAAATTTAGATTTCAAAAAAAAAAATTCAAATTTGTTTGGGGCTGAACGTTTAGATTTTTAAAAAAATTTCAAATTTGTTTGGGGCTGAACTTATAATCTCGACATCGCCATCCCAACTCTCGAGAGTAATGTTGTTTTCTATATGTTTTGGATTCAGGGGTTTGTTGTCGGTAACTTTACGTGTCATTGCTTTATATCTGACTGCCTTGCTACGTCCATCCAGTCTGTATAGGTGTGAGCCTGCATTAATACGTCTCTTCACGTTTTTCTGTTTACCATCAATTTGATGTTATTCCGCTTGAACTTAATTTGGGGAGAGAGAGAGAGAGAGAGAGAGAGAGAGTAGAATGTAGCAAGGACAAGACAGAAGAAAGGACGCTGTACCTAATCTTACATCCTTGAAAAATAAAGTGTCATTGTCATTGTCATTGTCATTGTCATCTAGTGACGCATTTGACCTACATTACGGAGTGGGAGTGCTGCGTGTGTCTGGAGGGCTGGACACGCACAAGGTGGCCGACAGTCTGCTGGACGCTACTGATGACACCTTTGACGACCTCGACAACGACAGCATTGACGACGGTACAGTTTAGAGATGTTATCAGTCACCCCTGATAAACTTTCATTTGCTATATCACACTTGACTCATGCCACGTGAACTCGCAACAGTTGTTTGTTGTAAGATATCCCCTCCCCCCAAACCATTAAGCCTTTCGTCTGTTATTCCAGATGGTTAAGTCAAAAGCGGTTACTCAGTTGCCAATTAAAATAATTTGTAATTCACTTTGGTGTTTATCGTGTACAACTCTATCAGTTATCGTAAAGAAAGTGTGTACAATCTCAAGATTTTTGGAAGAATCGAGAAATTTGTTATTTGAACGAGACGCAAGCCACGGGCTGGATGGACAGTTAGACCCTTTTAGCTTATGTTGGTAGAGTACGATTTCGCTATTCTACAGGTGAGTCACTGGCCAATCGGCTGTCGGAATTTCTCCAAATTTTACATCATTTATATCATCATATTTACCGAATTTATATCATAGGGAAAGGAAAGTATACGATCAATTATCACGTCTGTGATTACGATGTTGGTCTGTAAATTCGATTTGTCTAGAGTTCAGACATTTCTTTCTTTATGGCTGATTTCATTATCATTTCACACATGTTTTTCGAGTGAGTGCCAGTGATAAACAATGTCTGTATGAATACTTCATACATACATTCCATCTGCATTTTGTGTAGTTTACAATGATCTAATTTTATCTTAGCTCGTTGCTTCTAGCATGATCCATGTTAGAATCATCGCATGCATAACGGAACATTGAATTAATAACATTTTTTTCCACACTTTTCAACTAGATCTCTCCGACGGCGACGATGATAGCGATGACCGTCGACGAAAAACAACGATATTCTCTGAAACTTCCGTAACGACGCCTACGTCATTAGACAGTGACGTCACTTTGAAAACCTTCAGCCGCAGCACTAGTGATGGCGGCGTCAAGAACAGCGGATACGATTCAGAGACAACCGATGAGGAAGACGAGGACGAAGACGGCGATACGAGAAAAGAAGGAACTGACAATGGCAAGAAGGAAAAAGATGGTAAAAAACAGAAACGTACAAGCAACGGAAGTCAGGAAAATGCCAACGTGGTCAAGAATGAAAAAGGGTCGACAACAGCAGTCGAGACTGGCAGGGACGGGTTCCCACGTGTGTATCATAGCGCACTGT
The DNA here is from genome assembly GCA_018292915.2 of Batillaria attramentaria. Lineage (NCBI taxonomy): Eukaryota > Metazoa > Mollusca > Gastropoda > Batillariidae > Batillaria > Batillaria attramentaria. The sequence continues at coordinate 337,800 of JACVVK020000297.1, read as the reverse complement.
CCAAATCCGAATCCGTGGACGAAACCACCGTTTCCAACAAATTCCGCACCAAACAGCACGGTACCATTGACGTGTGGTGGCTCTTTGATGATGGAGGTTTGTTTCGTCCATCATTTATAGACTTCGTTTCCAAAGGATGTTAAATCAAAAATCTGTAACATATCATTCTGTGTCTGATACAAGTTTTTAGTCCAATATTTCTTGTTCGCAAATAATTTATTTAGACGTTTGATGAATTTAAGTTCAACAATTCTTTTTCTTTTGGTGACGTTCTAATTCAGCTATTTTTTGTTTGTTTGTTTTGAAGTTGTTTTTGACGCATGATAAAATATTTGTTGTTCGATGACACCACAGTCGCCAAATCGCAAACACACGTCAGTTAATGCGTAATATGCCCTCCTGAAATGACATCAGGTGTGATTATTTCTTAGTTTAATATAAGAATTTGATAAAAATGATAATTTCATAATTTAACCAAATCTGTCGTGTATTTATGCAAAATGTTTTGTAATAATAAAACAATTACGGGTGTCAATATGTTAAAGTAACACGTAACAATTTTCTTTGTGATAAAATGAAATAAATTTGTGAAAAATTTGTTTGTAATATTTGGTGTTTCTCCTCGCGCATCCCTGGCGTTTCTTTTCTACGCACAGGACTGGGCTTGCTGCTGCCCTATATTCTGTCAACACGCAAACAATGGCGTCACTGCAGACTGCGTGTGTTCTGTGCCGGGACCAAGCGAGCCAACCTGGACGCCGATCACAGGCGGTAAATAAAACAGAAAATAAACTAAATCTCTCACTCTTTGAAACGAAGCTACAGACATTTACTCGCCTCCGCTTGTCTGTATCGTCTGCCTGGAAAATGAAGTGTATATTTTCCTAATGTAGCTTCCATGTTGCAGATATCTTTACCTCAATCGTTTGTTTATCGAATACAGTGAACAAAAAAGGAAAGAATAAGTTAAAGATGACATGCCGACGGAATACCGAATTATGAGGTATTTGTAATGTCTGAATGGGCTTCATCGGTATGCCTGGTTAGAATTCAGTTGATATCACCAAAGAGGGTTCTTAATCCGAGAGGATTGCGGGGAAACTGAAAAAAAAAGACCCACGCGCACACATCCTGAACCTTGTGTAAAACTGATGCTCAGCTACCACCCTTTGCAGTCTGAATGTAAAAATATTATACATCGCGTTAAAGATCTAAGCTCCCAACAAAAAGCTTTCCGAAGTGTTAAAAAATTTTTTACGGAGTCGACCGTGCAAGCACAGTCAACTCTGTCACAGTTGCAGAGTTCACACAGTGTCCAGAAACTTCGACAAAGCCGTGCCGAAAAACTGCCCCCTAGATCTTTAAGCCTTTCATCGTTCACCAAAGCATGCAACATGTGATAATTCAAATGTCATCGTGTGCTTTGACAGCATGGCCACTCTGCTGGCAAAATTCAGGATCGACTACTCTGACATCACGGTGTTGCCGGACCTGCGGAAGAAGCCGCGACGAAGCAGGTATGTGTGTGTGTGTGTGTGTGTGTGTGTGTGTGTGTGTGTGTGTGTGTGTGTGTGTGTGTGTGTGTGTGTGTGTGTGCGTGCGTGCGTGCGCGCGCGTGCGTGCGTGCGTGCGTGCGTGCATGCGTGCGTGCGTGTGCACTTTATGCACGCCATTTCCAACCTCCCCTATATACATTTTTACCCTTCTTATATGTGCGCAGCTACAAAGAGTTTGAGGAGCTGATATACCGCTGGAGATTGTGGGGAGGGGAGACACAAGAGGACTACCCTTGGAAAGTCTCCGATGCCGACCTCGCGGCACACAAAGAAAAGGTGCGATTCCCGTGTGGCCCTGTATTAGAGTGTTTGTTACATGTACACAGATCTGTAAATCATGGGGATAATTGTAAAATTGAATATAACCTTGAGTTTGCGTCATATTTGAATTTTCTCAGGTTCTTTTTTTAAACTATGGTGTATGTTTAGTTGCATGGTGTTGTTTTAAGGAAATATGCATGTGTTTGCAGATCTACATGCAGATTACGATTCGGGAGAAACTGCTGGAACACTCAAAGGAAGCCTCTCTGATAGTTGTGTAAGCTAGTTTTTTTGTGTTTATTTTTCCCGTTTTGTGCTTTCCCTGAACAAGGGAACACAAAACATTTGCGTTTGTATGGAACCTCCACACACACACACACACACACACACACACACACACACACACACACACACACACACACACACACACACACACACACACGCACGCACGCACGCACGCACAGAGAGAGAGAGAGAGAGAGAGAGAGAGAGAGAGAGAGAGAGAGAGGACAAGCTTCGTCTGAACCTTTATTTTCTGGCACTGCCTGTATTTGAGTGTTGTCACTCCGACTGCTGCTGAAATGGTCAATATCCTATCATATTGCTCTAACTGCACAGCAAGCCCCGTCAGTATTTTGCAAAATCTGGGCCCGAATGTAAAAGTCGAGGTTAATTTAACCCACGGCTACGGATATAACCCAGACTAGGACAAAAGACCCCCCCCCAAAAAAAAAAAAAAAAAAAAATATATATATATATATAAAGGAGGCGAAGAAAGGAAGAAATAAATCCTTCTATAACGGCTTAGGCGTCTTCCTGGAATGGACCCGCTTCCTGATTTAAAAAAAAAATAGAAAATTTAACCCGAGAGCTAGTTTAGTTCGAGGTTAGATTCTAACCCGGAGCTAAACTCCCTTACCTCGACTTTTACATGCGGAGCGTGGTCAGTACGGTCTCGGCTATTTTCTACGATTGACGGGTTTAGCTGAAGGCAGCCCTTGTGTCAAACGTAACACTTTTTAGCGTTTATTTTCTGCAGCACCCTGCCAGTGCCTCGGAAGTTCTGCCCGGCTGGCCTTTACATGGCGTGGTTGGACACCCTCACACGTGACTTGCCGCCAACGCTACTGCTTCGCGGAAACCAACAGAGTGTGCTGACATATTTCTCCTAAAACTGTGACGCAACCGGTTCATGAGAACTTTGCTGATACTGTTTGATAGATTCCCTCACCATATGTCCCAAAAGAAAAGGCGTTGAACTCGCCAGGTCGTGTCTTTCAAATCACAAAAATATCAACATTGGCAGGAAATGCCTACGAAATGGCTTAACAATTCCTACCAAGTAAGTTTCAGTGGGGTTGCGCACCAGTGGCTTCAATTAAAATAAAAAAAAATCATGGTTAATTTAATTAATTGTCTGCATGGATTTATATTTGGCTTGGTGGGAGTTTTGTACTTTGATTATGCTAGTGTTTGCTGCAGTGAGAGCCGTCGAGAAACCCTTAATCTTGCCTGATTTTCGCATACAGGGCCATAACAGAAAAAGAGCCAAAAGTGAAGGAGACCAATGTTGAAATACACAGTTAATTTCAGAAGAATTCGCTTCTCTGCAGATGTGAAGAAAACCTTGAAAACCTTCATCAGTGGTTAACTTATAAGGGATTTCTTTTTCTTGGGGATGGGGTTGTGATGGGGTCTGGGTAGAGGGGGTTGAGTAGGAAGGGGGGGGGGGGTGTTGTTGTTGTAGAAGAAGAAAACATTTTGAACACTTTTTGTGAATTACTGTTTAAGTGAAGGTGTTCTTTGATGAGCTGCTGTACATAAGCCCACTTTTCTGTAAAGTTTATAACATGAAATTTTAACCATGTTGAAATTAGGCAAACATGAAAACACGTGTACGTAATCGTGCATTTACTTCCTCTTTGGAGTATTTCCAATGTTTGTTTGCTTGTGTTTCTTCATCTAGTTCCGAAATGAATACCATATATATATATATATAACTGTATGTATGTATCATAAGCAAGTTGAATCACGACAGAAATCTGCGCTGGCAAAAAATAAACAAAGAAAAAGAAAACAAAGTCTCACTTCACTGCGGTAAATTGCGCGTTTAAACAAAAGACCATCACGAGTTCTCTCCCCTCGAGAGGATCTCCTTTCCGGAAATGCAATAAAAATAGCAATGGGAGGCGACAGGGTCGATAATCCACAAGCCGGTTGTCGCCCCTGAATTGAATTGACACCCTAGATTGTGGGTAGCCGTCGACGCGACTACAAACACAGCACCGTCTCACATGGGACCAGCTGACAACAGCCCAGCAGAAGGGGGATTAGCGATGAGAAATGCATCTCAGTAAAACAAATATCGCCGGCAAACTCCCCCTGGGCAACGTCTTTAGGCAGTGCTTTTCCCTCAAGGGGGAGGCAACTGCCTAGGGTTCGGCGAGAATTTGGGATCCTGGGTCCGGTCCAGGAACCGCTGTTCCAACTAAAGGGAGAGAAGGCTTCCCAGGGGACATTACTCGTGGCGCCGTCTCCGTGGTAATCTTGTTGTCTGTTAGTGCGTGGTGTGATTGTGGCTGAAAACGCCGATCGTCTGTACTGTGTAATGTTCTATCAATTTGATAGCAAACCTAGCATGTAATTCATCTCCTGAGAGAGAGAGAGAGAGAGAGGCTCTGTACTGGTGGCTGGTGGAGATGGCATGGAGCGGGTGCAAGAAGGGTAAAAAAAAAACTTGGGGGTGGGGGTGGGGTGGGGGTAGTTTAACGTCCTTTTCAACCACGTAAGGATGATATCAAAGACAGGACAACGAGGAAAAGGCCAGTACAAATAAGTGGTCCCAGGCTGGGATTCGAACTCACGACCCGAGCATTCAGAGTCGGGTGGGGTGGGGGGGGGGGATAACAGGGTCTGGTGGGGCATTGGTTGGACTGTCAGGGGTTCACGGTCTTTTCCACCTCGTACAGACAAAATCAAAGACATGATGGCAAGGAAGAAGCCTGCAAAGCCGGCATTTTATTTCTTTTCGTTGTTTTTGTTTGTTTGTTTCGCGTTGTGGAAAAATGGCATAAAACAGCGCTACCACTCCGTTTTTACACCAACTCGCGGTATGCCCACTCAGGACAGAAATTCCGTGCCTCTGCCACTAGAGAGCGGATCAGGGGACGTCACCACACAAACAGCTTGTACACATGCTTGCACTGTCATACCTTCCCTCTCCCGCTCTCAGTTTCCTCCCTTGCCAGACAGAAAGGAAAGACAATAAAATGTCAAATTTCACGCACAGCAGGATCTTGCTACAGTATGAGGCAATCATGTACGAACAAAGCGTCGCGTCTGTGGAACACTCCATGGGTGAGTAGGTTGAGAGGAAACTGCAAACACATGGGTGTGTGTATGCACGCATGTAATGCATATGTAGTGCATCTTGTAGTGCACCCCCCCCCCCCCCTCTTTTTTTGTCATCTAGATATAGTGCTGGAGTGGGGAAGGGTGAGAGAGTACAGCAGCATGTTTACTGTTTTCTCTCTCTCTCTCTCTCGTCGGCACCGCCCAGTGTATTATCCCTCCCCCTGGCCGTCCATGAGGTGGGGAAATTAGTTATATGCAGAACAAAAAAGTCAACTGGGCCGGATGCCCTCAGATTATGAAGTTGTCTCCACCATACAGAGTCAGTTCTCTTACCTACATGTATATATAAAACCAGTGTATCCAACATAATGTGTTTCCTTCACAGCTGAAGGTTGCTGAATTCATCCCACCTACATTGCGGAACAGCCTCCCGGTCCCCGTTAAAACCGCACCCTCTATCACTGTTTTTAAAAAGAGGTTGTTCAAATACTTCATTTAACAGTAAAACTGACAGGAAGTCGTAAATGTTATACCCTTTGCTCACTTATAACAATGCCATATTATGTTTCAGTGAGCTTGTCTGATTAATTGTATGCCGACTGTTTGTCTGCTGTGTTTTCCTTCTCTTTTTGTGTCTGCTTATTGTTGAATTTTTGTGCACTTTAAAACAATAGACTGATGTGTGTGTGTGTGTGTGTGTGTGTGTGTGTGTGTGTGTGTGTGTGTGTGTGTGTGTGTGTGTGTGTGTGTGTGTGATCCTAACTGAAGATTAGCACGGACAAGATTGAAGACAGCACTGCGCTCCAAATCATTTACCCTTGTAATATAAAGCTGCTGCTGCTTCTTCTTCTTCTTCTCTCTCTCTCTCTCTCGTTAATTTGTCCCCTCTTTCAGTTGAAGGTTCTCTGGCTACTGTTCACTCTGCTGCTGCTGTTCCTCTTGCCAAATCACCTGTCACGCAACATGAACGATATCACTTTACCAAATCCTATCATACTTATCTTTTGTTTGATAGCATTTCTAAATGTTGTTATTTGCTCGGCGAACATTCTTTCAACAAAACAAACCTCGGAGGAGTTGTGGAAATTATCTCTTTATTGACAAAACGATTCATAGGGTCACTCACCGTGAAGTGTAGTTATGTCAGACAAAACAAAACCCAACACAAACCAATCACATAGGGGGGAGGGTATGATGTGGAGGGGGGGGGGGGTATGATGTGGGGGGGGGTGCACACTGGTTTTAACAATGTTGAAACACAACAGTAACAGCAGCAGGTGTTAACACTAGCAATGCCACAACACGGACACCTGCATAGTACAGCTCTACCATCGTTTGGTGAAATGGCGTAAGCGCCGTGGGTTTGAGAAGCACGAGGGCCCTTTCACCCGTTTGATGGTAGGGCTGTTCCAAAACAAAAAAAAAACAAAACAAAAAAAAAAAACTAACACGCCCTCCATTGACTGTCTTGCCGGGAAAAAAACCCAAACAAACAACAACAACAACACAACAAAACAATAGAACACAAAAACAAAACTCGCTCAGATGAAACGGTTTAAGTGACCTTCCATGAGAAAACCCGGCTTAAGTGCAAAATTTTCAATTTTTTCGTTTTTGGAGCCATCTTAAAGAAACAGCCTTGCTCTTTACAGTGCAAAACAACAACAACAACAACAACAAAAAAACTCCTTTTAAGACATTATAATTTAAGGGCAGAACGCAAAAAATCAATATCGACCAGATAGCACCTGCTGACCTTTGTTAGCCTCTAGCTTGGAACAGTGGCGTGCGTCCTACGCCGGGTTTTCTCGTGGACGGTCGAATATCTTCAGTTTCAGTTTCAATGCTACGTACACAGCGAGGTGGGCGAGTGATTTTGAGGATTAACGTCATTTGTCCACCGCGAGTATATATACCAACAAGAAATGTCACACATAGTAGAAGCAGTCGTAGTAGCAGTATTATTGTTAATAATAATAATAATAATAATCTCACATCCGTTGTACACACGCGTCCCTAAGTTTTCAGCTTGTGGAAATACGCATGTTTAGCAGGACTTCGTAAGGAGGACTTCGCTGAGCAGAGTGACCCATTTACATGTAAATTAGGCACGTTAGGGGTGCCAATAGCTAACCACAGCGCGTTAGCCGCTCGCGAACTCTGGGTTAAGCTGCTCTGCGAAGTGCTCCTTCCGAAGTCCTACGAAACATGCCTGAAGCTGGCTCTTAACTGGGCACTGCGGAGCGCCACAGTGCTGTCCACAGTTGTGACACGGTTGTGATTTTGGGGGGTTTCCGCCGCTGTGGCGTCATCACAGCAACCTGGATTTCAAATAGCCACAACGGTGTCTGTGGTTTCCACAACAGATTCTGATTGGCTGTGCTACGTCACTCGGCGCGCAAACATGGCGGACAGTGCATCTTCAATCGGTTTGTCACCGAGCACAGCTGTGTTCAGTTTTGTAGTTAGTAGACACACGACTGTGATGTGCACATGTGTGTTTCGCGCGCTGTGCCCAGTTAAGTAAGAGCAGGCTTAATGTCTCATCCGAAAATGATTCCAGAACGAACATTAGAACTTGAAATTGAAATTTGAAATTCAGGTTGCTGTGATGACGCCACAGCGGCGGAAACCCCCAAAATCACAACAGTGTCACAACTGTGGACAGCACTGTGGCGCTCCGCAGTGCCCAGTTAAGAGCCGGCTTAAACATCACTTTGGTTACCAGCTTTGTGTGTGCAATTTCAGAAGGACCTGTTTGGGGGAAAAATCTGTCCAGTCGATGAAATCAGACTTCGGTCATCAGAATAGTGTAAATTCAAAGACGATAATCACAAAACTGACGTCCCATGCATGCATGGTAACTATAACTTTTAACGGGAAAATTCCATCTTTGCTAAGACAACTTATGTTTTGGAACAGTTTTGCTCGTGAGTGCGCCTGTACGCTCGAAATACTCTTGATGGTTAGTACAGCTCTTGGTGCCCTTAATGTTGTTTACGCTTTGCGCGAGCGGCCGGTCGACCATTCAAATTCTACGACTGTTGTTAAACTACTGGAGCGCCACACAGGGTGGTGGCCGCGTCATCGAGTACGCTTCTGTTGGCTCAGTGCCAGCATTACAGACGCTGTCACTGTGCAGGTGTCCGTGTGGTCTGATGATGATAAATACCAGCTCATAACGACCTGTGAGCAGACAAATGGTAGCATTACCCCCTATAAGAGAGTGCAGCACTGGATTCAACTTGATAATAATAATGATGAGTATTGTATAGGCGCTTTACCCAATTTCATGAATCGGCTCAAAGCGCCGCGAACTGAACCCAACACACACGCTCACGTGAATCACACGCATTCTCTCACACACTGGACATAAACACATTACAATCACGTGGTGCGAAGGGTCAGCTCAGCTACTTAAATTTCGGAATCTAGAATTGCGTTTATTTTTGAAAATTTGTGGGCTGAACGTTTCCAAAGCAGAGGGGGAGGAAGCCGGAGTACCCGGGGAGAACCCCCGACGATGCCACATACGAGAAGGAAAAATTCTTTGCTCCGAGTGGGACTCGAACCCCTGCCCTCTCGCATTGGTGACAAGTCTCAACCACTAGACCAACGACCGCCCCATGAAAACTGCTTTGAGAGTTCGCCGCATGTTTTAGTTGGTAGACAGTTATAACATTTTATTCATTAAACTGCATGTTCCAGTCAGCAGGTAGCTGGTAGATTTCATTAAAAACTGCGTGTTTCAGCCAGGAGACCATTCGGTTATCGTCAAAAACTGCATCTTGCATTTAGCATACAGTTATACCCTTACATTTCATCATTCACTGTATGTTTCCGTTAGCACACGGTTATCATATTTATTCAAAACTGCATGTTTCAGCCAGCATAGAGTTGAAATATTTCATTCAACACAAACTGTTTCAGTTAGCACACGGTTATCATATTTATTCAAAACTGCATGTTTCAGCCTGAAGAGAGTTGAAATATTTCATTCAACACTGTAATGTTTCAGTTAGCACACGGTTATCATATTTATTCAAAACTGCATGTTTCAGCCTGCAGAGAGCTGAAATATTTCATTCAACACTGTACGTTTCAGTTAGCAGACAATGCTAATGTTTCATTGAAAACTGAAGACAGTTTCTGTATGACACTCGATTATGTGTGTGGTTTTCTGCACTCTCGAAACGTAGAATCGACACTCAGAGTCTCAGCTGTTTTCTGTGGAATGCAAAGCGCATGAATACTGTACATAAGATACACAACACTTTACAGTCAACGAACACGTAGTCAATGAACGGAAAAAGGATGAAATGTACACGGCACAGTCATATGATACACAGTGATTTCAAATGAGTAATAGTTGTTACGATGGATTGTCGTATCACGTTATTGAAGAGACACAGAACGTAAATGTACACACCCCACGCACGCGCGCGCGCGCACACACACACACACACACACACACACACACACACACACACACACACACACACACACACACACACACACACACACACACTTGCACGCACACACATGCACGCACGCACACACACAAACATTGCTATACAAATCATTTAACAAAGTTCTGTTTGTTTTTATCTTAAACCTCACCACAGCGACGATAGACAGGTGAATATCAGTCGTTACTATGTTGCAAATACACACGCACAAATGCGAAGAACTTACTGGAAAATTGTGACAACGTTGCTCTTTTTGTCATGCGGTAACTGTTCTCTGTTTTCTGAGAGACACGTGTCTGCGAGACATAGTACCTTGTATCGTCGTGAATTCAAAACTCGTGCTAAGTTTTCAAGAGCAAAAGACGCAAAAAGTCAGGTTTTTCTTTCGTCTGTGTATCCACCAAGACTGCTCCCCCCCCCCCACCCCACTCCCACCCACCCACCCACACATACACCTCCCATCTTTACCGAAATTCTTTACATACATTTGTCTCGTCAACATGCCAAAACACTCTGCGTGATAAACGTTATTCTCATGCAGGAATCTTTCGTGTAAAATGCTAAATATTTTGTAACCTTTCAGCAGGGCCCCAAGATCTGACTCATCACAGAGATAAGAAAGAATTGGATAGGGGTGTTTCTTTACACCCATGACGCGACATGAGTCAAACCTACAAATGTACACTTTTCTCCCTTTTTTTGTTTGTTTGTATATCCATGAAAAAAAAAAAACAATTAAAAAAAAAAAAAAACGCTTCTGCGTCGACACGCGTGCTGTCTCGTTTGTCTGCACTGTTCCAAGTGGATTCCTGATTCTCATTTGTTACTCTCTTCAGAGGTTACAGGTTTAAACTCACTCACGTAGATAACAAAGCATTCATCAACCTGTTTTGTAAACCACGTTCACATACATATATATTATTCGTAAACGGATTTGTTTAGGCCCAGGCATCGCGTTCCTTGTTTCCTTTTTTTTTTTTTTTTTTTTTTGCTAGTTCATCTTGGCCTAAAGTTCATGTGTATGTTAGCATCCTGGAGTCGACCTATAGACACAATTAACATTCCACACCACGGACATGGACACGATATGCTTTCCTATAAATCTGCAAACTTTGCCTAGAAAGTTTCTATAAAGTTTAGCATCAAAGGTAACATTTACTCAACAGTAGAATATAACTGACAAAGCGCAGAACACACGAACACACAGACTTGTCAAGTGTTGACGTAAATGGGCATTCAAAACTTCAAACACATACACATCAACGGATATTTTCCACACAAACCTGTGTATAACATGAACACATACAAATATGATCGTGTTTTCAATGCAAGAAAGATGAGAACGATGCGACCACCCATGTACAGTCAGTTAAGAGTCTCTCTTCTCTGAACGAAATAAACGTTTTTTCTTGCGTCGAGTAGCAGGTAAGCCCCTCTCAGGGACGTACCGATGACATGAACACAATCATCGTAGGTCCGGTATAGGAACTAAACCGAAAAATCCACCTCAGCAGCGAGGTAGCCGGAGCACTGTCCCAAAACTCTGCTGTACACCCAAAGCAAGACTGTGAAGAAGCACTCAATGCTGTGTGGAATTTTTGGTAATTCTGTATGAAATCCTGGAAGCGGCAAGGAAACCGTTAAACTGTATTCAAAGCTGGAGTGACTGGCGACTGCTGAAGAAGGACGAATGACGACAGAACTCCAGCCGATGTCTTCTGGACGCCTTTACATTTTTGTGACACAATTGTTGCAAGAGCATGCCAACATAGATAATTATACTCCAGTTTGGAATTCCGGACTTCAGCCCTTCGGCGCTGTCGGTCTGAACCACTTGCGCTGTGCGGCCTTTCTTTGTCTCTGCTAAACTGGGTCTCGGGGGACTTGGCGAGACGTGGCGAGACTTGGCGAGACCTGGCGAGATTTGGCGAGACCTGGCGAGACGACGTTTGGCGTAAGCGCACTCGTAATTCCGAACACGTTATTACATGATTAACATCAGAGAGCGTGTATTCTTATATATACATTCTCTCTGCTAGCCTCGTGTCTGGCAAAGTCAAACGCTTGACACAGTCCGTTCCACACGCACACAATGTCAACTGCATCTTTGCGAGATGACCAGTTTATACACAATAATGCATTCTGTCGCGGAATACATGCTGATTCAGCCTTCACTGTCCGTATTCACCGACTGTGGCAGCTCTCCTGCACCGTGGAACACTTGGCGTTGCTTTCGGAGCGGTAGTGGCCTAATGTACTGCATCTCCACATGGATCTGTGCTGTTTCCACCCGGGATGGTGGTCAAATGTCTCGCAACGTTTAACAAGCGTTGTCTTCTTTGTACACACACGGTACTTGTATCATATACTAGCACTGTGCTTGTATCTGTTCGTACCATATAATCGTGCTTGTGTATTAGACAGACACGTTCTGACGATAGCAAAATGTCCCCTTTTACCACTCTCCCCAACCCTCCCACCCCCCACATCCCGGCAATGCCGCTGTTCTCCATGACCAGATCGAAATAAACAGCACTGCACGTCCTTGCATAAGTTTGTTTGCCCCATGATTAAGGTCTCTCTCGACTGGGAATTGAATGTGTTTTTTTTGTCTGTTGTCCGCAACAGTTCAGAACTCGATCCGAAATATTCAACTCAAACCTGAGAAGGCCTGCATGCTGCGTGATGTTTCGCCGGGCTGAGCCCTACATTGTTTAAGCGTTGATTTCAACCTTGTGGTATTCCTATCCCCACAAGAAACCACAGACGACGACTGCCGCTCGGACAAGGGGACACTGAAGTACAATAATATTAAATTTTCCCAACCCACTTCTAACCGGGCTCCCCACAAACACAAAAGACTCTATCTACACTGCAGCAGACAGATACGAATCAGAATCAGCAGATATAATATCCGGCCATGCGTCCCTTCCAAAACAGTTCCTGAAACCATGCACAACAACCTTCGCCACCGCTCATTTGCTTTAGTAACCCATCTGTGCCCAGCGCTCCATTTCTTGGGACGTACTAGAACGTAGTTTCCGTGCACATGTGTTTCTGCAACACCTCTCACTTTGATGTTCAAGAATATCATGACGTGGTACTTTGTTCTGGGAGGGTAGGCGGTTTTTTTTTAGGGGCTTTAACGTCCTTCTCCAACACATACGGCTGACATCAAAGACGGGGGGCAACGAGGAAAAGACCAGCACACATATTTCTGGCTCCCAGTCGGGATTCAAACTCACGACCCGAGCACAGAAAGTCCAACGCTGTGGCAGCTCAGTTACACCGGGCAGGATCCCTTCTTTGCTGAGGGCAAGTAGCGTACTTTGTGGTATCCATTTTCTTGTGCTTGTTTTACGTGGTGAATGTTTAAAGAGCCCGTCGTCTTACCGAGGTATACGGTGACTCAGGCACACAGTCATCATCATTAGCTTGCTTTACGTCCTATGGCTTTTGGCCCTTAAGGACAAGTTGTTCCTGGCATGTGTCTTTGGCTGCTTGGCTGGGCGAGTGTCTTTGGGGTGAGTGTGGGCTGATTTGCTTAGCTTTGGGCAACGTCAGAGGATCTCTGCTTGGCTTTCAGATGCCTGGTCTGAGTTTGTTTTTCAGTGCCTCAGTCTGTTCTGTCATCCGTACTTTTGCCTTTAGATCATCGCCGGGGTGTCCCCTCGCTCTTTGGTATTAGAACCATTTTGTCAGATCTGTTCTGACGATCGCGTCGGCCAGGGTTCTCATTGGCCTATCACCTAGGGCTTGGTGTGGCCTGAGGAAGTCTACCGTCTTCAGTGAGTATCTGTCTCTCAGGTCCCAGACCGGCTGGAGGGTGGCGGGCAGGCCATCACATCCGTTTACAAAGGCACACAGTCTTCACGTAGCGAATTTTTATATTGACTGCGGAAAGAGTCTCATTCACTCACAAAAACACTCGTGAGCGCGTAGGAAAGTTACAGCCGTGTGGAGTTTATCACAGCACGTCTCGGGTGTGCACGAGAGAAGCCCATACTTGCGAAGCTGGAGAGTGCAGCGTGGCACCAGAGACGTGCTGTAATAAACTCCACACGGCTATAACTTTTCTACGCGCTCACGAGTCTTTTGTGAGTGAATGAGACTTCTTCAGCAGTCAGCATAAGAACTCGCTATGTGAAGACTGTGTGCCTGAGTCCTCGTATACCTCGGTAAGACGACGGGCTCTTCGAGCATTTACCACGTAACAGCTTTAAAGTGCCGCAAAACCACTTAAACTCTTCAGAGCCTGAGCGCGACCACCCTATGCCCGCTTTATGATAAGACTCATTTAAAAGAACAAGCCACAGCACACCAGTAGGAGCCACTCCAAGCCTCTATATTACGCAAGGCGTGGGTCTTCCCCGCTTGGCGCGAGACCGCTGCAGATTGCATAATAGCGGCTTGAAGTGGCTGCTAGCGATCTGGAGATTTCAAGTAAAATTGCGATTTTTGCATGGGCATTGAAGAGTTATCCCCCATATTAATTTGGTTGATGTAAACCTCCTCCCAGCAGAAGACTAAGCGTTCTAGCGGCAGGCAAGAAGTATTGTATCACAACCAGTAAGCAATGGCATTCTATGCGTGGAAAGAGTGTTATACACCGAGTTCCCGTGCGGATATGATCCCGTGATGCAACAATACACACAATGGGTAAAGATGTATTATTGTAGACAGTAGTCTGCAAACAGAAGAACTGCTCTTTTTGTAGTTGTATAACATAATTTGCACACTACATTGAAATGTCTTTTTGCACTAGGATGTCTAGCAATGACTGCGTCACTTTCAAGATCTCGAACATAATTATGTTGAGCTTTGGGTATGACACTGAAAGATTTTGAACGACCACAGCGAAGGTGGCAGTAAAGTACTAGGCGGTAAATTTTCAATTCCTCAGCGAATGCAAGCAGTGTTGTCAACAACAACAACAATAACAAACCTGACAGCATATGCGGTTTAGCCTATCGCCTGGTTCTAGCTTAATTCTCGACCAAGCCCCGCATTTGGCTGGTTGGTTAAATTGGCGCGTAACGTCTTTGCCTCAAGAGTGATTGGAAGTGATCCTGGTGGACAGATTGTTGGAGATAGGGAGAGGTACCCTGACTGAGCAGTCCACCTGTACACCATCAAATCCAGACGGTCAGTCAGTGGACACGACCTGCCCGACTGACTTCTACCTAAGCAGTACGGCTACCTGACATCGGCTAGACAGTTTCCAGCATGGTTCTGATTCAGCGTAATCACACGAATATGACTAAATGGAAGTAAGTCCAAGTCCCCATACTTGTACAACAACACGGATTTTTTGTCTTTGTGTCTCGTTATTTTATACCTTCGTGCCGTTATAAGCGTTGTGAAGATTGTTTTATTTTTTCAACTTTTTTTTTCAATTACACATGACGTCAGACGAAGTTCCGGAGCAATACTGCCAAAGCTGACGTCACTGTGACGTATAGGAGCAATGACTGTGCCATGACGTCTGAGCTTCTGTTGATTGGCCGCTCATTGGGGCCTGCCACTGACCAAGTGTTGTCGTTTCCTGAAATACAAAGAAGAAAATTAATGCTTGTACGGAATTTTAAAATAAAAAAACATGTCATTGTTAAGCAGCCTTTTCGCTCTCACATTGCTAAAATTAACCCAGTGATAATGCACATGAATACGAGATGCTCCCCGTGCATCCGACCTTGACAGGAGTTGTCTGGAATTCCCCGTGGCAAGATCAGTGGCAGTCAACACGTGGGTTTAATGGCTCTGGATACGTCTTGTGGCCGAAGCCAAGAAAGAAAACGATGAAAAAGTAAGTACCACTTTACAGCATATGCCCTCAGCATGTTTCTGGTGTCAATATTATTCTAGACTGGGTGCAGATCTAACACGTTTGTCTGTTTATCGTGTTTCAAAGACCTGACCAATCGCCGCTATTGGACAGCTTCAAGTTAGATCTGTACCGAAGGCTTTGTTACAGATTATATCTATAAACGGTGGCACGTGCCGTCTGTTGGAATGTTTATTCGACTGGAGAGCTTGCATTGTAATGTACGATTTTTTTCCCGAGCTAACAATACAGCTGGCTCCCTGTTAAATTCCGCTTCCAGCACAAAATTCCCACTTTTGCATTCCACTTTTTCGAGGGTTCTCTTCCTCCCTGTCTGCCGGCCTTACTTTGTAGAATTTAATATCAACCGTCGCGCACCCTGCGTTTCACCAACGAAAAACTTCTCAAAATTCCGAAGCGTAACATGAAAACTGCCGCTGCCGGAGAGCGCTCATTCAGCTTCTTAGCCCCGACTGTCTGGAACTCCTTGCCAATAGAACTCCGCCTTCAGACCTCACTCACAGACGTAAAGAGATCTCTATACGTCGATGACCTCACTGCCCCCGATTAAATCCCATCTGAAGACCTTTCTCTTCCGTCAAGCCTTTGGTGGTAAACCTGTGTTGAGTCGTCTGTGTGCGCCATGAGCCGTTGCACCGCCAAATTGTTTGTAAGAGGTGATGATATGTAAGATGTCATGTAAACAGTGTGTGTGTGTGTGTGTGTGTGTGTGTGTGTGTGTGTGTGTGTGTGTGTGTGTGTGTGTGTGTGTGTGTGTGTGTGTGTGTGTTTTAAGCGCAGCGAGTCCTTGGAATTTGGAGAGCAGCGCTCTATAAAAACTATGTATTATTATTATTATTATTATCAGTAGTAGTAGTAGTAGTAGTAGTAGTAGTATCCTATTCGCACGTCTGGCCTTCCGGTAAAGATAACGGCTGGATCTGGATAACGGCACCACATACGTGGTACGATGTTTGACAAGATCAAAACAGCTCACAACTATTTTTGTGGCTTAGATATGTCTCTTCTGGGATTCATAAAGTATTTTGAATTGAACTGAACTGAATTGAACATGGGCCTTTTGACAGCAGTGCTTCACCTCTGTAGGGATCTTCATTTTTGCTGTTGCCTGCCAGATCGCTGTCCTGCGCGGATTTCCAAGGGTCCCAATCCTTCTCTCCACCTCTACTGGCCGCGGGCGAGCCCCCCTCTCCCTGACCCCCGGTTTTCAGCGGCCGCCCTCCTCTCCACTCTCCGTTCTCACCTCTCCACGGGGATTCGCTCTTGTTCGGCTCCACGACGTAGCCGAACGTAGTGGTGGTCGTGGTCGTGGGTGTGGTGGTGGTGGTTGTGGTCGAGGTGGTTGTAAGCTCTGTAGGAAGACACGAACCGCAAGGTGAACAACGAAAAAAAAACACTCATCTCCCTGCCTGGGTATCTTATAGAATATGTGGGTCTTATCTGTGCGAGCTAAAACAAGGTGTGCGAGCGTGTGTGTGTGTGTGTGTGTGTGTGTGTGTGTGTGTGTGTGTGTGTGTGTGTGTGCGTGTGTGTGTGCGTGTGTGTGTGCGTGTAAAAGAGAGAGAGAGAGGGGGGGTAGGTGGGTGGGTGTTTGGGAGTTTAACGTCCCTTTTCCACCACGCATGGGTGAAATCATAGACGAGTAAAAAAGACCGGCACAAAATAAATATTTGGCTTTAGCTGGAACAGAGAGAGAGAGAGAGAGAGAGACGAGAGAGAGAGAGAGAGAGAGAGAGAGACAGACAGACAGACACACAGACACACAGACACACACAGACACACACACACACACACACACACTCGGACACAAAGACAGAAGAGAGACAAAGAGAGACGAGCGTGGCGGGCGGATCCCCAAGAACGTGGAATGACACTACAGGTAACACACGGTTTCTTAAAAGCGATTTCAGAACAATCGTGGGCCAGGAAACAATTTCGCAATACACAGAGGTTCTCTTGTCTACTAGAGAGAATCAAGTTTCCGTTGCCCCCGTTTCACCTACCGTACAGAGTCATCGTTTCTTCGTCCTCGCCCAGATAGTTGCTGCCGACGCACAGGTAGACGCCGTAGTCTGACTTCTCCAGGTCCTTGATGCGCAGGCTCAAGGTCACCGAATTCTGCAGCTCGTCCCGGAAAACGTCGATGTCGTATTTCTGTCCCTTGTGCAGCAGCTGCCCGTTACGGCGCCATTCCGTCACTGCCTGAGGGTTGCCGGAGATGATGCAGTCTAGGATCGTCTCTTTCCCCAGGATCTGGCCAATCCGCTTGTTGGGTAGCGTCACTTCCGGTGCGTCTGAGCCAATCGGAACGATACAAACTTCATTCAAATTCAAATTCCGTTATTTTGTCGAAAGTGACAAATTTGTCTTTGACGGGGCTTGCAATAAAATAGGAATAGACAAGACAAAACAAATTACTACGTCACTGCACATAGCGTGCTCAAGTGTCTGTACATGTTGTTTAGTCCTTTTGGGCGGAAAGGTTACGTGTACGACAGATGGGTTGATGAACAGAACGGAAGAGGCTGTCAGCGTGTTAGAAATAGACAAGAAATCTAGAACACTTCACTTGCAGAACACTATACAGATAATTAGCGCTCTCCACAGTCTTTCAAAGAGCGGGTCATGGGGTCGGCGGGGGGGGAGGGGGCACTGAAAAGCGCCTGTACAGGTTTTGACTGTGTCGGGATTCGAACCCTCCACCTTCCGATCTCTATCGTAAAAGAGGGAGAGGCGGAAGAAGTAACAGTGTGGCAACAGCGAAAAGTAAAACTAACGAAAGGCAATACACTCACAATCCACGGTCACGCGAATGGCCTTGCTGACGGCGGGCGGGACTTTGTTGTCCACGTAACACTCGTAAATGTCGTCACACATCCGGGACACGTTGTGGATGACGAGCACTTCCCCTTCAGTGCCGATGCCTGCGCAAGGACGTGTGAACATTACATGGTTTTCTTTTCACGCGCGCGCACACACGCACAATCGTGCAGACCGTACAGACAGACAGACAGACAGAAAGACAGACTGAGAACACATCTGCGCACATATAGTACTCACGTTCTTTTTTGCCGTCAATCTTGCGACTGTTACGTTTGTACCACGTGACGTTGGGCTGGGGGATACCTGTGACGTTACAAATAAGGGTGGCCGTTTCCCCCTCCTCCAGGGACACCCGGTCCGACGACATCTCCGATATGATCATCGGCGGTACTGTAAGCAAAAGTATACGCGTCACGAGGGGCCGCAAGTGTGCAAAAACACGCATAACTCTATGAAGACACAACGATGGTGCAATTCCTCTATCCCTGCTAATTAAGGCAAACAACCGAGCATTGTCCGAAGCCAACGTTTCAGTCTTCCGCAAGCATTGCGATATCGAATGTCGCTTTACAAGACCTACCGTCATATAGGAGAAAATTGTTGCCCCTTTCCAAATGTGCGCGGGGGTGTTCGCTTGCTTTGCAAATAGGGTCATAGTGAGACAGTGAAAAATGGCCCATGTGGCCTATTTGTATTCATGAGAGTTAACAGACGACAGGAGTTGGGGGCAGGTGTGTGTGTGGGTGGGTGGGGGATGGGGGGGGGGGGGCAGATGGTCGCTGCTAGCACTGCAAAGAAACTGAAAAATCGAATTTGTTTCAATAAACTCTACACACGAGTCTTTGGCTGCTGGATTTTTTTATATATTTTTTTTACGGTTTCATACAGTTCTTATTCACAAGTTTAATTTCAGTTATTTTCAATATTTAAGTTTCATTATTGTGTTTAGTTTCATTGCAGTGTGTACTATGGATGTAAGTGTGTATCGGATGTTTGTATGTATGTAGGTGTCAGTGCTTGTATGTATGTCTGACTGTATGTCTGACTATATGTATGTAATGTATGTATTTATGGATGTACGCTTTTATTCGTATTTATTTAGTTGATTATTTATCTATTATTCATGTGTTTATTTATCACCTTTTCTATATATTTGTAAAGCGCCTAGAGCCCCGGCTTCGGAGAATAGGAGCTATAGAAACCCTCATTATTATTATTATTATTATTAATTTTATCGTGGTGTTTTTTATTCTCTTTTAGAACTGCTGGATGTGTGTGTGTGTGTGTGTGTGTGTGTGTGTGTGTGTGTGTGTGTGTGTGTGTGTGTGTGTGTGTGTGTGTGTGTGTGTGTGTGTGTGTGTGTTTTCTTTTGTTTGTTTTTGTTTGCTTGTTTGTTTGTTTGTTTGTTTGTTTGTTTGTTTCTCTTTTCTTTTCTTTTCTTTGGGGAGGGGGGGGGGTCACGTGCAGCACTATGTTCAATAGGAAAACCTATTCCTTGATACAGGACACCGAGGTACGTAGGCAGTATATTCCCAGCCTTACCTTGTACAGAGAGGGTAACCTTCTTGGTCTGTTTGGGTGTGGTGTTGATGCGACACTCGTACGTTCCACTGTCGTTATGACGCACCTCGCGTATCAACAAGTTCCACTCCTTGATGTAAGGGCGCTCCACGCTGATCCGGTGGTCATCGATGGCTCGCCGGTCGCCGTGGCTGATGAGAATCTTGCGGGGGTTCACCCAGATCACCTGACACACACACAAGGTCACGTCAAGTCAAGTCAATGCGGGACCCCCTATAAGGGCACTGAGTATGAATTAACACCAGCCACAACGAATGTTCGCCAGGGTGGGGTTGGGTGGGTGTTTGGGGGTTTAAAGTCCTTTTCCATCACATACGGGTGATATCAAAGACGGGGCAACGATGAAGAAGCCAGCACAAATATTTGGCCCCAGCCGGGATTCGAACTCACGACCCGAGCATTAGAAGTCCAACGCTCTACCATTCGGCCACCCTAGCTCCCCGAATGTGCGCCAGAGGGCGGAAAAAGGATGTATGAATGTACATACACACATAGATAAACTAAACAGTGAGAAATGTAAAGCAACACACAGCAATACGCGCACGCACAGAGAGAGAGAGAGAGAGAGAGAGAGAGAGAGAGAGAACAGTCTCAAATAAGCTGAGTATCGAATGAAGAGAACTGGTTGATCGTGGTTTCCTTTGTCCACTTCGTAAGCGTCATGCCAAAAACGGGGCAACGAAGAACACGCCATTTCAGTTTTTGGTCTAGTGGATTATGGCAGCCGACCTGATCAGTCCTCAGCTGCCTGGTTCGAATCCCCGATGGGTTGGAATTTGGTGGGATTTTTACCAGATCGAGTTAATTCACGCTTAGCGGTGCCTGTCTCGCCTACATGTACACCAACACACACATTATCAAGTGTTCACGTTAAAGATTAATTGTAAATGGGACGGGCAGCGGAATGGAGAACAGCAGCATGCAAAACTACCTCAGTATGTTGAGGATGGGCAGTTTATCTCTTGAAGCTCATGCCAAAAAAAAAAAAAACAAAAAAAAAAAACACAATTTCTATTGAAGTCTTCAGATCACTATGAGTCACTATTATGCAATCTCCAGCGGCCCCTGGCCTAGCGGGGAAGGCCCACGCCTTGCGTAATAGTGGCTTGAAGTGGCTCCTACTGGGTTGCAGTGGCTTGTTCTTTTTTAACCAGTCTTATCACAAAGCAGGCAGGGGGGGGGGGGGGGATAGTCGGGTCTGGGCTCTTAAGAGATAATTATAGGAAGAAGAAAGTGGCATAAATAAGATCACTAATACGTGAAATATGTTGCTCGCAGAGTTTGAATACACTCATAGCAACGAT
The DNA here is from genome assembly GCA_018292915.2 of Batillaria attramentaria. Classification (NCBI taxonomy): domain Eukaryota; kingdom Metazoa; phylum Mollusca; class Gastropoda; family Batillariidae; genus Batillaria; species Batillaria attramentaria. The sequence goes on along the minus strand of JACVVK020000297.1, from coordinate 316,607 downwards.
GTTTGTTTCTTTAATTATTTTTGCACATTAGCCTCGGGAATGATACTAACGTGATTAACATTTACGAGTCTTGACAACAAGCTTCACACCCTCACGGTCCGCAAGGCACTTACAATATTACAGCGTAAAGGTGGGCACATAATTATTTTACGGGGATGCCCCGCTTTCGCGCCGCTATCTTACATACCGACTGGTCCCCCAGGAACTCGACAGAGCAAGGCAGGATGGCGCGGCTACCCTCCGTCACCGTCACGTGCTCTGACGTCGTGTTGAAGTTAGGTGTCAAGTTGCCTGCCACTGTAACAAACAGATCAAGGAATATTTATTATTTTATTTGATAAATTATATATCACCCATCAATACTAAATTGATAGTAACATGTAAATGCCACTCTTTTTCAAAGTGTTTCGCCGCGCGCGCGTGTGTGTGTGTGTGTGTGTGTGTGTGTGTGTGTGTGTGTGTGTGTGTGTGTGTGTGTGTGTGTGTGTGTGAAAGAGAGAGAGAGAGAGAGAGATTGGGGGTTTAACGTCCTTTTCCACCACATACGGGTGATATCAAAGACGGGGCAACGATGAAAAAGCCAGCACAAATATTTGGCCCCAGCTTGGATACGAACTCACGACCCGAGCGTTAGAAGTCCAACGCTCTACCATTCGGCCACCCCGGCTCCCCGAGACAGAGAGAGAGGGGGGCGGGAGGGATAGAGAGAGAGAGAGAGGGGGAGAGAGAGAGAGGGGGAGAGAGAGAGAGGGGGAGAGAGAGAGAGGGGGGGGGGGGGCAAAAGATGAATCTAGCGATCTTAAACACTGCACAAAGCACAGAAATGGCCCAATGGGATAACACACGTGCAAACACAAACAGCCCAGAAAATAAAACAAATGTTACGGCCACGTAAATACAAGAATGGAAACGTCAGAGAAGAAGGCCAAAATAAACGAAAAACACGATCAAGCAGGGAAAATATGTAAACCAGTTAGACAGCCCGGAAATGAGATGTTTTTCTTCGGACATTATCTACCTCAGCTTCTTTCAAATGTTGTTTGGCAAAACAAAGAATTCAGTCTCTATAGGCACAAAAAGAAATCTGGAAAAGCCATTCCCTCCACGAGAAGAAAAATGCCTTCAAAGGACTCCGACGATAATCTACCGGAGAACGGCGTACCGTCACTAATCTGTTTCCGCTGTTTTGTTAATCTTTCAGATTTGTCATCCGGATTCTGTTTAACTCTATCTATGCTGAGAGCTTTTCCCGGTAGCATAGGAACGGGCGGTTGCTTCCCTTTGACTGGTAGAAACCCGTTTTGCTAGCACTGTATTCAGTTCCGCACTTTATGATTTCATGACTGAGAAGAAACAGGAAGCCAGCATCTAGCACCACACGCCAAGCCCTGACATGGAAGCCGCAGGGGAAGAGGAAGAGAGGCCGGCCTCGCAACAGCTGGAGACGGGACACTGAGGCAGAGTTAAGCAAGCAGGGGACCAACTGAGTTGGAGTGGCAAGAACAGCCAAGAACCGAGTGCGATGGCGAAGGGTCGTCGATGGCCTATGCTCCACAGGGAGCCACGGGCCTAAGTAAGCAAGTAAGTACTGAGAAGAAAAATAGAAAGTTGGTGACCCCATAAGTCGGACCTCTGCATTCAAGCGTTGTGAACGCGAGGGCTTCAAATGGGGACTTTAGCGCAGAGAGAGTTAACACTCGTCCAACCAAGCAATGCCCTTCGCCTTTTGGGTACGCTCCCCTGCATCAGCACGAGTAATGGGACATAGTTACAGAAGCTGAAGATTTGAGATAGCACATTGAAATGGGTTGTCTCCCTCCTGTATTCTTCACTTCTGACTTGTTTATTATTATTATTATTATTATTGCTGTTGTTGATGTAGTTGTCATTGGTAATGTCGCTGTTGTTGTTGTTGTTGTTGATGTTGCTGTTGTTGTTGAGCCTATCCACAGCCTCTGAGTCAATCAAAATTTGACACTGCAAAACCGCCTCTAACTTGTTAAGACGTAAACGATTTCGTAAAAGTGAAAATAAGACTAGTTTGAAAAAGTCCGCCCGCAAGAAACTCGCCACGCAGTCACCGGATGTTCAAAGGGAACTCCTTGACCACAAAACGCGAGCAAAACACTGACTGAGCGTTGGCAATCAAACCGGAATGCAGTCGAGCGCGAGGATGACGCTAATTAAAACACCCAGCCGACTCGGGGACTTCAAAGTCGCCTCCCCTGCCCATCTTTTTCGGGCGGAGGAGAACAAAGCTCACTTCTCGCTCCGATTTCCTGTCTGTCGTTTCCACGTAGTCGGCTTTTTGGACAGAGGCGCAGGCTGTTCTTGACATCTTTCGTCCGACGTTTTTCCCCTTCCCATTTGCAAAGATTTTGGTCAACTTTTGTCGCAAAAGATTCCAAGACAGACAGCAAGAGAATGCAGAAGACGGGGAGAAGGCACCTGCCGACATTTCGCCTGGGCGGTAGTGAGACGCTCCCCCCCCTCCCCCTCCCCTCTCTCTCTCTCTCTCTCTCTGAGGACTTCTTGTACGATAGGCAGAGATGCCTACAAGAATTATCCTAATAAACGTTTCATCATCATCATCATCATCATCATCTCTCTCTCTCTCTCTCTCTCTCCTCTTCTTTTGATTTCAATCAATACTTTGTAAAAATACTTTTTTTGTACAATGTCTATGTTTTGGGTTTGTTGCTGTTGTTGTTGTTGTCGTCGTCGTTGTTGTTTTTGCCTTTTTATGGCTTAAATGTTTAATAGTTCGTGCGTGATCAAGGATATCCTATAACCTACATGTCTTTAAGTGTCTGTGTCCTAAATTTCGGTTTTCTATCCTGCAACTCAAATAATAAACATCAACGTGTACAAAAGTATGATACTGTCCACTTTACTTTTCTACTTGGACCGCTGGGAAAGAAAGGCCTGTACAAATTTTGACCTTCTCTGGATTCAGCCTTCAACCTTTCGATCTCGAATCCGACGCCCGTGAAATCAGCGCTATCCGGACTTCCTGCGAGAGAGAGCGAGGGAGAGAGAGAGAGAGAGAGAGAGAGAGAGAGAGAGAGAGACTAATCAGGCGTGGGAGAACTTTAATTGCGGGGATCCATCCGTTGTTGTCTTTTCCAGTTCCAGGCCGTCCACTAATCAGAATGGCAAGATTGATCCATCCCAGGGTTCCAACAAAATGTTCTTGCAGAACGGCCTCAGAGCAGTACATCTCTGAATGAACTTTAACTGTGGCTTGATCCGAAATTCTATCTGTCTGTGGACTTTACTGGGCGCCCTATGGACGGGTGGGTGGGGTGGGTGCTTAGGAGTTAAACGTCCTTTTCCCACCACGAATGGGTGATATCAAAGACGGGGCAACGAGCAAAAGGCCAGCCCAAATATTTGGCCCACGTCGGGATTCGAACTCACGACCCGAGCATTGGAAGTCCAACGCTCTACCATTCGGTTATCTCGGCTCCCCGCCTTATAAACGGACGACAAACACGTTTTTGTCACTCTAAATACCACAAAATTTCTCCGATATATATATATATATATATATATATATATATATATATATATATATATATATATAAACCGATTTCTAAACTCATATGCTTAAAAACCTATCATAACAAGAAAGCTGTCTGGCATACGAAGCCGAAACATCCCCTCTTACACTCGCTGAAATCCAAACATGAGTCCATGAAAACTTGTCCACTCAAAGACAAATTACTGCCACTCGCGAGAATTAATTTAAATGCTGCTTAGTTCCGACTTATATCTGAAAAAACCAAATAAGAAAGATTTGAAACATTTATCCATTATCAACGCAACAGCAAGATCTAGCTGTTACATTACGTACCCCCATTCCAACTTCTGGACCATGTTTTTTTTTTTTTTTTTTTTTTAAATCTTTGCCATGCGTAGAATCTGATTCTGTCTTCTGTAACCTACCTTTCGCCTCCCTCTCCTGCCCCACAATTTTGTCGATACTATGGGACATTGTAATTACGAAGTATTCCCTTCTCGGTCATTCTCTATCCACATGGACTTGAGATCAAGCTCTTCCACTAACCTCCCTCCGCCACGATCAACTCCAGATCGCGGCCGCGTGATTTGTTTTCCCGTTCGACTTCTGCCCAAGGTATACGAGCTAACGCTAGTATGAAGGTTCATGTAACTGGGAAATGCTCCTACATAATTCGGGGCGATCGGCGGTCTAGTGGTTAAGAGACTTGTCACCAATGCGAAAGGTCAGGGGTTCGAGTCCCACTCGGGGGCAAAGAAATTTTCCTTGTCGTATGTGGCACCGTTCATTCGGGCCGATCGTCGGGGGTTCTCTCCGGGTACTCCAGCTTCCTCCCCCCTCTGCTTTGGAAAATGTTCAGCCCACCAAATTTGAAAAATAAATGCAATTCTGAATTCCGAAATTTAAATAGCTGAGCTGACCCTTCGCACCACGTGATTGTAATGTGTTTATGTCCAGTGTGTGAGAGAATGCGTGTGATTCACGTGAGCGTGCGTGTTGGGTTCAGTTCACGGCGCTTTGAGCCGATTCATGAAATTGGGTAAAGCGCCTATAATATACTCGTTATTATTTATTGTTATAATAATACAGCATGTGGGGAGCCGAGATAATCGACCGGTAAAGCATTGGACTTTCAATGCTCGGGCCGTGTGTTCGAACCCCGGCTGGGAGTTAAATGTGCTGGGTTCCCCCCCCCCCCCTCGTTGCCCCGTCTTTAAGATCACCCGTAAGTGGCATAAAGAGACGTTAAAACCTGTAACCTCGACCCCATACAAAAACAGACTTTGTTTTCTACTGAAAAGGTAGTCGAACGCCATATCTGCACAATAACTGTCTATGTTGTCAGAAATGGAAAAAAAAATGTACTCAACGTGTGTAGAGTATGAAGAAAATTCAAGCAAAGTAGAGTATATTTAAGCGCCCTTGCGTAGTGTTGTGTTGTCTCTGTGTCTGAACACGTAAACACAACTTTCTGCCCGTGTAAAGTTCAAGTCATTTTATTGCGATCCTCCCGGGGGTGGTTGGGGGTCGGGGGAGGGGGTGTGGGGGTAGGAAATTTTCTGCCCGTCTCGACCTGGATGTTCGCTGTGTGCTATGGGTCCCAGACAGGAGTCAAGCGGGTTAAGAAATCGCGCATCCCCGGCCAGCCAATCGGCGTGTAGCCGGCGCGCGCCGGACATGGCAATATCCGGGGCCTTAGTGTCGACTCGGAGGTGCCGGCTCATCCCCCGGCCTGTTGACCGCCGCCCCCGGGGCAATACGGAGTTCTCTGGAGTTCTCTCCCCGCCATCCGATTGCCTCCCTTAGTGGGGTGAAGATACACTCGAGGCCCCGGGGCGGGCAAAGTCTGCTCGTTGTACTTTTGTGCTGGAGATGGGCGAGGGGATGAATAGGTGGTGAATGAAAATTATATGGAGAAGGAAATGGCGTTTTCGCAGGCAAAAAGAGTAGTTGGGGACGGGGGTGGGAGGAGGGGAGGGGTATGACGTAGGATATCTTCCGTTTTGGGTTTTTATTCCGGAAGTTTCGTCCCAGCTAATGCCTATGTTAAACTGAGAACTGAGTAAAGTTAGCAGACTCAGACAGTTTTATTGCATAGACCCATGGTCCCTTACAATGGAGTGAGCAAATTATCACGTCAAAACATTGGACCAAAAACATCACAAGTCAAGTTAGCAGGAGGCGAGAGAAGAGAGGGTGGGTGGGTGTTTGGAGGTTTAACGTCCTTTTCCACCACATATGGGTGATATCAAAGACGGGGCAACGATGAAAAAGCCAGCACAAATCATGATATTTGGCCCCAGCCGGGATACGAACTCACGAACCGAGCATTAGAAGTCCAACGCTCTAACATTCGGCCACCCCGACTCCCCAGACGAGAGAAGAAATTCTTTAGATAACGTATTATTGCCCATCCCCCCCCCCCCCGCTCCCCATCCCTCCCCCACTTTACCCCCACTCACCACTGTCTCAGCAAAGTACAAAACATGTGCATGACACGCGTCTGTGTATAACAGTAACACGATCCAGTGTTGGAAAACAAAACAAAACAACAACAATAACAACAACAACAACAACAAACAATAGTGATACCAAACTGGCACTAGAAGAAGCATCTTATTCTACAAACAGTGCAGACAACATAAAAGGTCACACTTTAGTTTATACCGAAATTACCACTAGAGTATAAAAAATAAGGCCTGTGTTGTCATATCGAAAGGAGTCAAGCGACCACGGTTCATCGACGAGACTATTTCGTGTGTTTACATTGCATGAAATTTTAGCGCAGCGAGAACATTTTGCTAACGAGACATTAATTGTCAATCTGCCAAGTCAGCGGGACAAATACTGATCACATGAAACAAAAGACTTTTGGAATGTTCAGCAAACAAAATTAAAAAAAATAAACGCAATTGTAAAATTCCGAAACTTAAACTGCTGAGCTGGCCCTTCGCACCACGTGATTGTAATATGTTCATGTCCAGTGTGTGAGAGAATGCGTGTGATTCAGGTGAGCGTGCGTCTTGGGTTTAGCTCGCGGCGCTTTGAGCCAAATATTTGGGATAAAGCGCCTATATTAATGCGCGTATTATTATTATTATTATTATTATTATTATTAAGAAATCATGAAGAATTTTTTTTTAAATCAGACCAAGAACTCCGCAACCTGCACGATTCGATCAGCCAGTCAAACAGATGTAAAACGCAAACGGAATAAAAATTTGACGCTCAACAACCCCTGTCTTTCAGCAGCGGCTAAATCGGATCTGTCGCCGATCCTTTGCCTCTAAACGGCGGTTTAAATAAAACATGCTGCATTCGATCAAACCCTACTCCCCTTCGGGGTAAATGATGCAATGGAGTGCTTGGTCCCACCGGTGGAATTCACACGAGTGGAGCGAGTCGTAAATGTCTGGTGCAAAGGAGAGGGAAATTGCTTCGTCAGGAATTACACTAACCTTCTTTTCCTCGTTCTACAGCACATTGCTTTGTAGTTTTGTGGCTTTGTCCGGTATCTGCTTGTTCCTTGTTGTGGAGTTCTGACGCCGTTCTCTCTTGCCAACACGACACGGCTACCGTCGTCTGTGAAAGGGACTAAGCGCTTGCCAAAACTATGGCGGCTACATCCTTTTTTTTCCAGGTGACGGTATGCGTTTATACTGAATTTAAACGCGTAGAGGACTACGGTTTTATTCAATGAAACTACGAAACTCAACCCCCCCCCCCTAAAAAAAAAAAAAAAAAAAAAAAAAAACGAGCCGAATGGTAGAACGTTGGACTTTCAATGCTCGGGTCGTGAGTTTGAATCCCGCCGGCTGGAGTCGAATATTTCTGCTGGCCTTTTTCTCGTTGCCCCGTCTTAGGTATCACCCATAATCATGCGGTTGAAAAGGTCGTTCAACACTCAAACACCCATCCCCACAATATTGTATCATCATCATCATCATCATCATCATCATCATCATCAATGGCGCCTACGCCCTACACCAGGTCGGGCGAATACAGGACCATGTTTTTTTCTTAGGAGGTACAACGACACGAGGGAAAAACTTTGGGAATGTAAATATGTTTTCATGCCCTTTTGTCTCCGAACTTGAGCAATATTTACTGTAATACAAACTGCACGGTCTCTTTGAATGAAGATACAGGCGATTCATATCCAAGCTTTATCTAATTCACCTTACGTTGCTCCGTGAAAATACATCACTACAATTCCATAGTGTGACACAGCATTTCATTGTAACGATGAAAGGCGCCGGCGTCTTGATTTGATCAACACTTAGACCATGGTGACATCATGACGGCCCGTCTTGACATGTAGACCCAAACTGATCTGACATCGACCAGAACCTGACATCATATTGACCCGTGCTGACATCATATTGACCTCAGACGCGATCGTGAAGTCACAGACGGCTTAAGGCGTCAATTAAGAGTTACAGCAGTAGGGAGAAGAGGCTGAGTAAGAACGTGGGGTGGGGAGGGGGGTTGAGGGGGAGGGGCTGAGGGGGGGGGGAGAAACAGACAGAGACACACAGAGAGGACGCCCCTGACTGACTGACAGGCAGATTGATGATTTTTGCGGTACTCGAAGTGAAGAGATCCAAAGATTGACCCCTGATTTGGGAGCATATTGACAAGCTCCCCCCCGCCACTCGCTACAAGCCCAGGCAGGAAGCATCGACCTCCCCTCCTTCACTGGAGGCGTATTGACAGAAAAAGGGAGACGATCGAGACAGGGGAGGCAACCGGCGCTCCCACTCCGGGGCAGGACTGAACAGGAGAGGCGGCCGGGAGAGTGTCCAGCTTTCCGACTCGCAGCTAATGATGAACTCTGTGATCACTCTCTAGAGCTAATAACGGGTCCGCGTGATGGACAGAAGTCTGTCCGCTGGCTTGTCCGTCTGTGTGTCTATCTGTCGAGCTGTCTGCCGTTCGAACCTGATGCGCAGTTGTCGCCCGTCCCTAATTAAACAGTGGAGCCTAATCCAGGGTTCGCTCTAGTCTAGTCTCGGAGATGTGGTGGTGTCAGTAATTACGGGATGTCTCCATGTCCCTGTCCGAAACTGCTTGCAAGGCTGGTTTGTCCGCGGCGCTGCTGATGAGTGACAAGGGCACAAAATACACAGAGTGAGTGAGTTTTTGAGGCATAACGACGTACACGACACAAAGACTAATTCGCGGCTGAATGTGTCTGCACTTCGTGAAAACAACCAAAAATGTAACATTGGACAGCTGATGCAAACTTGTCTACGGGGCAATATAAACCTAGGACATGCAGGAGACGCTGCACCTTCAAGCTAATTTATCGCACTGCCGATTACTAAAAAGCGTAGAAAACAAATAGCAATTACACCTAGGTAAAACAAAGATAAGTACTAAGCGCAGATACAGCAAAGGCCCAAAATATACAAGATGAAATGGAGTAAAAACCGCCATTCTTCTCTTCAAGCAGGGGCAGTTATAATTTGGTCTCCTCTCCGTGAGCAGGGACTGTTTGGGCACTCGCGTATTGTTGTCGTACACCACGGGGTGTAATCAAGAATGGATGCGAGTGTTTCCGGTGCTACTGACAACGTCCGCTCCAAAAACATAGCATCGCCAAGACAGAGTGTTTCCCAGCCAGCAGCATCGAGTGTTTCCATTTTCACATTTGAGTAGCACCGAGTGTTTCCAACGGATTACGGTTTGTCGGCGTGAGACTGAGAACGGGGCCGTTTATATCAACTGATCAGACAAGGACTTTCAGTAATGGGGTGGTCGGTAGTCTCGTGGTTAGGAGACCCGTCACCAGTGCGAGAGGTCAGCACTCGGGGCAAAGAATTTTTCCTTCTCGTATGTGGCACCGTTCATTCGGGCCGATCGTCGGGGGTTCTCCCCGGGTACTCCGGATTCCTCCCCCTCTGCTTTGGAAATGTTCAGCCCACCAAATTTGAAAAATTTGCCATTCTAAATTCCGAAATTTTAAATAGCTGAGCTGACCCTTCGCACCACGTGATTGTAGTGTGCGTGTGATTCACGTGAGCGTGCGTGTTGGGTTCAGTTCGCGGCGCTTTGAGCCGATTCACGAAATTGGGTACAGCGCCTACACAATACTCATTATTATTATTATTAATGCGTAACTACAATGCAAACATGTGACGTGAGCATGCTTACGGCTTTACGTCAGAGCAATCGTCGTCGAAACTCTCGAAGCGGAGCAGCACCCGAAACACTCGCATCCATTTTGGCTACCCCCCCCCCCTCCCCCCAAGTAATAAGCCTACTGTCTGGTAATGATGGGTTCTGCCATCATTGTACCGACATGCCAGATGATTAGATAATGCATGGAATGACTGCGAAACGCATCTACGTAGCATGACGGTTTTGTTTGTTTAAGACCTGTCGATGAGTTTTTGTGCAGCGTTATGCTTTCTCACGTTCACCGCTTGTTTTTGTCTGGTAAACAACAAATCACTAGTGTGCCATGCTTGATTTATGATAATGCGTGAAGAATGAACACAGACGCATATAAATTACGTTACGCTGTACATACTATTTGGATCGAATGACACGGATGGGTGTTTGAGGGTTTATCATTCTTTTCCACCACATATGTATATCGACTGACAAGAAGGTTAAAAGTTCACTTCACGTGTATGCCTAACATTGTCCCCCTACCGTAGCCTCCCTAAATCTTCTTTCACATTAATTTTTCCATTCTATTTCGTAGAACCAACATGTTTAGTGAAACCACCCTTACATGCACGTGCTCAAAACATAGCCTTTTGACACAGATAGGTAGGGAAAAAATAAACACGCTTGAACTACATTTCAAGATTTTTATGCAGGTATTTTGTTTATTTAGAAATAGAGAATAAAACACTGTAGAATCCTTAACTTTAAACCGTACACTGGTCCGCCTTCACGGGAAACGATGGCGAAGATAAACGCAATTACTTAATAACATCTAGACAGTTTACAAGTTTTGCCAAAAGTCTGAGACCCTTCCCTCCCTGAGAAATCCCCGGATGTGCCCTGCTGCATGAGCACAGTAAATCTTTTCTGAGATACCGTGCACGGTGAAGAGAGAGGACCCTTAGAAACTGTGCCAGGAGAAGATACGGGTAATGAGGAACGTTGTTCGTAAACAAAGAAACTGAAGCACCATTCTGCTCTGGGTTACGAAAACACGAGTCGCGTTTACAACAAAAGCAAGATAGGCCCACGGGGGGAGAGAAAACCGAGTTGCGTTGATTAATATCTTTGCACTGACTCTCTCGGTTCCTGTGAGCAGAATGACACACCTTTCGCATACTATAACTGAATGACGCATTGTGTTTACCCGTGTTTTGTGTGTGTGTGTGTGTGTGTGTGTGTGTGTGTGTGTGTGTGTGTGTGTGTGTGTGTGTGTGTTTAGCTTTTTTATTCGGGGTGTGTGTGGTGGGGGGTGGGGGAGGGTGGTGGTGGTGGTGTTATTATTGTTGTTTAAATTTTGTGACATTGTATTCAAACTGTCATACAGCTGAGACACAGGGTGTACAACAATCGGAAGGCCTTTTTTTGCGTGGCTTATCAATTGCCAACGAAGACTACTTTCACATGCTCACGTATACATGTATGTAAACGTATACACGTGTGTGTGTGTGTGTGTGTGTGTGTGTGTGTGTGTGTGTGTGTGTGTGTGTGTGTGTGTGTGTGTTTGTGTGTGTGTGTGTGTGTGTCAGTGTGTGTGTGTGTGTGTGTGTGTGTGTGTGTGTGTGTGTGTGTGTGTGTGAGAGACAGACAGACAGACAGACAGACAGACAGACAGACAGACAGACAGACAGACAATTTCTCATTTCTATACATCCCCGATTCTATTTGATTTATATGAAGGTGTTAAGTACATGACCCCTCCACCCTTCCCATTCCCTACCCATGTGCTAAGACATTTCACAAAAATTTGCAAAAATCCCATGCTACCTCGTCAGTTCTTACCGCACCCATCTCCACTTCGACGGGTCAGTTCCAGACTAATGCGCACATTTCGCACTCACACTGCCCTGCGGCCACAGACAGAGATATACTCTCTGTTTCGCCCATGCATCTGACACTTCGACATCGCCCTTTGAGTCCCTCCACGAGCAGCCGACAGGGGAGGAAGAGATCCATAACCATACCAGCGTGACCAGTTAACTCCTGAATTAAGCGGACTCGCTGTGACTAATGAGCGAGGGCACGGTTGTCTGCCCCTGCTAACACGCTCCACACTTCACGACTCCATCCTACAGGAGTTGTCGGCCCATTCATCTTCATCCGGGCACACAAGAGCTCATTGGTCTAACACTGTTTCCGTGTCGGATCTCAGACAGATCAATGCCGTGTTGCGGAGGAGAGGGAGGCTAGGAATCAGTGTACAAGGTCCCGAGACAGAGAAGAAAGTCCCAGATTCGTCCTCTCCCGCTAAAGATGTCGTCGTTTATCATACACCATATAAACCTATGGTGGTGGCCGGGTCGGTCTTCTCTTCTCCAGCAATGAGTATATATTCAAGTCACTGGGAGAAGTAGAGCGGACCCTCGCCACATCATCCAGTTTGGTCTACTCGTCCACTTCTTTAAGAAATGGTGGGGGGAACAGGGACACTTGAGCCGTAAAGCGCTGGACTTTCAATGTTCGGGGAGTTAGTTCGGCTCCCGGTTTGGGATCAAATATTTGTCACTGTTGGCTTTTTTTCCCACGTTGCCCCGTCTTTGATATTACTCATACGGTGGTGGAAAAGGACGTTAAACTCTTAAACACATACCCACCCTTCCTCGCTGCCCCTTCCCTGATATCACCCATAGGTAGTGGAAAAGGACGTTAAACCTTCAAGCACCCACCCACCCTGAAGAAATGGTCTGGAGCCAGGGTAGCTGAGCTGATAGAGCGTTCGACTGTCAATACTCGGGTCCCAAGTTCGATGCCACGCTAGGGGTGGGGGAGGGGAGGAGGTTGGGTGGGTGTTTGGGGGTTTAACGTCCTTTTTCACCACATACGGGTGATATCAAAGACGGGGCAACGATGAAAAAGCCAGCACAAATATTTGGCCCCAGCCGGGATACGAACTCACGACCCGAGCATTAGAAGTCCAACGCTCTACCATTCAGCCACTCCGGCTGGGAGGAGGAGGAGGAGGAGGAGCAAAGACACAACAAGACCAACAACACAAAACTATGCTGACTTTTTGGCCCCTCCCTCCTGTGTTATCACCATCACGTGATGGGAAAAGACGACCTTGAACCACCAGAAACACAAACCAGATCCTGAACTGAATTGCCACGACTGGCAATCAAAATCGTTTTTAAATCACTGGTCATGTCAACGTATCTATAGATGTGTAAATCAAGGACAACGGAACGATCCACAAGCAAGTTTAAAACCCCAAGCCCTGAAACTAAACACTTCTAAAGAACTTACTTGTAATCGTTAAACACTCTAGTTCGTAATGCAGGGGCGCCGGAAGATGTTGGGGGGAGGGGGGGCAAAATCTCGGAGGGGGGAACGTTGCCCGAAGAAAGTGAACAGCGGGGGGGGGGGGGGGGGGATCAGATGCTGCGCAGACAAAAAAAACCTTTACGAACCAGGGAGCCACTGAAAAGAAGGACATTGCCCGAAAAAAGTGAAAAGCGGGGGGGGGGGGGGGCAATCAGAGGAGCGGACAGCCTTCGGTCTGCAAAAACAGTTCTCTGTTGGGTGGGATGAGGGAGAGAGCAGGAAGAGGGGTAGGGGAGAGGTAGGGGAAAGGGAGGGGGGGGGGCAAGACCATGGCTTTGCCCCCCCTCTTGCCATAGTCACCTGATTTTCCAGGGGGGGGGGGCAAATAGACACTCTTGCCCCCCCTGCTTGGGTACAGGGGGGGGGGGGGCAGCTGCCCCCCCTGCCCCCCCCCCCCGGTTCCGGCGCCCCTGTAATGTGTTCTGAGGGGGAAACTGCCGCTTACAAAATTTTATGGCTGTTTTGTCAAATGAATAGATGTTCCTTTCGGCCATTGCGACCATTTTCGCGACTTTGTGGCTTCTAAACATAGTAGAGAAGTATGACTTTCTTTGGACTAACACCTCCATATGCGTACTACACGCCGATTGACAAAGTCGCTAAATATCGCCACCACTGAATCAGCGCTGTCTAGCTAGTCTTCAGTCCGCATCCAAATAACGTCGTCTGGTCATTACACGGCCAGTACGCCCCTTCGTATGTAGAACAACATGATGATGATGATGATTAACCATTTGTATAGCACTACAAGAAAACTTCTATGCAGTAAGCATGCTCACGGCGCCTTTGGAGTGGAGAGAGAGAGAGAGAGAGAGGGAAGATGGGTCTTGAGGTTCATGACTGACGCAGAACCTGACTTGAGGTGAGCTGGCAAGTTGTTACAGAGGCAAGGAGCTGCACTCTTGAAAGCCCGTGCACTAGAGCGTTTCTTGTTTGTGTTGTCATAGTAGCCTGGGACAGCAAGTCTGGACTGGGAAGAAGATCTTAGGCTGCGTGCAGGTCTATAGAGTGGTATGAGCTCAGCCAGATATAGTGGAGCAGTGCCGTGAATGCAGGCCAGGAGAAAGTCAAGGAGAGATGCTTATGGTCAATACGAAGCTTGACTGGAAGCCAGTGGAGATCTTTGAGGACCGGTGTGATTACATATTATCATATACGCCACAATGGTTTCAGATGCTATATTGTGTCACAAATGACTGATTCTGATGCACGAATTAAGCACATTGAGTGAAAAGTACGTATCTTGACATCGTCAGAATCCGTCGTTCTCACTTTGAGAAGATGTGTGGCTAAACCAACACTTCTGCTGCCTTGAGCTCAGTGAATGATACCGTCGTTTCAATTATTTATCACCACATTAACATTTCCGCACCAAACCCTCCTCTGTTCCATTTCTCTGCCCATTCACACTCACGCCATCTTTCCCACACTGCCATGACTGAAGACGAATGGCAAACCGTCAAATCAATGACTGCGGATCTAGCCTCGCCATAAAACGGGATGGATACAGACTCTGAGTTCGGCGCTAAATGCTTTATGGCTTACTCTACCCAAGATTCGTGCTCGGAAATCTAGGACAGCCTGAGACTGCATTATAATTTTGAGGTCACTTTCCGGAAGTCTATGTGGATTAGTGGATAAACCTTTAGCTTTCACTACAATTAAAGTACAGATCGAGGCTGTTTTCCCTGTACAGCCTTGTGATATTTGTCTATATAACAAAACCAAATATTACAGGCCTTAAAACTCTCTCATTCACTCATTGATTCACTCCAAGAATTGATCAATTAAGCCGTCAAACGCAAACGCCTTTGCTTTATTGTTCACAGGTACGTTAACAATAGTCACAAACTTACTTGACATTGAAGCTTACAGGCGAAAGAACTCTTCAACTGTAGATCAGCCACAGCAAGTGCAATCGGCCTTTTCTCTTCTTCAAGTTTATCAAATTAAGTCTCAGAACTAGACCTTGGAGTAGCGAAGGCCAGTGAAATTGTCTGATTCTCTGACATGAGGGATCTGTGTATCAACAGGGCTAGTCAGCAAGGGAGACTAACACGGGACCGATGGTGCAGTTACTGCGCCTGCTCTCTGAAAGTGAACCTGTAGGACCGTAGTTCCACGCAATAAAATTACCGAGGCGATGTAACAAGAACTATAAAACCCACTAACCACGTGTAGTTTGATCCTAGCTTCCGATCGATATAAAGAAGCCAGCACTATCTCTAGACTCAGAGTTCCCTGCAAACAACCAGGCAGGTTAGAAAAATTGATGATGATTAGCGTGAAAACGGGCTGGTTTTGACAAAGTGAGATTGAGGAGAGAATAGACAGAGCGATGAGAGGGGAGGTGGGGGGGGGGGCTTGGTTGAGTGGGTGGGGTAGAGGTGGAGGGGGGGGGGGGCTAATTCGACCGCTATCTTGTTTGCACTCGGCTAACTAGTGAATGGACAACATCCCAACACAAGGCAAGTTTGGTTTGCGTGCTCATGGAAAAGGTTTGGCACTAGCTGTTGTGTCCAATCTCGCAACACCCTCTAATTTCGGGACTACTGCAATACACCCTACCACAACGTTTAACTTGAAAGATATAATTTCTGAAGGTAGACCGTCGGGCAGGACAGGCAACTCTCCGACATTTCGACCTTCCATGGAACTCTTCACTTCACCTGCAGTGTTTTGGGGGAACTTGAAGCTTCAACTGCCTATGAGAAGCCATGACAATGTTCATACCCCTCTACCTTGAAAATTCAGCCACGAAGAGGTGGGAGTTACATCCATTGAAAGTTGTGCCTCTAATGAACACTTCGGTTGTTGGCCGTCTGGTCTGGGTACTTCAACTGAATAAATGACTACCTTCACGGAATTTGTCGACTCCTGTCGGCACTTCGATGCTGGCGGTTATATCAAGTTATGATCCTGGCCGGGGACTGGCCCCTCCGAAAACTGAATCGCTCAGACGAAATTCCAAATCGACTTGTTTCGAATCTGGACGCCGTTTCGAAGTGGCACGCGACACCCGACACTGACTGGCACGACTCTTTTGTGGATGGGAGACTTCCTGATTGCTCTCCCCTTCTATGTAATTAGTGAGTCACGAAAGGGGGAAAAACTCTTCCACTGCTTCCGGAAAACAAACTGCAGTCAAACCTGTCAATAAGGAGAGAGAGGAACACGGAGCCAGATTTTCATTTCCTACTGGCACAGAGATTGATTTTCTGAGCTAGATTTTTTTCACAGCAAAGTTCACTGAAAAGGAAGCGCTCCAGTCAGATTTTTTTTTCAAATGTGTAACTTGATTAGGAGTGGAGTTAGAAGCGCTCACAGCCCAGGAAAATAGCATGACTTTTTCCTCCCCAGAAATGGAGCCTTGACGTTCATTGGATCGATACATTTATTTAGGGGCATGTTCATTGAACCGTGTCAATCGGCCAGGGAGTGTTGAGATGTCTTTTCTTTTCACGCAGCCATCTCTGTACTGTTGGTGAAGCAGGAATAAAAACAGAAATAAACTATTTTTCAGCGTACATACTTGCCGTGAAGCACGATGACTGGTACATCGCTAACCGGAAGAACTGAACCCAGGAAATTTGCAGGTGTCATCAAAGATTCGAAAAGACTTTATATATGTTTCTATCGCCTCTGAGTGAGTGAGTGAGTGAGTGAGTTTTTGAGGCTTAACGCCGCGCAATCCACAAAGACTAATTCGCGGCTAAGTGTGTCTGCACTACGTGAAAGAAACAAAAATGTAACGTTGGGCAACTGATGCAAACTGATCTACGGGGCAATATAAACCTAGGACATGCAGGAGACGCTGCACCTTCCTGTCGCCTCTATTGGGGGTCTGAAGAAAGCACACAATAATAACTTTTAATAAATACAATAAAACAATAAACCTGAAAATACATAACTAAATAATGAACATGAACGTCTATGTTAGGTAGGTGTGGTGATGATCAAACGTGAAACTGAAAGATGGAATGGGAAAACCTACTCAGCAATGCCACACTCTGGCCTGTCCAGCATCCCACTGGCTTTTAGACGGTTAGTCTGGAACAGTATATGGACGATCTCAAGTAAGATTGAAGGAAATATGAGAAATAGATAATGAGCGCAAACTGACCTGCCGGCCGAGAATTGATCAAAGCTTTCTTACTGTTGTGATTTTTTTTATTGTTGTTGTTGTTGTTGTTTTCGTCTTTGTTTGTTGTTGGTGTTGTTGTTGAATGTTTTGTTGTGTTTTGTTTTTTGTTTGTTTTGCTGGTGTGTTTTTTTTTTTTGGGGGGGGGGGGGGGAGGGGGCAGGGGATGGGGGGGGGGGTGTCTGTAGACGAGACAGAAACTGCACACATGTTCACAAGACCAGTCACCATCAAACGCCAACTTCTGTAGATGGATCGGCCACTCCAGGATATAAGGAAGGTCATTCCAACCACAGTGCTACCATCATCTGGCTGGGAAAATGGCATAAGCGCGCTTCAAATCCTTGGTGCTTACCCCCTTTTTTCTAGGGTGACAGTAGAGGGCTACACGCATCTTGACTTGCACTCCCCTACCCTTATCTTGCCCCGGTCAGAGTGTCCATT
This sequence comes from Batillaria attramentaria, assembly GCA_018292915.2. Taxonomy (NCBI): domain Eukaryota; kingdom Metazoa; phylum Mollusca; class Gastropoda; family Batillariidae; genus Batillaria; species Batillaria attramentaria. The sequence continues at coordinate 299,001 of JACVVK020000297.1, read as the reverse complement.
GGCTACATCCTCATGTGTACACGACAGTCTGCCCGTGGTGTCGCCTGCACTGGTCATCAGGAACGTGCATACACACAGTTCCCGCTCCGCGACATCCTGCCATTTATCCTCGCTTTGTGCTGAGCTGGAAAGGTCTCCAGGGAGTGGCCGAGACATGGTGATGCATCTACGATCACTGCATTTTGAGTTGCAGGCTGCCCTTCCAAGGACTTCAAGTGGTTGACCAGGCAGGTGGAGGCTACCTTGGCACAATTCAACGCCACCGCCGTTAGGAATTTTCTGAGCTGTCAGAACAAACCCTGACAATTCAGATAAAGACGACTTCTAGAGGTCCCCCATATGGAGGATTAACATCAAGGGCGGCATCTCTTTCTGACAATGAAACCTGATAACGATACGCAGATGGTTTCCAATATTTCTTAAGTTCTTTCGCTGAATCTGTACTGAGCTAGTAAGTGAGGCTATAAAGAACATTCAGCCAGGTTTTCTTCTTTTTCTAAAATTGCATTTATCTATTTATTTATTTATTTGCTTTTGCCTTTGCAGTTGTTTGTTTGCTTGATGAGTCAGTGGGAGTTGTTTCTGATAAATACCGTACTGTTTAGCGAGCGCCTTGTCCGCCCGTCACAAGGCGTCTTATACGTGACTTTGTGACTAGGAAATGTCAGAACAGCCCCTCTGTCTCTCTCTGTACACCCATCCAACAACGACATCTCTTCGTCCGAATAACGGATACCCTGCAAAATGGGGGGCCGCCCAGGCTCCTCCGCTTAGCCCGCCTAATATTTATGGACCCTGGGCCAAAGGAGCAAACTTCCGAACATAAGCACGAACACACGCCGACGGCGGCCGAACCTTCCCGAAACGTACCGAAGAAACAAACAGAAGCGCCCTCCGGTGTCAGTGTAAACAAACAGCATCCATCACGGCAGGCCACTAGGACGGTGAGAGATCCAGCTTTAGTCCCTGGCCGGAATCAGATCTAGAGTTGGTGGATCACGCAATGTCTTTATGCGGAACTGTAGACCGCTTTGGAGGAGAGAGGGGTGGGGGGGGGGAGAAGAAATAGTTGCATACAAAGATTGATCGCGCGGCAAAAATGTTATCGTTGCGGGTCAGCCGTTTTCTTACTGGGAGTTAGATTCTGGCGTGGTGGAGGGATCCTTCTCTCCCATGGACACGTCAAGGAAAAAAGGGAGGTAATTTGAAGGGTTATAGAGAGCCACAGGGACCTCACGGTTGCCTGGGTTTATTGACTCTCTGCTCTATCCGCTGTTCTAGAGTAACAACTCCCATTGTTTTTGTCTAGACGCTACACAAACAGTATCGCTGTGCTTGTGCCCACCGAAGCGTAGTCTTTTATTAGTGCAGTTTATGTCGTGTCACTGTCAGTATCGTTGGCGTGGTTAGTGCTTCACTTTTGTAAAGGGGGACCATAAGAGAAGAGAGTCTATAATAATTATTATCTCCCTGCATTAGGTTTGTGCGCGCCAGTTGTATGAAACCGTTTCATGGTTACCAAGTATCATCAGTCAGCGTTGCTGCGAGACTTCAGGCGTTTTCGTTTGTATATTTTGGTACGTTTTTCTTTTGTTTGTTTCTTTGTTGAGCATTTAAATGCCAACCTTAAAGGTGCTATTGCCACCATTACTAGGGTGGATGGGTGGGTGTTTGGCGGTTTAACGTCCTTTTCCACCACATATGGGTGATATCAAAGACTGTGACGGGGTAACGATGAAATTGCCAGCACGAATATTTGGCTCCAGCCGGGGTACGAACTCACGACCCGAGCATTAGAAGTCCAACGCTCTACCATTCGGCCCCCCCCCCCCCACCACCACCACCACCATTACTAGGACTTCTGTTTTATAAATAAATACATAAGTATTGTAACTGGGATTTTCCCAATTTCTTGAATCGGCTCAAAGTGCCGCGAACTGAACCCAACACGCACGCTCAAAGTGAGTCACACATTGGACATGAACACATTACTGAAAATCACGTGGTGCGAAGGGTCAGCTCACCTACTGAAGTTTCGGAATTTAGAACTGCATTTATTTTCAAATTTTGTGGGCTGAACATTTCCAAAGCAGAGGAGGAGGAAGCCGGAGTACCCGCAGAGAACCCCCGACGGTCAGCCCGAATGGGCGGTGCCACGTACGAGAAGGAAAAATTCTTTGTCCCGAGTGGGACTCGAACCTGACCTCACGCGTTGGTGACGAAGTCGCTTAACAACTAGACCAACGACCGCCCCACACTGTTTTGGAACAGTTGTGCTTGTGACCGCGCCTGTGCACCGGAAGTGGTCTATCTTAGAGATTAGTAGAGCTCCGAATCCAACACACTGACGATGGCCGCGTAAATGAGGAAAGCTCGAGCTACAAGGTCGAGTGTGGTAACCACACTGACACCGGCTACTGCAAACGCCTGTCTGTGCACGAGTTTATGGATGTGTCTTAGTGGGGTGATGCTCGATACTACCCAAGCAGCTCTGGACGATCTGTGAGCCTAAACATCTTTAAATTAAGGTCTTTAAGTCTGGTTCCCAAGGCATAGGTTCTAACGTACTCTGTCGAGAAAAAAAATCAAAACAAAAAAATGCAACAACATTATTTAAACAATGAACGTGAGGGAGATACTGGTTTCTGAGTTCAATGACGATCTGTGAGCCTACAAATTTTAAAATTAAGGCCTTTAAGTCTGGTTCCCAAGGTATAGGTTCTAACGTACCATGTCGAGAGAAACACACACACACACACACACACACACACACACACACACACACACACACACACACACACACACACACACACACACAACATTATTTAAACAATGAACGTGAGGAGGTACTAGTTTCTGAGCTCAATATTGTGCCAATCCCTCTGATGGTCGTCTCTGAACTCTAGTCAAGCATGAAATGAATCTTTCTTTACAATTGCCGCGACAGAAACGAGTAACAGGGATGGATGGCATAGCAACTATTGTTCAAAACTCACAAAAGCAAACCTGCGGACAACAAAGAACCCACAATGATGGCAGACATGTATAATTCACGATTAGAACCAAGATAAAAGGAAACGCAACGCTGACATTTAAATACAATTTGATATATTATAAATATAATAAAAATAAATAAATTTAAGACAGGTAACTCCAAGGGAGACGGATATGTACCACGCTGTTTGTGTTTGTCTGCGGTGATGCTGCCTCCCTTGACTTCTGTGCTGACCATTGAGACTAAATATTCTCAAAACCAGCCTAGCGAAAGAAGAAAATCGTACATGGCAGCGGCAGGGCACTGAGATTCCCAGACGGTTATATACCCCGCTGTTTGTGTCTGTCCGCGGTGATAAAGTCTCCCTTCACTTCAAATGCGCTGACCATTGAGACTAATATTCTCAAAACCAGACCAGCGAAAGAAGAAAATCGTCCCGGCAGGGGCAGCCGGGTAGGGCACTGAGAAACCCAGACGGATATGTACCACGCTGTGTCTGTCTGCGATGATACTGCCTCCCTTGACTTCAAGTGTGCTGACCATTGAGACTAAATATTCTCAAAACCAGCCCAGCGAAAGAAGAAAATCGTACAGGGGCAGCGGTAGGGCACTGAGAGGCCCAGACGGTTATATACCACGCTGTTTGTGTCTGTCTGCGATGATTCTGCCTCCCTTGACTTCAACAGGGCTGACCATTGAGACAAATATTCTCAAAACCAGACCAGCGAAAGAAGAAAATCGTCCAGGGGCAGCTGGGTAGGCACTGAGAAGCCCAGACGGATATGTACCACGCTGTTTGTGTCTGTCTGCGATGATACTGCCTTCCTTGACTTCAAATGTGCTGACCATTGAGACTAAAATTATCAAAAACCAGACCAGCGAAAGAAGAAAATCGTACATGGCAGCGGTAGGGCACTGTGAACCCCAGACGGTTATATACCACGCTGTTTGTGTCTGTCTGCGATGATTCTGCCTCCCGTGACTTCAACAGTGCTGACCATTGAGACAAATATTCTCAAAATCAGACCAGCGAAAGAAGAAAATCGTACAGGGGACAGCCGGCCGGGTAGGGCACTGAGAAGCCCAGACTGTACACGCCGCTCCCTGGGTCCCAGAAACCATCTTTTTTTGGCCCCTGGAGGATCAGAAGCGGCGAGCGAATTGTGTCAGAGAAAATCATACGCTCACGCTGTAGTGGGGCCCAATATTAGTTCAAAAGTCCGAGTCCCTCAATTTCCTGTCAGCCATTCTTGCCGCCCAGACGGGCTACACCCCTCCCGGCATGCAATACGCCAGTGGAACAATGGCGGTAATCAACGTAACTGATAGGAACTTTTGATACACGGGCCGCAGAGAGAGAGAGAGGGAGAGAGTCTGCAAGTCTGCAACAGATAGTTCCCAGCAGTCAAAGTTCACGGCGAAGCAATTATTTTGAGATTCTGTGCTCCGTTTCGATTCAGTCGCAGAAGATTCCCACGGGGTGGCCGCGATCTACTTTCAGAAGTTAAAGGCACATAATTATAGTGGAGGAAAAGATCCTGCAATGGGGTTGGCCGCTATGTCGGTTTCTTTTTGCTGCACTAAATCTTTTGTCCAGCCTTAAAATCATCGCAACACACACACACACACACACACACACACACACACACACACACACACACACACACACACACACACACACACACACACACACACACACAAACACACACACACACCATGAGGTTCCTGGCTTCATTTTCACTGAGTGCATTTCCCGCAGACACGCAGCTTGTTTTCTCCCCCAGGGAAGGGAAAATTCATTGATGCCTAGCATATTCCAGAAACAGAAAGAAATCCTCAGGCACGTCGGCCATTTGTATTCAAGGCTGCCATCGTACATCATTTGTTCACACACTTGTTTTAAACATGGCTTCTGCAAGAAAAAGCAAGGAAAGCCGGGATAATCGCGCTGGCGAAGCGCTAGACTTTAAACGCTCTCATTATTTTCGGGGGAAGGGGGTGGTGGGGGGGGGGATCCTATATTGTTTTCTCATTGCCTCGTCGCAAACGACCAGCTAACTAACCAAGGAAACATACCCGGTGGGGGGGGGGGGGGTGGTAATCAAAATGGGCGCCTTTTTTCACAGCTGATTTGCCGTTGCTATGCCACTTCAACATCAGCCTGCGACATCACCACAGAAATCAAACGCAGAAGATGGCGCTGGATTGGACACATCCTCAGGATGCCCCCAATCGAACTACCCCGGGTGGCTCTTCGTTGGACCCCAGATGGAAAAAGAGCCAGAGGAAGACCCAACCCAAGGAAACGTGGCGGCGGACAGTGGACAAAGAGCTGAAGGAAAACAAACTGACCTGGGGGACGCTGGAGAAGAAAGCCCAGAACACCCCCTGAGACCGTGACTCATGGCGTGGTTTTAAGGTCATTTAAAATTCGTCAATAGCACCTGTCAGTGATGCTTAAAGAGGTAAAATATGTGTCAGCAGCGCTAGCTATCGGACAGGGTGATGCCCCCCTACGTGCTCAGATCACTCCCATTCATCTCCAGGCGTTTTGTGGCTCACGATAGTGCACACTCGTGCCAGCGGGAAACATCGGGAAATCCCGAAACTGCCGTCATCCAGCCGATCTACCGTCAGGTGGTAAAAGTGCCTAAAAGCCATTGATGTGATAAGCATTTAGGTCCTTTCATCATTTGGCGGTAGGTATCTGTAAGTAGTTAGATAGTACGCAAAAATTACGCATGCATTCTTCCTTGCTGCAGATCTGAATCGGCCTTGGGTCAACTCTGTCTGCAGAACTTCTTTTTTCAAAGGAAAGATAATGCGTTCGTAACTTTCGTACCGTGCACGAGTACCCCACGTTTTTTCGGTTTTAGCCCTGTACGCGAAAATCAGGCAAGATTAACGGTTCCATGGCGGCTCCTCCTGCAACCGTTAATCTTGCCTGCAAACACGAGTACAAACAAACTGCAACACTCCCACTAAGCCAAATCTCAATCCATACAGACAAAATTATTTATGATTTTTTTTTTTTATTCAGGCCACTGGTGCAGAAGCGCAAACTTACTTGGTAGGAATTGAGTTAATGAGTAGGGTGGGGGTGGGTGTTTGGGGGGGGGGGGGGTTTAACGCCCTTTTCCACCATATACAGGTGATATCCAAGACGGGGCAACGATGAAAAAGCCAGCACAAATATTTGGCCCCAGCCGTGATACGAACTCGCGACCCGAGCATCAGAAGTCCAACGCTTTACCCTTCGGCCACCCCAGCTCCCCTCTTGTCTCCGGGAAAGTGAAGCAAATGAACCTGGACAAAAAATCTTCGGGAACTTGAAGCACATGAACCTTGACAATCTTGATGCCCTTACTTGGCGTGAGGTGGTGGCAGGCTGGTGGGAGGGGTGTACGTGTTCTTAACCTTGAACTGCTCTTGTCCAGCAACTGACTAGGGAGTAGGGTCACAAAGAACAACAATGCCAAAGGAAACTAGAAAGATAGCGACGGTCTCTGTCTGCTGTAAATACCTTCTGTCCAACGCGGAAACCAATCAAATTGGCACAGCACTTTCTGTCACGTATCAAGGAAGACAACTCAGTGTCAAAGAACGATAACCCTTTAAAGGGCGCGTAAACGTCGCGAAGGAAGCCACTGCCAGGCGGCCATTAAACACCTCCACGGGGAGATAACCCCAGCAACTCGTTAAAGCGCAGCACGGGGCCAGCAATTGGCCAAAGACATTTTAGCGCGCTAGGCGATAGAGAGCTGTACGGGAGATAATCAATAAGGTGGAGAGTGTTCCTGGTGCTATACGATTCAAACATTTAAAATAAGAGCATGCGCCCCGCGTCTTGACGTCGTAGTAGCGGTGTAGGTCGTTTGTATCAGCTCTTTTCTACCACACAGACAAACCGACATCCGCTGAGTTTTTCCTGTGCTAGTCACGTATTGCGGTGCTACTGTTTATCTCATTTAACTCCTAAGAGCCCAAGCTCGACCACCCCTCTGCCCACTGCATAATAAGACTAGTGAAGAGGAAACACCCACTGCACACCACGCCAGGAGCCACTTCAAGCCACACAGGGCATGGGGCTCTCCCGCGGCTAGGCCCGAGATCGCTGCAGATTGCATAATAGTGACTTGGAGTGGCTCTCAGGGACATGAGGGTGGGTGGGTGTTTGGAGGTTTAACGTCCTTTTCCACCACATACAGGTGATATCAAAGACGGGGCAACGATGTCCCAGTGACTATGAAGATTTCAAGTAAAAACGTAAGAGATAAGCCTATGCACAAGTCACAAGACAAACAATGAAGGTGGGTGGGTGTTTGGGAGTTTAATGTCCTTTTCCAACCACCACGTATGGGGATAAACAATAACAAATGAGACGCAACTCTAACAAACAAAGGACAAATCTGTGTTTTTGTCACACACAATCATACACGTTATTGGTGATTTTTTTTTCAGTGCGTATCAACCAGAAAACGACTTTCACGAAAACATTATTGCCGTGTAGAGACGGGTGCTTGCTCATATTTGAAATACGCAGCCTTATCCTGACAATCAATCGTTGTAGCGCCGGAGTCACACTGCGCCATTTTGATTGGCCCCCGTGTTTTGCGCGCGGGGCGATAGAGAGTTGTGAAGGACGGCAGACTGATAGCGGCGTAAAAAGAAATTAGATGAGAGCGCGCGAGCAATCACACTTTGCATGCATCGTTAGCGTTTACCAAGTGCTTCCTCCTCCCTATACTACAGATGCCCTTACTTGGTGCGGAGTCATTGTGGAGTCGAGGATAACGGTGTGTGTGTGTGTGTGTGTGTGTGTGTGTGTATGCCTGTGTGTGTGTGTGTGCGCGCGCGTGCGTGCGTGCGCGCGTGTGTCAGTATGTCAGAGTGTGTGTGTCTGTGTCTGTGTCTCTGTCTGTCTGTCTGTCTGTCTGTCTGTCTGTCTGTCTGTCTGTCTGTCTGTCTGTCTGTTGCGTGTAAGTGACGATAAATAATAAAAAATACAGTCTCATGCATAACTTAACGTTCTTGATACCGAGAAGCGAAAAAGATACAAATTTTACGCCGTCCGCCAATCTTAAATGAATTTTCATGAGGCAGTTTTACAGCTGGTGTTCTGTCCAATACCACAACTGGGTCAGGTTTCGTATCAGTTGAGCCAGCCACGATCTCGTGTTCTACATCTTGCGGAGTTTAGTCAAAAGGATGCAAGTATCGTATAGTTAAAATTAGTAATAATTACACTTTTCTTAAAACAAAACAAAACAAAACAACACGAAACAAAGAACAACAAGAAATCCCCATTTCGAATATTTTATCGTGTCTAGGCATGGGATACCGTTCGCCATGATGGCAAAGTAGGGTACAGGATGCCTGGTTCGTATGACGAAAGTGACTTGGCTTATCACTCTTTTGCTCCCGCCCCTCAGCTCACAAATCCAGCGAGTTATGCTTGTATCACGGCCGCCACACCGCTTTCACACCCGCTACACACACACACACACACACACACACACACACACACACACACACACACACACACACACACACACACACACACTTCATCAACCACCTCCACACACACACCCTTCCCCCCTACCCCCTTCCCCCTTCCCCCCTCCCTGCAGGGCAAACCTTTTAAGTATCATAAATTATGCATTGTTTCTTTGGTATCAACCCCGGATGGGAACCAAATATATATGCTGGCTGTTTTCATCGTTGGCCCGTCTTTGATATCAACCGTATGTAGTGGAAAAGGGCGTTAAGCTCCCAAACACCCACCCACAATCATCAGTATGACGAATGATATGTTATGCATGCGACTGTAGGTTTTCATTATCTATCCTCACAAATCCAATACGTTTGCACTTTTTTCACCCCCCCCCCCTCTCCCCCAACACACACACACACACACACACACACACACACACACACACACACACACACACACACACACACACGCGAGCACTTTTAATGCCCCCACCCACCCCACCCCAACCCCAACCCCATCCCCGCACAGAGGAAATTCCCAGCGTCATATAAACTTGAAATCGATCCCGCAAAATCATCGTTCCTGGCTCGGTTGTCAGCACTAGAGATGGACACACAGTGCCACGAGGCTAAGATCGCCACGACTTACACACATACAAACTTCCTCCCGATCTCCACCACGACAAGGCTCAGCCTGTCTCTCCGGATGGCAAAGGGTAGTTCCGAGGAGTGGGAAACCGTGTTCGCCTCACCCCAGGGGCTAAAAAAGCGTGCCGTTCCGACCCCCAGGGGCTAATAGAGAGGTTGTGAGAACACGTTTCCTGACGCCAGCGCCTGGTCGGGAAGATGTGGACCTGGGGGTGGCGATGACACGGCGGTTAAGAGGGGCAGCGGTAACGGTTAGATATGCGTCGACATCTATGACAAGCGAGACATCTCGGCAGCCGGTCAATAACAGAAAATCTTTCCTGGCCGACCCTTGCGGCTGCGTGGCTGACGTGTACGCATGTCTGTGCCGTCATCTGAAATAAAAGGGCTTAAGTGTCTATCAAATTCATGAGGCGTAGTTCTTTTTTCCCGGTAGATGTCTGCAGCTCCCGAGCCCTTTTCGCTATACGCTCTACAGATATTGATATCAAGGAAAACGTAACATGTTTCCTATTGCTTTGGAAATAATAACGCTCTTTTCCACTACATACGGAAAAAATTAAAAATGATTGACAATTCTAAATTTCGAAACTTGAGTTGCCACTGTCCCATCGCACCACCTGAATGTAATGCGTTTATATCCAGCGCGTGAGAGGATGCGTGTAATTCACCCGAGCGTGCGTGTTGGGTTCAGTTCGTGGGGCTTTGAGGCCAGCAACTGGTTAAGGCGCCTCTCTAATCCCCAAGATCCTCTCCATGTTTGGGGGAATTTTACAGAAATGCTAATGTTCACTTTTCCTTGTAATGCTCACGTGAACATCCACCCCCTTACTTCTTGACGGCCTGTCACTGTCCACGGCCCGAATGTAAAACTCGAGGTTAATTTAACCCACGGCTACGGCCCTAACCCAGACTAGCACAAAAGAAACCTCCAAAACAAAATTAAATAAAAAAGGAAGCGAAGAAAGAAAGACAAAAATCCTTCTATAACGGCATAGGCACCTTGCTGGAATGGACCCGCTTCCTGATTTCAAACAAAAAACAACAGCTCGAAACGATCTGTGAGCCTAAAAGTCTAAGAATTAGGTCATTTACGATTCTAGACACCGCAAAAACAGATCCACTTAAACGATTTGTTGGTCTACACATTTTCCAGGAGAGAGCCCCTTCAGGGCTATCCATGCAGGATGTACTTTAAGCTTGATATACACGGCGAAAGCAGGAAACGACACACTTCCCATCCGGTTTAAGCTGACAAATCTGCCTTAGTGTGAACTATTATCAGCTGTGTTTGGGCGGGGGCGAAATCTGCTATGAGGTGACTCTACAGACAAATCTGATTTCTTATTTATGCCGATCCTCGGATCAGAAAACCAAAAAAGAAAAAAACAAAAAGATTTCATCAAGACTAGAGACAAAAAAGTCCAATGCCTGAATATTCGGCTAAACATGCTGTTCAGGCGAACAGGATAAATACGGAACTACAAATACAGAAACAGCGCTGGTAAATATCTCAAGCTGCCCATCTTAGAATCAGCAATGTGTTCCATGCAGGCGATGTAACTATTGTCGGCCAGCTTTCCGAGGACCATCTTAAAGCTCTTATGTCTTTGTGTTAGTTCTTACCTTGGTGTCAAGGGGAGCCGGGGTGGTCGAATGGTAGAGCGTTGGACTTCTAATGCTCGGGTCGTGAGTTCGATCCCGGCTGGGGCCAAACATTTGTGCTGGCTTTTTCATCGTTGCCCCGTCTTTGATATCACCCTATGTGGTGGAAAAGGACGTTAAACCCCCAAACACCCACCCACTTTTAACTTGCTGTCACGTGACACGAATGTGTTACCTCAGAACGCTTGGTCCCCCTTCCCCATACCCATACCCACACCCTACAGCCAGCTCACCCGCCCCTCCCCCATCCGCGTACCCACCCACCTTCCTGTAAATTCAGCTGATCGCTGCGAGAAGCTGTTCAAATCGCATGCATATTATGTGCATTGACGTTGAGCGCAATCTCATGAGTGAGTCTGCCAAGACTGACGAAGGTTGGGTCTAGCATGACAAGGATGCGTTGGGCCCAGCAAACTAGGTCGAGGTTCGAGGTGATTCTTTACGGCCTGCTCTTAACTGGGCACAGCGCGCGAAACACATATGCGCCACATCACAGTCGTTGCGCTCGGTGTGTCTACTAACTACAAAACTGAACAAAGGCAGCTGTGCACGGTGACGTACGATCATACGATCACGATACGATACCATCCGACGCCCATAGCGTCCGAAATGGCAAGCAGAGCTCAGAGGCAAACCGTCCGGCCTCTGTAGTGCGTATCCGTGAAGTCCCAAAGACATCTGTGTCCTTCGAAAAGGTCTGTAAACACTGAAATCTATTCAGGCGACAATGCAATTGAGGATACACTGTCCGCCATGTTTTCGCGCCGAGTGACGTAGTACGGCAAATCAGAATCTGTTGTGAAACCACAGTCACAGCTGGGGCTATTTGAAATCCCAGCAGCTGTGATGACGCCACAGCGGCGGAAACCCCCCGAAATCACAACTGTGTCACACGTGTGCACAACACTGTGGCGCTCCGCAGTGCCCAGTTAAGAGACGGCTTAAACGTTCACGATGACCCCCCGCACAAAATGCCCCTGCGTGCGCTGAAGCATCATCGTGGTGAAGTGTGCACCCCATTCCATCATTCCCGCCACCTAGAAGACCGCTTGATGGAAAACCTGCTCCAGAAAGTTGTAATCAACTGTAGCCTCAGACGCACACCCTGTCTGGGCCTCACAGTCTGCTGCCTCTGTTCAAGAGCCCACACGTACAATCGTAGTTCCCTGGGGATCGTTTAGAAAAGGGATGATGTTGAAATTCCTGGTGTCTTTGTGTCTGGGGTTCTTTCTAGGTACTCCGGCTTCTTCAAGCTCTGCTTTTAGTGGGTGTTTGAGGTTTTTTTTTTTTTGGGGGGGGGGGGGGGGGGGGGGTTATCGCGAGGGTGATGTCAGAGTCGATGGAACTGCTAACAAGCCTGTACAAATTCTGGATTTGTCGAGGTTCGAACCTTCGATATTCCGATCTCGACTATACTTGGCCGCGCATCCGGTTAAGGCTCCCGACTTGAGAAACGTTCAGGCGATAATAATTAGAAATAAGTGCAATTCTGTATTGCGAAACAATAGACCCATGAGCAAACACTTCACACCACGTGCCTGTAATGTGTTGGTGTTTGGTATATGCGAGAATGCGCGTGTTTCATTTGAGCGTGCATGTTTGGTTTAATTGGCTGCGTTTTGATTCAAGTAATTGGGGAGCGATACTCCTGATACAGGTTGGGTGGGTGATTGGAAGTTTAACACCCTTTTCACCTATGTACGGGTGATATCAAAGACGGGGAAACGAGAGAGAGAGAGAAAAAGCCAGCACAAATATTTGGCCCCGGCCGGGGATTCGAACTCACGACCCGAGCATTGAAGGTCCAACGCTCTGCCATTCGGCTCTCCCGGCTCCGCCCAGCTATGCCCTAGTCATATCCTGTAAACTTTCAGTTACAAATGCTGCGGCAGAGTTTCCAACACGGAGAACATCCAGTAACTCGCTCTTTGCGTCTAGCGCTGTGCGCTGCAGTGAACCTCGTTGGGTGTTTGCTCGCTTGCGTGTGGATGGCGGTTTTAGATTGATGCTGCAAACGTTCATCATCAGCTGTCCTATCATTTGCCGAGATGCTGTAGCGTTTTTCCTGGGAGTTGCATTGTTAAACGTCCACCAACCCCTTCATCTTCTCGAACCGCTCAGCCCCACCATCGGATGAAAATGGATCAGTTTGCAAACATCGATATAGACGATTGAAAAATCGTAAATCTTTCTTGAGCATGTGCGGATGGTGATGGGGAGAGAGAGAGAGAGAGAGAGAGAGAGAGAGAGAGAGAGAGAGAGACAGACAGACAGACAGGACAGATTTTTAGGTTACTCGTCTTTTGTCCAAAGCGAGGCGGGGAAAACGGAGAAGCCTGTACAAAATTTGGCTCTTCGGTGGGGAATCGAACCCTCTACCTTCCGATCTCGGGTCCGAGAGAGAGAGAGAGAGAGAGAGAGAGAGAGAGAGATAGAGATGCTTATGATTCCTTTCAGTGACTAAAAAAAAAAACCAACAACAACGATAACAAAAACCAACCAAACAACAACCAAAAGAACGCGCGCGCACGCGTGTGTGTGTGTGTGTGTGTGTGTGTGTGTGTGTGTGTGTGTGTGTGTGTGTGTGTGCGCACAGTGTGTGTGTGTGTGTGCGCACAGTGTGTGTGTGTGTGTGTGTGTGTGTGTGTGTGTGTGTGTGTGTGTGTGTGTGTGTGTGTGTGTGTATGTTTTGTTTTGTTTTGTTTTAATAAATGCAGGGTGCGCTTCCATCATTCAAGGTTTATTTGTGGTGCCACGTGGCAGCAGCCAGCAAGACAATCAAACACGGGGCCACAACGAAAGGGAATTCAATGATAGCAGCGACGTTTTCCTACGTGACAAGCACTGCATTACCTCCCTTCACTCCGGCTAATTTGCCGCGTGCCACCTGGCGGCAGCTCGAGTGACGAGCACGTGATTTCCCCCGAGATCTCGCGAGGCAATTGGAGCTATCAGGACGAGATGTCGGCGACACAAACTGGGGCCCAGGTCGACAGGGGGTACAGGGTCTGACGCCGGTTCAAACTGCACGCTAGGGACCGCACCGTGCGGCAGCTCCAGTACATAGCATGGGGGTAAAACGTGTTTTAAATCGTACTTCAGTTCTGCCAGGTCTGCGTTCGCCTTCTTGCCTGTAGCTCGTTAAAAAGAGAGGCAAACAGATTCTGGGAAAGAACTCCTGTACAGTTAATGTCAAGGAATAGGTGAGGGTGGGGGGGGGGGAAGGGGAGTGGGATTTTGACGTTTTACATCTTTTGGCCACCGCGAGACTGAGCTATTCGAAGTTCAAAGACAGGAGCCACTGGAATAAGCCCTTACAAATCATGAATGATTGGATTAGACTTGAACCCTCGGCCCTCAGTCTAGCCACCCGGAGAAGTGAATTTAGAGGGGAAAGTTTAACGTCGTTTCCACCATGTATGGGTGACATCAAAGACTCTCAGTCAGTGACGGGGCAAAAAAAACCAAAAAAACCAGCACAAAGATTTGGCCTCAGCCGCCGGGATTCGAACTCACGACCCGAGCATTAAAAGCCCAACGCTCCACCATTCGGCTTTCCCGGCTCCCCACACGGGTATGAAAGCGTCAGGCCAAAGAAAGTCATATTAATTTTCTCTACTCTCGAGGTCTCAAAAATTGTCGCAACAGCCAAAAGGAATATCTGTTCATTTAGGAAACAGCCTTACAGCTTTGTAACCGGCAGCCCCCCCCCCACACACACACACACACACAGAACTCATTACGAACATAGTGACTTTAAAGATAGACCGCACATAGTCTGACGAAAGTTAAGACTGAGAGGGAAAGCGATGCAGATGCTTAGCGAAGTGCTCAGCTTTCACCATGGGCGCATATAATATAGATTCTGGAGACGGACATAATTTTTGTGGTTGTCAGAAATCCTTTCAAAGGAGTGAGTGAGTGAGTCTTTAGGGATTAACGCCACGCAAGCCACAAAGACTCATTCGCGGCTAAGTGTGCCTGCACTACTTCCAAAAAAAAAAATCCAAACCAAAAATGTGAACAGTATAAACCTAGGATGTGCAGGAGACCGTGCGCTGCACCTTCATGCTAATTTATCGAACTCCCATTTCAAAGGAAGACATATCGGAGGAAACCAACTGAGTGAAACCTCTCCTCTCAAGACTCGAAAAATGTTCGACGAATGTGAGAAGCCTTGATGAAGGACACTCGGACGCAAGACAAAGACAAGCACGGGTTAGGAAGCGGTCAGGATGACAAATCCACGCTGTGATTGGTTAATTCCCGCCCCGAGCCCACTTACTAAACGGAAAATGTCAACTCCGTTTCTCAAGAGCCCTCGAAAAGGGAGACAATTGCAGGCCGAAAGCCTCGCAGCGGTGTTTCGGGGTCACTAATTAACGCCTGAAAGAGTCGGTTTTCGGCTCGGGTGCCGTTGCTTTCTGCTGTGCCGTCAATTTGTCAGTCACAGGCCGACTCAAGCATGCACAGCGAAACAATAGATCCTGATCGCGTCCATTCTGCCCTCGATGTTTCGCTCCCTCAAACAGGACCTGACTCTGATGTGGCTTCATTTAATTTCGATTCCAGTCAAGTCTTTGAACAATGTTCCTCTGTCCCCGAAAAATCCTCAGTGCAGGGAGGACTCGGAAAGCCGTCGACAAGACAGAAGTCGAGACGATTCAACGTGCCTAATGGTGCCTCTAATTCTCGGGTTGACAAAATCGCAAGGGCCAAGAGACACACGCCGGGAGATCAGGTGGCTGTTAGCGGGCACTGACAAGTGCTCCCCGTGTCCCATTCAGCCCTGTTGAGCGCGACCATTTTAATGCACTGATGGCCTGATGCGTTCAACTAAGCGAACAGAAGTCATGCTGTGATGAGAGCCAGAGCTCAGTGTTCGTGCCGGAAAGGACTGTGGGTAAAGTGCTTGAAGTTAGTTTGACTCCATGAAGAGGTTGAAGTCTTCCGTTGTTCCTGACCAGTTACGATTTTTTTCAGACTGAAGGGGTGGGTGGGTGGGTATTTTTTTGGAAGTTTAACGTCCTTTTCCATCACGTATGGGTGATATCAAAGACGGGGCAACGGGGAAAAAAGACCAACACAAATATTTGGGCCCAGCCGGGATTCCAATTCACGACCCGAGCATTGGGAATTTTAGATCTACCATGCGGCTATCCCCTCTCCCCAGGCTGAAGGGTTTGCGCGCGCGCGCGCGCACAGAGAGAGAGAGAGAGAGAAGGATAAACGTTTAGAAGCGCAGCACGGTGCTGTCTTCAATCGTGTCCTTGCTAATCTTCAGTTTGCTCTCTCTCTCTCTCTCTCTCTCTCTCACACACACACACACACACACACACACACACACACACACACACACACACACACACACACACACACACACACACACCACAATCACCGCGCCTAGTCTGGCTTCATCCTCAAGCTCAGGGGCAAACTTTTAAAAAAAAAACTAAAAAAACTGCAGTTTTGCACAATCAATTCCCCCGTCTCCGGTTCTCCGCTCTGTTCTAGACTGGACCCCGGGCGGTTTCCAATATTGACATTTCCACTGAGAGGCTGTTGTAATCGGATTTAATAACGCTGTCATACAAGGGCGGTCCCGGCTTATTCCGTTTGAACAGTCCCCGCTCAATTAAAACCGATTGGCCACACACACCAAAAAATCGATCAGTTTGTTTGGTGTCGATTACGGGGTTCTGGCAAAGCACCTGGCCTGTGTGTGTGTGTGTGTGTGTGTGTGTGTGTGATAAGCACTCTAGCTAACACTCTTAGAGGGGTTTTGCTAGTATTATTCTTATTATTATTTTTTTAAGGGGACGCTAGTTGACTGTTCAAAGGTCACATCTCGACCTGGTCTGCTTGCGATGACAAAAGAATAAAACCGCAAAAGCCGGCTCAACTAGGCACTGCGGAGCGCCACAGTGCTGTCCACAGTTGTGATTTTGGGGGTTTCCGCCGCTGTGGCGTCATCACAGAAACCTGGATTTCAAATAGCCACAACTGTGACTGTGGTTTCCACAACAGATTCTGATTGGCTGTGCTACGTCACTCGGCGCGCAAACATGGCGGACAGTGCATCTTCTATTGGTTTGTCACCGAGCACAGCTGTGTTCAGTTTTGCACTGAATAGACACACCGAGCGCAACGACTGTGATGTGCACATGTGTGTTTCGCGCGCTTTGCCCAGTTAAGAGCAGGCTTAAGACATTTACAAAAGTACAGTCTTCTGTCAGCTATCTTCGACGTGTATGACTCGCTGTGATATAGGCTTTTGCACTTAGGAGGTTTGTGTTATCTCTTCATTAAAGGGACGCCAGGTAACTTCGATGTGAATGTCATTCTTTAAGGTAATTTTTTTATTATTATTATTTTCTTTTTTGACATATACACATTTCATAGAGAAATAAAAAAACAAGACAGCAACAAACAAAAGCAAAAAGGTGGACAAAAGGACACACACACACACACACACACACACACACACACACACACACACACACACACACACACACAGAGGCATACTATATTCTTTAAGGTAATAAAGAAAACCACATACACAAACCGGGTACAGATACGGAACGCGGAACACTGTATACAGGATGACAGGACTTAACAACAGTTCCATCTTGACTGGGGTGAGTGAGTGAGTTTGTAGGGCCGAACGCCGCGCAAGCCACAAAGACTAATTCGCGGCTAAGTGTGCCTGCACTACGTGAAAAACAACAACAACAACAACAAAATGTAGCGTTGGACAACCGATATAAAATGGTCTACGGGGCAGTTTAAGTCTAGGACGTGCAGGAGACGCTGCACCTTCATGCTAATTTATCGAACTTCCGATTTTAAAAATGCATAGAAAACAAAACAACAATTACAACTAGATAAAACAAACATACATACTAAGCTCAAGTACAGCAAATATTGCAACTTATCATCTCCTAGGCGCAATAAACCAGTTCGCTGCATGTGTCCAACATTACTACTCCTAGCCACTGGTAGTGCAGACAGGAGTAAGAGGTTCTATACGGACGGATGAAGCTGGGAATTGAGACAGGGAACTGCAAAATGAAAAGGACAAAAATAAAACAAGAAGAACTAGAACCTTTATTTTTCGTTATTACGTTAGATGTTTATCGGCGCTTAGACCATTAATTTTCCAGAACTTGCCTTTGCTCTAATGCGGAACAAAGAAAAAGTAAAGCAACACAAAAGAAAAAAAGAGACGCAGCCACAAAAAAAAATGTCTTTTCTCGTGGCGTCACCTTTGAAGCAAAATTCAGAAGCTTTGACAGAAAAACTGAATCCTTCTGTCGTCTTAAAAATCTAAGCTCCCAACAAAAAGCTTTGCGAGGTGTGAAAAAAAATTTACAGTCGACCGTGCAAGCACAGTCAACTCTGTCACAGTTGCAGAGTTTTCAGCGTCCCTGAAACCCCAATAAAAGCCAAGGGCAGCCTGATTTCACAGCTCAGTTTGCGTGTTGACACTGAACGAGCAAGATCGTGCAGCACTCAACATCCCCTAGACACTGTAGCGATGTGTCTCGCTCACTGACCAAAAGCCAAATAATGTCACGGCAAACTCGTGCTCCGGTCTTATAAGGGTCCCCGAAGCGCTCTGCAGCTGTGACAGAGTTGCCTGGATTATATCGAAGGAGTCGCAGTTTTAAAACAAGCAATGTTTGCGGCCTTTTTGCTGAGATTGCAGACATTTAAGGCCTTTTCACACGCAGCGAGCACGCACGCTCTCCGAGTGGATTTTCTGTTCACACGATACCAGCGTGCACTGGGCGGACTGCGCTGCCGGCCTGGCGCTAGACAATACACACAGCGCGCGGGCGGCGACTGACTGGCGTGGCGAGGAAAAAATAGGACCGTGTGTCCTATATCCACAGGCGTGGCGACGGCATCCCAAGGGAGTGCCCGCTACAAGCGGATTTAACTGGCGGGGAGTGCATTTTACCGCTGGTAGGCGACCAGAATCAGTCGCCGCGTGTGACAGAGGTTTTACAGTACATCCAATCACTCCCCATCTAGTACTTCATAACCCAGCACAGTCATTTTCTCCCGACTGTTTTTATGCTGCACGTTCGTTAGGCCGGGCGTGAGTCCTTCGCCCGTAATTGGGCATTGTTTCAGACGTGCTTCCCTCAGACAATGGCAGCTCCAAACTCCCATTACGACATCCCCGCGCCGTTTT